>CP032246.1:20118447-20718447 GCA_005610355.1 Gossypioides kirkii | reverse complement strand
CGACATCTCCCAATCTTCTCTTCTTTGACAATATTCTGTTTAAACTCTTCAGGTGCAGTTTGCTTTTCAGATTGCATTGACATTTCCATTTTTGAGATTTGAATTATCTTCTTTTGCTGTAGCATCTCTAACAACTTCAATTAGTTGAGTTTCACTTCTGGGAATGATTTCCTCATCATGCTCTTGCCCTTGTGATATCGAATTCTCAATAGATTTAGAATATGTTTGTTTTCGTGTGTTTGTTTCTCTTTTGAGAGAGGGTTTATACTTAAGGTTTGGGTAGAAACCTTAAGGGAGTTCTATCTTAAGATTTTAGGGTATAAGTATTAAGAGATTATAAGGTTAAACCTTGTCTTCAAAGGTAATACAAATTTAGTGGATTTGGGAAAATCCTTAGTTGTGGAAAGCTAAGGTAGTAGAGTAAGCATGTAGGGTCGAACCACTATAAATTCTTGTGTTCTTTGTTGCAAATTTTTATTGCTTCCACCACAACATCTCAAAGGCCAATTCAACCTCCCTTACTGACATCATCGAGTTGATCCATTTAGCTAACAATTGGTATCAAGGCAAGTCTCTAAAGTCAATTTAACAACCAAGAGAAGATCCTTGGAGAAGCTCAAACGATCAACAAATCATCCAACAACAATGACGTCTACTTTCAGGTTAACATTCGTGGGAGAAGGACGCTCCACCGTAAGGCCTCCTCTATTCAATGGCACCAACTACTCATATTGGAGAACAAAAATAAAGCTTTTTATCCAAGCCAACGATTATAGTGTATGGAGGATAATCACAAATGGGTCATTCATTCCAATAAAGAGGGTCGACGGTGTTATTGTTCTAAAGGAAGAAAATGAATGGGATGCTAATTATCTCAAGGAGGTGCAACTTAATGTAAAAGTTACGCACACTCTATTTTGTGCTCTTGGTGCATATGATTACAATAAAGTCTCCTCATGCAAAAATGCCAAAGAAATATGGAACAAGCTTGAGGTCACCCATGAAGGAATGAGTAGAGTCAAGGAATCAAAGATAAATCTTCTCACCCTTGACTATGAGTTATTTAAAGCAAAATCGGAGGAAGGAATCAAAGAGATGTTCGATCGCTTCACCAATATCATCAATGGTCTCAAAGCCCTTGGGAAGGTTTATCCCAACAAGGAGATGGTGAAAAAGATGTTGAATAGTCTCCCAACATCATCAAGGATCTCAACTCACTCTCCCTTGATGAGCTCATTGGCTCTTTGCTTACATATGAGATGAAGCTTAACAAAAAGGGTGAAGAAGAAATACTTATGAAGAAGAATGTTGGTAGAGCTCTTAAATCCGCCACCATTGAAGAGAGTGAATCAAGTGAAGAGGTGGATGAAGACAAAGAAATGGAGAGGCTTGCTAGAAGATTCAAGAGATTTATGAAGTCCAACAAAGGAAGAGAATTTCGAAAGAAGGAAGGACTCAAGCTTGAATCAACCAAGGAGAAACATCCTATTATTTGCTATGAGTGCAAGAAACCAAGACACATCAAGTATGATTGTCCTACATTTAAAAAGAAGGGGTCTTACAAATAAAGGGCTTATGTTGATTGGAGTGATGAAGGCTCATCCAATGATGAAGAAGCCAAATTATGCCTTATGGTTATCGATAATTCTAAGGTAACTTCTAACTCATCTACTTTAAATGATTATTCTTTTGATGAGTTGCAACAGGCCTATGATGAATTGATTTTGGAATTAAAAGTCATGATGTCAAATCACAAGAAAAATATTTTAAAATTGAAAAATGAAAATGACTTACTTTCCAAATCAATCATGAACTTGAAGAAAAAGTAAACAAAATGCAATAAATCATTAATGATTTTGAAAAGAAAAATTTAGACTTGCATAATTTACTCTCAAAAGTTCATGAGGATCATCAAAATCAACTTGAATTGCTTAAGAGTGAAAAAGCTCACTCTAAAAAAGTTTTTGAAAAAGGAGAAAGTTAAAAACAAAACTTTGTTAAAATAGCTTTAATTTCTATAAACATAGAGGTCCCTCAAGATTTTACAAGGCAAAACTTGTTAAAGTATCGGTCCATAAAGGACTTAGTGTTACTCAAGACAAGGAAGCTCTTTCAAAATGGATACCTAAAGGGACTAAGATTTTGAAAACTAATGATTGTGGACCCAAAAGACATTGGGTACCAAAAACATAATTTTATGTTTATAGGTAAGGTGCATTGCATCAAGGTGAACAAATGCAAATTTTATGTGATTGCACCTTAATGTTGATTGGTATGGTAGTTCATTAATTCTTTATTTTTAAATATCTATCTTTGAATTAACCTCTTTCTTTTCCTCTTGAAAGCTTTATTGTTTATTTTTTATATAACAAAAAAGGGGAGAAGAGAAAGGTAAATTTTATGGTTGATTGATTGCTTATATTAGTGACCAATTTTTCAAAGAAAAATGAATGTCAAATTTGAGCTTATTGAAAATGATTTTTATAAAGGAGGAGCTTAAATTCAAAAAGCCTTTTTATTAAGGGGAAGCAATCTATTCAAAAACAAATTTACAAAATGTTTTGTTATAAAAAGAGGGAGATTGTTAAATTAAGCCTTATTGGATAATATATTTTGATATAACAAATTAAAGTGTTTTTGAATAAAAGAAAAGTTGTTAAATTTGATAAAATCAAGTTGAAATAGTTTCAATTGAGTCAAACTTTTTCAAATATGTTTTAACCATTTTTAAACAAGTTAGAATCGCTCCAGGACAAAAAGTATCGATACTTTTTGTCTAAGTATCGATACCTTTTAAGATATCGATACCAAATTGACATTCTGTTTTCATGATGTTTCAAACAATGACAAAAAGTATTGATACCTTTTCAAAAAGTATCTATACCTTTTCAAAAAGTATCGATACCTTTTATAAGGTATCAAGACCCCTGCTCCAACGGTCACTGAATCTGCATTAATTACAAAAAATCCTTTTAATAGGTATCGATACTCATTACTGCAGGTGTAGTTAATGAGCTGGTATTTCATCCCCAATGACCATATTTACTTTCCCAACAACCACAACGATTGGAAATCACTTAGAAGGCATAAATACCATCTTTGAAAGGTCTAGCAACAAGTAGAGCAATGTGCAAAGCCTAAAGATCAATCAAAACAACCTAGAGCTTAGTTCTTTCTTTTCTTTTCTTGTAAACACTTGTGAGCTTTCATTGTATTCATTTAGCTCAAGTGTTCTTCATTGTGTTTGTGTTTAATTGGCAAGCATCCTAATCTAGTTAGGATTATTTCTTTGATTGCTTGTTTGTTTCTCTTTTGAGAGAGGGTTTATACTTAAGGTTTGGGTAAAAATCTTAAGGGAGTTGTATCTTAAGATTTTGGGGTATAAGTCTTAAAAGAGATTGTAAGGTTAAACCTTGTCCTCAAAGTTTATACAAATTTAGTGGATTTGGGAAAATCCTTTGTTGTGGAAAGTAGAGGTAGTTGGAACGATGAAAATATATAGACTTTTTCATGCCCTTTTTAACTTAAATTCATGAATATTCTTAGTAATTAATTTCAAAAAATAAAATTTAATTATAAAATAATTAATTTGTTCTAACTTTTCCAACATATTGTTTTTTAATAATTTTTATAAATATTAAGCATAAATTTGATATTTGTTGACAGTTTTGCACAATTGGTGAAAATCAGCTCGGCAGACACTGTAGAAGGCTTGAACCGTTGAGGGAATTTTTACCTCGAGTAAACTAAAAGATAAGAAGATTAATTTTCTAGAAAATCTCGGTACAATATGGAGTATAATTATACTTTATAATTATATTTTTAATTCAATTAATTTGGATTAAAAATAAATTACAAAGCCAGAAGCAAAGTGGCTCGATGTGCATGCAACCGAGGATCGAACCACCATGAATTGGGAAAGCCCAAGTGCCATCCAAATGGATGACCTAATCAACTAATTTAGCTGATTTTCATCCTTGCAAATCAGGCCCAAATTTTTTTTAAAATCTCATTCAAACCCCTCCACTTTTGGTGCTTTTATAGATATGCCCCAAGCCAAATTAAGCAAAGTTTGAACTAGTCAAACTTGCTCCAAGGGTGGTCGACCATGGGGATTGAGTGGCTGATATTTATTTGCTAAATATAGCCCTCAACTCTCACCTATTAAAGCCCCCCTAATCTTCTCATTTTTCCACACCAATTCACAAACATTTCTCTTCTTTCTCCCATTTGCTCTCTAAGCCTTCCCTTCCTTCTCCCTTCCATTCCTCTGCCAATATCCCCCTCTTGGAAAAGAGTGGTCTTTAGCCTTGGAAATAGATTCATTTGGTGTTCATCAGAGACCTAGATCTGAGAAGAATCGAGCAAGAATGACAAAGAACGCGATAACATTTCTTAAGAAATTGTCGGACTTAATCCTATCCCTTTTCTCTCTTTTAAATTCTTGTTGTTATTATGATGAATACTATTATGATTTCTATTTTTTATTTAATTAAAATGGCCTAAATTTTCTTAATGTTGGGGGATTGTGTTGATTGCTTGATTTATCATGAATCTTGTTTATGTTGTTATAGGCCCTGAATGTTTTGTTTAATTAAATATTATCATGCCTAAGTTATATTTGCATTACCCTTGTGATATAACTATTGAATTTATCATTTAAGCGGGTTGAAATTGTGATTAATGGACATACTATTTAATTTGTGCAAGTTTAATCTTCTAAAGAAGTTGAGGGTTAAATTAGCAACGATATTGAATGATATAATGACCTTGCATAACTTGCAGGATTGTGTGATTAAATTGTTTCAATGTAGGTATATGTTGTTACTTCACTTTATCCTTTACTTGTGAATTTTAACTTAATCAGTTGAATTGGCATAGGTATATGTTCAAAAGATTACTTTGAGCTCATAAAGTACGTATGTGCAAGAACACATTTACTTATTAAAAATTAGCTTAGTCGGTTGAATTGACATAGGAATATCGTCAAGAGATAAATTGATTTTTATAAGTAATGCTGTTCATAAGTTAGCAAGATATCGGGTTTTCGTGAAATTATTTCGTAACAAGCATGAACATGATTTAGATTCAATTAAGTAATTAAAGCAATTAACCTAACATATTTATGTCATATTGATTAAAAGTTTAGAAATCGTGCATTGGAATTAAATTTTATTTTTTATTCTTATTTTTAACTTAGATTAATTTAGTTTAGATTAATACTTTTGACAATCTCTAACCAAATTGTTAATTAAATATTTCATAAATATTTTTTCTAACACAATCCCTGTGGGTACGATAACTCGACATTTACTTGTCACTTTATTACTTGAATACGATTGTGTACACTTGCACATTTCCATCGTTCCAAGTTTTTGGCGCCGATGCCGGGATTATTTAAAGTTATTTCTGAATTTTTTTTTTACATTTTGGTTTATTTATTTTTTTCTATTTAATTTTTAACTTACTTAACTTTTCTTATTATTTCAGGTGTTTATGAGTATTGACCGAATTATCGACTTATTCCTAGTGGACCCCAAAATTGAACGAACTTTTCAAGAAAAAAGAAGACAAGCATCTAAACGAAGAGCCGAAGAGATGAACTTTGAGAATCAGAATCAAGGAAACGGAGCTAATCATGCTCAAAATCCTATCCTTATTGTTGATGATAAGGATAGAGCCTTGACACAGTGTGATATCCCATTATTTCACGAACTTAATTCAGGAATTTGGAGACCCGGAATCCAGGCACAACATTTCGAACTTAAGCCAGTGATGTTCCAGATGCTTCAGATAGTGGGCTAATTCAATGGAATGCCTACCAAATATCCTCATCTTCATTTGAGATCGTTCATCAAGGTGAGTGACTCTTTCAAGTTTGCCGGAGTGATAGAAGATGCATTTTGATTGAAGTTGTTTCCATTTTCACTAAGGGATAGAGCTTGAGCCTGGTTGAACTTAGTGCCACCAAATTCTGTTACAACATGGCAAGAGTTAGCAGAACGATTCCTTAGGAAGTATTTACCTTCTACCAAGAATGCTAAGTTGAGGGGTGAAATTACTACTTTCTAATAGATGGATGACGAATTTTTGTATGAAGCATGAGAAAGATTCAATGAGCTATTAAGGAAAATTCCTCATCAAGGAATCCCGCATTGCATCCAATTAGAGATGTTTTATAATGGTCTTAATTCTCACAAGAGGATGGTAGTAGACACTTCCGCCAATGGATCTATTCTTTCTAAGTCTTACAATGAAGGATCGCAAGCAATAATTACCAATGCCAACTAATCGAGCAAATTCAGGAAGATGAGTTGTAGGAATTCATGAAGTGGATCCACTCACTTCACTTGCAACTCAAGTATCATTGATTTCCTTAATGCTTTAAAATTTTACTACTAATGGGTTCAATAATGATGCAGCTCAGCCACCTAATCAATTTGAGAATGTAGCCTGTGTCTATTGTGGGGAAGGGCACTTGTTCGAACAATGCCCATCAAACCCAAAATCTATGTGCGTCATGGGAAATCAGAACCAAAATCGAGGCAGGTAGGGACTACAATCAAATTTTTACAACCCTTCTTGGCGAAATCACCTTAATTTTTCATGGAGCAATCAAGGGGTTGGATCCAGTAACAACTACACTCAACCAAGACCAACCCAACCACAAGGGTTTACTTAGAAAGCTCAAAAACCAACCCAATTTGAACCTTCTAATGGGTTGGAGAACATGTTGAAAGCATATATGGCGAAGAACAATGCTTTGATCCAGAGCCAAGCGACTACATTAGAAAATCTTAAGAATCAAATGGGTGAACTTGCCATTAAGTTTAGAAACCATCCACAAGGTACTTTGCCGAGTGATACGAAGAATCTAAGAAATCCGAGGAAGGAGCATTGTAAAGTGTTGACATTAAGGAGTGGAAAGATGTTGTAGCCTAGTGCGGTTAAAGTAGAAGAAGAGCAAGCTGGTGCTTAAGATGCAGTGGAAGTTTAACCAATGTTGAAACTCCAATTTTACTAGAACCAGAACCAGAATCAGTGAATGTTGAGAAAGAGACTTCTAAACTAGTCAAGTCTGATGATCTAACAACTTTGTTAAATGCAGAAGTACCACAAAAGACAAAGCAGTTAGATCAGGTTAGAAATCCTCCACCACCCTACCCTCAAATACTTCAAAAGCAGAAGCAGGAAGTCTAGTTCAAGAAGTTCCTTGAAGTACTTAAGCAACTTCATATCAACATTTCATTAGTAGAAACACTTGAACAAATATCGAATTATGTCAAATTCATGAAGGATATCTTGCCGAAGAAACAAAGACTTGGAGAATTTGAGACAGTATCTCTAATAAAGGAATGCAGTGCTAATCTTCAAGACAAATTACCCTTAAAGTTGAAGGATCCTAGATGTTTTACCATACCATACAACTTGGAGCAACTTATTATGATAAAGCGCTATGCGATTTGGGTGCAAATATCAACTTAATGCCCATGTCGATATTCAGAAAGTTGGGGATAGGTGAAGTTAGACCAACTACAGTTACACTTCAGTTAGCAGATTGATCTATATCACACCCTGAAGAAAAATTGAGGATGTATTGATTCGTGTTGATAAGTTTATTTTTCCTGTTTACCTTGTCATTTTAGACTTTGAAGCAGATAAAGAAGTGCCAACCATCCTAGGAAGGTTGTTCTTAGAAACTAGAAGGACCCTTATTGATGTACAAAAGGGCAAGCTAACTATTCGTGTTGAGGACGATTAGGTAACGTTTAATGTTTTTAAGTCTATGAGATTTCCTGATGTAGTTGATAATTGTTTTGCAGTGTCCAAGTTAGAAGAGTTAATCATAGAAGAGGAATTTAACTCTATTGAAGATCCTTTAAAAAAGATTTTGCTAACAAACCATTAAGTGATGAAGAGGGGGAGGAAAACCTAGCTTTATTGGGAGCTAATTCGAGGGAATTTAATTCAAAACCTCATATTGAATCTTTGGAATTAGAAAGCAGAGACTATGTTCAACCAAAAGCGTCAATTGAAGAGCCACCTAAATAGAACTCAAGGTATTACCTTCATATTTAAAATATGTCTATTTAAGTGACGCCTCTATTTTGTCTGTGATTATTTCAGCACAACTAACTAAGGAGAAGGAAGAGAAACTTATTAATGTGTTGAAACAATTCAAGAAGGCTACTGGATGGACCATAGCTGACATTCGTGGTATAAGTTCATCCGTATGCATGCATAAGATTATTCTTGAAGATGATAAGAAAGGGACGATTGATAGACAACGGAGATTGAACCCTATTATGAAGGATGTAGTTAAGAAAGAAATTATCAAGTGGTTAGATGTGGGTATAATTTATCCCATCTCAGATAGTTCATGGGTTAGTCCAATCTAGTACGTGCCAAAGAATCGTAAAGAATGAAAACAACAAGTTGATACCGACTAGAACGGTTACGGGATGGTAAATTTGCATAGACTACTAGAAATTAAACAAAGCGACTAGCAAAGATCAGTTTCCTTTGTCATTCTTGGACTAGATACTAAATAGACTCACGGGGCGAGACTATTACTGTTTTCTAGATGGGTACTCTAGGTACAATCAGATTACAGTTGCACCGAAAGATCAACACAAAATGATGTTCACATGCACGTATGGTACGTTTGCATTTAGACGCATGCCATTTGGTTTATGTAATGCACCTACTACGTTTCAAAGATGTATGATGGCCATTTTCACTGACATGGTTGAGAAGTATTTGGAAGTGTTCATGGATGACATCTAAGTGTTCGGGGACGTATATGATGATTGCTTAGGCAATCTATCTAAGGTACTAAGGTGATGCGAAGAGACAAACCTTGTTCTCAACTGGGAAAAGTGTCATTTTATGGTACGAGAAGGTATTGTTTTGGGGCACTGAATAACTAGACAAGGAATCGAAATTGATAAAGCCAAGGTAGATGTTATCGAGAAGCTTCCACCTCCAACATCTGTAAAGGGTGTTAGGAGCTTTTTGGGACATGTTGGATTCTATCGGAGATTCATCAAGGATTTCTCTAAGATTGCTAAACCTCTAAGCAAGCTATAAGAGAAGGAACCGATATTCAACTTGTATGAAGAATGTTTGATAGAATTTAACAATTTGAAGAATCGACTAGTTTCGGCACCGATTATCGTCACACCAAATTGGGAACTGTCATTTGAGTTAATGTGTGACACAAGTAACTTCACGGCCAAAGCTATGATGAGCCAGTGAAGGAACAAAGTTTTTCATCCTATCTACTACGAAAGTCAGACTTTGTCGAGAGCTTAGCTGACTATACGGTAACCAAGAAAGAATCACTTCCAATTGTGTTTGCTTTTGAGAAGTTTAGATCCTATCTTGTAGGTACGAAAGTGATGGTCTTTACATATCATTCGGCAATAAAATACTTACTTGCCAAGAAAGATGTCAAGCCGAGACTAATTTGATGGGTCCTACAACTTCAAGAATTCGACTTAGAAATTCAAGATCGAAGGGGTGTAGAGAACCCAATAGCCAACCACTTGTCTAGATTGGAGCCACATGAAGAAAATTCAACTATTGTACCCATATAAGAGACATTCCCTGATGAACATATACTCAAGATAAGTCATAACACCCCTTAGTTTGCTGATTTTGCTAACTACTTAGCTTGTGGTTTGATTCCCTCTGATAAGACGTATCAGTAAAGGAAAATGTTCTTTCACGATGGTAAGTACTACTTTTGGGAAGAGTCATTCTTGTTCAAGAAGTGTACAGATCAGATGATCTGGAGATGTGTGGTAGAAAATGAAGTGCAAGCAATATTATATCAGTGTCACACAGCTCCAAGTGGGGGACACTTCAGAGGTTCACGTATTACGGCCAAAGAATTGCAAGTCAGTTTCTTTTGGTCAACATTGTTCAAGGATGCGTACACCTATGTCTATGACCGATGTCAAAGGGTTAGAAATGTCACTAACATAAATTAAATGCCTCAAAAAAACATCATGGAAGTGAAACTATTCGATGTTTAGGGTATTAAATTTCTTGGTCAATTCCTTCTGTCATTTGGTAACAAGTATATTTTTGTAGCATTCGACAACGTATCAAAATGGATTGAAGCCGAGGCATATCTAACAAACGATACCAAGGTAGTGTTGAAGTTTTTACAGAAACATGTGTTCACAAGGTTTGGAATTCCTAGAGTTATCATCAATGATGAGGGGTCCCATTTTGTGAACAAGTGGTTGAAGTGGTTACTCGATAAACACGGAGTAAGGCACAGGATTGCCACAGCTTACCATCCGCAGATGAATGGGCAAGCTAAGCTGGCGAATAAAGAAAAAAAGGGCATACTCAAGAAGGTAGTGTGTCCAAACCGACAAGATTGGTCTAAGAGACTGGATGATGCTTTATGGGCCTACAGGACAGCATTCAATACACCTTTAGGGATGTCTCCCTATAGGTTAGTATTTGAAACAACCAGCCGTTTGCCTTTGAAGTTAGACCATAAAGCTTATTAGGCTCTTCAGCAACTCAATTTGGATCTCAAGCTTGCTAAAGAAAAATGAATGCTTCAACTCAATGAGTTAGAAGAATTTCTAACATTCTCTTATGACAATGCCAAGCTATGCAAAGAATGATTAAAAAGATGGCACGACAAGCACATTCGAGTTAGAGAGTTCGAAGCAGTCAGCAAGTATTATTGTTTTTTCCAAGTAAATTGAAATTACGTTGGTCCGATCCATTCACTATCCATCAAGTTTTTCCATATGGAGTGGTTGGATCCATGGTTAGCAAGGTATTTTTCGAGTTAATGCTCAGGGGTTGAAACATTATTGGGGGAATAAAATTGAGCGGAATGAAGCATCGCTCATTTATTATATACTTAAATTTTTCATTTTAATAAAGAATTTAGGATATATTTTCTGGATTAGTATGTTGAAATGAATTCTGTCTAGGAGTTTGGAACTTAAGCGGGACCATTTGTAACCCTTCCAATCTTTCATGAGAATTAATTTTAACATAATTTTCCAAGAAATTATTTCCTAAGTCAGAAAATAAATTTTTATTTTTGAATTTTTCAAATAAAAAAGGTCAATTCTTGATCCAAGTTTTAATTGAAAACCAATTTTCAAATTATTTTGGTTCAAGGACTTAATTGAATTTTTTTTGTAAAATTTGGTTGTTCTTTTTATAAATACTGAAACTAGTTGTCTTTTTCGGTAAATATTTTAAAACAACTAAAAATAATTTTTTTTTATTTTTTGTTATTTATTTTATTTATTTTAATAAATTGATCATACTTAATACAAAATTATAAATTCATTTTTATAATTTATATTAATTATTATCAATGTTTCATTAGGATTATTTAGAGTTTTCATTTCAATAAATTAAGTAATAACAACTAATATATTATTATGTTAATTGTTATTAACTTAAAGTAGGACTTAGATTATTTTATGATTTAATTTGTGTGAGAGTTTTCATGAAATTTTCATTCCATGCATTATAAATACCACCCTCACCATTATTTCATCATTTGAACCATCACAAACCCTTAATAGCAAGTGCCGATAGCAACCCTTGCTGCCACCATCGGAGATTATCGGCAATCGTCGAGCACCATCAGACGCCATCACTGCAACCAGCTGACGCCTAGCGTTAGCTCTCGCAAGTAGCCAACAACACACGTGCAAATTTGCTACTACCTTCGCTACACCCAGCCACAAGCTCCCTTATGATCTCACGCCCACGCATATCGAACCTTGTCCCATTCTAGCTTACGCACATAGTTGCTACTGAAAGGTGTTGTTGCCAAGCCAGACGCCTGCTGCTACCAAGACCTGTGTACGCGCCAACGTCCAGCCTCCCTTGCACACCATCTTGCCCTCGAGCCTAGGCCGAACAACCCTTGCCACACACAACTCTTCACATAAACCCTCAAACCAACCCTAAACCAAAAACATTTTTTATACCCAATTTATTTTATTTAGATTTTATCATAAAAAGGTGGTAAAAAATTATTTTTTAATTTTTTTAATTTATTAAAATTTTAATTTATTTTAAGTTGTTAATATTTTAGACTAATTAATTTTTAGAAAAATATTACTTATGTCCATCTTATTTATGATCAAGTTAAAATCATGCCTTGCAAGAGAAGTCGTGCTGCAATTGAAGAAGCACAGAACAAATTTCACAGTGCAGAAGCTAAGGCAAGATACGACATTATGTTCAAAAATCAGCAAATGCTACCAAAGAAAGGGTTTACTTGGAAAGAAAGCGATTGTATGAACTTCATGGTGAGCATTCGATAAGTTACTGAAGCTTTGAATTAGGGAGTGTTTTGTGAAAAGTGACCGAGTGTAGATGAGGAATTGGTTCAAGAGTTCTATGCAAATTTAACCTCGAGTGAACTTATAAAAGTTCTCGTTCGAGGAATAATGGTATCGTTAAAGTCAAACACCATCAATGAGTACTTTGACCTACCTTATTTCGAAGAAGACCAGTACTCTATTCTGATGAAAACATATAGGCTAAAAAATTGCAAGATATTCTTCGAGAACTTACGGTTCTAGGTTCTGAATGGACGGTGTCTAAGAGTAGAGTTTGTACTTATCGTAGAGAATACTTGACACCGTTAGCAATAGTATGGTTTTACTTTATTCAATTCAGTCCCATGCCTATCCCACAAGGAACTACTGTTTTAGTGGAACGAATGGTGTTGCTTTATTCAATCCTGAAGGAAAAAACCATCGATGTGGGAAAGATCATCATCAGGGAAATGTGAAACTGTGCCACAAGACGTTCTGTTCAAGCCTATTTCCCATTCACAATCACAGTTCTGTGCTTAAAAGCTGAAATCCTTGGGAACGTGAAGAAAACGGGATATAGCCAAGGAGCAATCACTGATTGGGTCCTTATTCGAGTAGCAAGAAATTCTATTCTTCAATAGAAAGCTGAAGAAGAAGAAGAAGAAGAAGAAGAAGATCCTGAAGAAGATCTGTCAATAACAGAACCAATTGGAATTCATGATGAGGCAGAGTCTACTGAACGAATGTCCGAAACTGACATATTCATACCTAAACCTTAGTCTCCTCACTCAGAACTTCGAGATGAGCTGTCAAAGATGATGGGTTGCAAGCAACATATGCAATGGCAGCAACAATCTTATTAGAGATACATGAAGATACGAGACGACATATTTAAATGTGCACTTGAAAAAGTATTTTGTGACCCATTTATTTTTGTGCCTGAATTTCCATATTACATATTTGAACCTTGGACTCTAATGGTGAACAAAAGCAAGGTGACTCGAGCAATAATAGGGACTATGAAGCAAAAGAAGAGTCAAAGTCTAAGGGGTCTGAACATAAATAAAAGGGGGATCTTATCTTTCTTTAATTTCTGTTATTTTATTTTATTAGGTTATTTTAAGTTTTTAATTCTTAAATGAATTTAGGATTAGGTCATTAGGTTGGTTTTTAATTCTTGCATAATAAATTAAGAGGTTGAAGTCAATAATTGTACAATTAGAAAAATAAAAGTGTGGCAATAGATGTGTACATGTTTAGGATTGGACTTTGGAAGAGCTTGGTATTTAAGCAGTCAAATTTGACTCACCTCCTCTTCCTTGAACCTATCTGGTGTACAGTATCTATTCACTTTTATTTTTACATTCTCTATTGTATTTAACAATGGGGACATTGTTCATCTTAAGTAAGGGGACCAAAAATCAAAAACTTCTTAATAAGTATTATTTCTTCTTATTTTATGAATTTAATTATAATTTTTTTCAAAAATTTTGAATTTATGTTGATTATGTTAAGCTTTAATATAAATAAAATTCAATTATCTCAATGGTTGTGATGTTAAGTTGAACCATGACATGAATGCTACTCTTAATAAAATATGTCAATCATATCATAAATTTTTTAATTCCTTATAGAAGCTAAACATGCATGAAAGTTTAAGTCTCTACAATTGACTTAGTAATTTCTTGAGGAGAAATCCTAGAAAGCATGAAATTTTGAAAATGATTTAGGCAACATTTGTTTGGACCGTTTGAGCCTTTCAAGCTAACATTGATGAATGTTATCTCTTGAAACCAACTTTGAAACTATATGGCCTGATTTTCTTTGTACCTTACAATTATAAGTCATCCTATCTCTCGTACTTATCTCCAAATTGTCCCAACTACTAGACTCAGTCTATCAAGAATATGTTCTGAAAATAAGTTTAGGGGAGTTAAGAAGAAGTACCAAAATGCTCAACAAAGTATAGTACATATAAAAAAATTATGCTTAGAAAAAATGAATGAAAAAGAAAAAAAAAAGCATATGTACTCAAAAGAAAAAGAGAAGAGCTTGAGCATTCAAAGTTCGAAAGAGTTGGTGAAATTGAAAGTCCGTTGCAAGTTGTGTAACCCCATTTACCTAGCCTAGAAGATATGACCGGATCCAGAAGGTCACTATTGCAATTTCCCCCTCACGTAATCTCAAAATCCATAATCATTCATACATATATAAATAAATATACATAAATCATAATTTAACCAATTAATCAATAAATACTTAAACAAATATAAACGAAACCCAAATTAAATTGCTTTTACAACCCCAAAATAACAATAAATTAATAACATTGACTGAAAATCCCAAAAACAACTTATATCAAAATAATAAAAGAAAATGAAATAAATAGTAATAAATAAAAATAAAATGAGCTCCTCCGGATACCAAATCGCCTAAGTCTCAAGTATCTGTAAGGGAAATTTTAGGGAAATGAGCTAAAAAGCCCAGTGTGTCTCTAAAGTGCATACATCCTCATTAACAATATCACAGAAATTTTTATAACATATAAAGTAACCACAAAGCATAACACAACTTAAGTGATGCAAACACAAGCATAATGCTATGCACCTTTACTCTAGCACACCAACATAGTGGAGAGGTTCCCCAAAACCCCTCCTCAACCAAACGTCACCAATCGCAGTGTGGTTTTATATCAGCCATTTAAAGGGGTGATTACCACGTCTTTCACCATACAAATCCCAACCCATGAACACACAATGGCATAATGTCACATATAACTCAGTCTCAAATCACAGTTTCATGATAGTATAAATATCAGAGTTCACAGTTCATTACCTCATTATATCAAGTTATCCACAGTCTGTCAGATAAGCATGCAATACTATCATGTGACCACATAATTCACCATAAGAACATGCCATTATTTCATCACAGATCAAAATTACACAATCAACTCACACAAGCAACATCATTTACTGACATCATAACTCAGAATCATCACATGACAACACATTACAAAAAATTACCAAACATAAGGATGTAACACAGATAGAAACACACCTCAAGCGATAAAAGCTCTAACAATGAGGAGAACATCTCCCACGCTTATATCTATCATCGGGTCAAGCTGAATCAAAGCCTACAAGAATAAAGTCTACATTAAACCTATCACTATGCAACTTACTAAATACAACACAAAACTGAAACCCAAAACTCATGTGTCACTATCGGAGCTTGTGCAAGGACAGTTTGCACAGGTGGAGGAGGTAACTCGTCATTCTTAAGATCATAATCACATGCACATAGAATATCCCAAGTCAAATCCCTTATCCATTTTTCTTTAGAAATTATTGAGTAAAAATAACTTGTAAATAGCTAACATAGACTTTTGAGTTTGAATTTTATGAAACGGACTGTGAATTCGGAATTCGGACGTAAAAAATGGCAAGATAAGGTTGGTCAAAAAAAGTCAACGATCAAAGTCAATTATCAAGGTCAATAGTCAACAGATTAAGTCAACGGGTCAATCAACTCGGGTCAACAGGTTAAAGTCAACAGGTCGGTCAACTCGGGTCAAAAGGTCAAAGCGGGTTCGGGTCTGGTCAGGTAACACAAACTTTAGGTTTGATTAGATCAAGAGTTTGGGCTTTGATTGGCTTCAAGGTTGGGTCATAGAGTGGGCTAAAGTTTGGGTTATAAGGTCTTTGGGTCATGGGAATTTGGCTTACACACTTTGGGTCACACACTTTGGGTCAAAGCTTGGGTTTAGTTTTGGGTCTTTGGTTTTGGGTAGAGTTGGGTCAAGGTTGGGTCTTCCATTGGTCTTAAGTTTGGGCTTCAAATTGGTAGCCCACATCCACACTTTAACAACATAAGGAGAATTAGGGTTTCCAAAACCCCCTTGATATCGACGTCGCCATCACTGTCACCGTCGCCATCATCGAAACCACGATTAAAGGTTGCTCGCACGTTGATCAAGCGCCAAAAAGAACCACGAAAGCGACCCTACCCACTTACCAAAACCAAAATCAACGATCAAACAGCGGAGCACAAGAACAAAGAGGCGATAAGAAGGAAAATTGAGGGGCTCAATGTCGATCCTTACAATGGTCGATGGTGGGGGAGAAAAGAAGGTTGGGTTTTGTTCACGACAACACAAGGAGGTCGATGAAGGAGGCGGTGCGACGCACGAACGGTTGTGAAAGGTTGGTCAAAGCTTCGTCGAAAAGAAAGGGAGAGATGGGGGTTTGAGAGGATTTAAGTTGAGAGAAAAAGAAAGAAAACTAAAAATGGTAGGTAAAAGGTTTTGAAACCAAGAAAAAGAGGTTTAAATACGTAACAAAAAGGGTAAATTTCCCAAAAAGACCAAATTCATCCTTAAAATTCGTAAAAAATTCCAATTTAGTCCTTAAAAACACTAAAATCACAATTTAATCCCAAAAATTAAAAAAAATGGGTTGTTACAAGTTGAGTCTAAGGTTTTAGCTTAAATTTATCTATCTTTTACTTACCCCTAGCCTAGCCCCATTACAACCTATGAAAAAAGACCTATTTGATTCAAGATTTCAATGCTACTTGCATTAGTGGAGAGAAATTGCTATGTTTAACATATGAAGGCATAAATTAAACTTAATGATTGTAGCTTGGTCGTAACTAGGGGAATAAAAATCGAGTGGTAAGATTTTGACATGTCTTTATTGAGAAAGCAATTAATCTAGTTTGTTAAGCATGATGATAATTGAAGATAATTTGAATAAAATAAATACTTGAGCTACATAATTTCTGAATTCTTGTTTTTATGCTTAATTATGTTAAATTCATAAGTATGGGGAGAAATGATCAATTCTTTTGTGATTTGAACATTACTTGGGACGAGCAATAAATTAAGTTTGGGGGTGTGGAACGATGAAAATATATAAATTTTTTCATGACCTTTTTAACTTAAATTCATACAAATTCTTAGTAATTAACGTCGAAAAATACAATTTAATTAAAAAATAATGAATTTGTGCTAAATTTGCCAACATATTAATTTTTAATTATTTTTATAAATATTAAGCATAAATTTGATATATTTTTACGGTTTTGCACAATTGGTGAAAATCAACTTGGTAGGCACTACAAAAGGCCTGAACTATTGAGGGAATTTTTACATCGAGTAAACTAAGAGTTAAGAAGATTAATTTTCCAGAAAATGACGGTCCAATATGGAGCATAACTATACTTTATAATTATATTTTTAATTCAATTAATTTGGGTTAGAAATAAATTACAAAGCCTGAAGCAAAGTGGCTCGATGTGCATGCAACCGAGGACCAAACCACCACAAATTGGGCAAGCCCAAGTGCCATCCAAATGGCTGACTCAATCAGCTAATTTTTCATCCTTGCAAATCAACCCCTAAAGTATTTTAAAATCTCATTCAAACTCCACTTTTAGTGCTTTTATAGATATGCCCAAGCCAAATTAAGCAAAGTTTGAACTAGTCAAACTTGATCCAAAGGTGGTCGGTCATGGGATTGAGTGGCTGATATTTATTTGCTAAATATAGCCCTCAACTCTCACCTATAAAATCCCCCTTAGCTTCTCATTTTCCACACCAATTCACAAACATTTCTCTTCTTTCTCTCATTTGCTCTCTAAGCCTTCCCTTCCATCTCCCTTCCATTCCTCTGTCGATTTCCCCCTCTTGGGAAAGAGTGGTCTTCAGCCTTGGAAATAGATTCATTGGGTGTTCATCAGAGACCTCGATTTGGGAAGAATCGAGCAAAAACGACGAAGAACACGACAACAGTTCTTGAGAAGTTGTCGGTGTTGAATTATGACTCCTAATTCAAGTCAAATTTGAGAAATAATCTTTCA
Source organism: Gossypioides kirkii (assembly GCA_005610355.1). Lineage (NCBI taxonomy): Eukaryota > Viridiplantae > Streptophyta > Magnoliopsida > Malvales > Malvaceae > Gossypioides > Gossypioides kirkii. Next base: position 20,700,262 of record CP032246.1, on the reverse strand, counting down.
GTTAAATTCTGTTTAATTGTTTCAATTAAACTCTGTTTATTTGTTTCAATTAAACTATTATTACTTTAGATTATTTTATTATTATTTGACCTAGGAATTTAGCCTATAAATAGGCTCTTTTACAACTTAGAAACACACCCATTAGAGTTTACGTTTTGAGGGTTCTTTGTTTTCAGGTTTTTGGGGTTTAGTTTTTATCTCCATCTTTTGTACTCTTTGTTCTTTGCTATTATAGTAAAATTATCTTTGCCCGTGATTTTTTATCCTCTTTGGAAGAGTTTTTCGACATTAAATTTATGTGTTCAACTTCTCTATTTATTCCGCTATTTTTACTTGTTCGTTACCTAATCAGGTTAATCCCCAACAAGTGGTATCAGAGCTAGTTCGATTTCTGCAGATCAACCAGTTCAGAGATGGCAACAACAAGGTTCGACATTGAAAAGTTTGATGGTGTCACAAATTTCAATCTTTGGCAAGTTCGGATGATGGCAATTCTAGTTCAGACCGGCTTGAAAAAGGTCGTTACCGGAGAAAAACCCGATAATCGAGATCAATCAGAATGGGAAGAGCTTGATGAAAAGGCCCTGTTTACAATCTAGTTGTGCCTCGCGAATAAGGTATTGTAGGAGGTATTAATAGAGAAGACCTCATCCGCCTTGTGGAAAAGGTTAGAAACTCTTTATGCGACTGAGTCTTTGGCTAACGGTTTAGTGTTGAAACAACGTCTATTTACGTTTCGCATGAACGAAAGTGAGCTTCTTAGAGATCACATCAATCAATTCATTACTCTTTTGAATGATTTAAATAATGTTGAGGTTCAGATTGACGATGAGGATCAGGCTATGCTATTGTTGTGCTCTTTACCCCCTTCATACAAGTCTTTTAGGGAGACCTTGATTTATGGTAGAGACAAACTCTCGTTCGAGGATCTGAAGGGTCATTTGCTGAGTAAAGATAAACTCAACAATGAGTTTGGTTCTAATAGAAAGGCAAATAAACAAGCTTCTGTTTTGGTAGCATCAAAGAAGAGAGAAAAAATGTGTCGCTATTGTTAGAAATTAGGTCACGTCAAAGCAGATTGTTACAAACTGCGAAATAAAAGGGCTGCTGAGAGTAACGAGGAAGATTTAGCTGGTGTTAATTTGGCCGATGAAAGTGGTGATGATTTCTTGTTAGTGTCAACGAGCTAAAGCTCCGAGTTTACATCTAAGTGGATCCTAGATTCAGGATGTTCATTCCACATGTGTCCCAATAAAGAATATTTCTCTACATACAGTTCCGTTAAAGGTGAAGTTGTGCACATGGGAAACGATTCATCCAGTAAGGTAATCGGTATTGGTACTGTTAAAATTAGGATGCACGATGGTACGATTAGGACACTATCAGATGTTAGGTATGTACTTGATTTACGAAAGAATCTCATCTCCTTAAGTATTTTAGACTCAAAAGGTTGCAGAATCAACATCGAGTCGAGAGGCATTAAGGTGTCTCGTGGAGCTCTCGTTTTGTTAAAAGGTAAAAAGACCGGTAGTCTTTATATTCTGGAAGGTTCTACAGTGACAGATGAAATCGGACGCCCCTCGCCCGTTATGGAGTTGAAGTCAACTCGTTTGGAGTGGAGGTAACTTGGTCATAGGAGGGAAGAAGGTATGACTGTTTCGTTGAAGAAAGGTTCTCTTTTGGATGCAGGTTTTGAAAAGTTAGGGCACTGTGTTCGTGAAAATCAGACCCGGGTTAGTTTTGATTTGATAGTGCACAAGTCGAAGGCTAGAAGACTTCCAGCTTCTAAGCATAGATTCGACTCAGTTAATTCCCTGCAAGGTTCAAGATAGGCCCGTGGCGGGCTTTGGCAAAGATGGCATTGTGGAAATACGAGTCAAGGTGGAGATTTGTTAAATTATGACTCCTATTTCAAGTCAAATTTGAGAAATAATCTTTCAGTTAAACTCTATTTAATTGTTTCAATTAAACTCTGTTTATTTGTTTCAATTAAACTCTTATTACTTTAGATTATTTTATTATTATTTGACCTAGGAATTTAGCCTATAAATAGGCTCTTTTACAACCTTAGAAATACACCAATTAAAGTTTAGAACTCTTAACACTTTTGGAGAATTTAGTGTTTACGTTTTGAGGGTTATTTGTTTTCGGGTTTTCGAGGGTTTAGTTTTTACCTCCATCTTTTGTACTCTTCATTCTTTGCCATTATAGTAAAATTATCTTTGCCCGTGGTTTTTTATCCTCTTCGAAGGAGTTTTTCCACGTTAAATTTGTGTGTTCAATTTCTTAATTTATTCCGCTATTTTTACTTGTTCATTACTTAATCGAGTTGATCCCCAACAATCGGATTTAATCCTATCCCTTTTCTCTCTTTTAAATTTTTGTTGTTCTTATGATGGATACTTTTATGATTGCTATTGTTTATTTAATTAAAATGGCTTAAATTTTCTTAAGTGTTGGGTTGATTGTGTTGATTGCTTGATTTATCATGAATCTTGTTTATGTTGTTATAGACCCTGAATATTTTATTTAATTAAATATTACCCTTGTGATATAACTATTGAATTAATCATTTAAGAGGATTGAAATTGTGATTAATGAACACACTATTTAATTTGTGCATGTTTAATCTTCTAAGAAAGTTGAGGGTTAAATTAGCGACAATATTGAATGATATAATAGCCTTGCATAACTTGCAGGATTGTGTAATTAAATTGTTTCAATGTAGGTATATGTTATTACTTGACTTGATCCTCTACTTACTTATGAATTTTAACTTAATCGGTTGAATTGGCATAGGTATATGTTCAAGAGATTACTTTGAGTTCATGAAGTATGTATGTGCAAAACACATCTACTTATTAAAAATTAGTTTAGTCGGTTGAATTGACATAGGAATATCGTCAAGAGATAAATTGATTTTTATAAGTAATGTTGTTCATAAGTTAGCAAGATATCGGGTTACCATGAAATTATTTCGTAACAAGCATGAACATGATTTAGATTTAATTAAGTAATTAAAGCAATTAACCTAACACATTTATGTCATATTGAATAAAAGTTTAAAAATCGTGCATTGGAATTAAATTTTATTTTTATTTTTAACTTAGATTAATTTAGTTTAGATTAACACTTTTCACAATTATTACATTTTCCCTAATCATTTTGTTAATTAAATATTTCATAAATATTTTTCTTAATACAATCTCTATGGATACGATAACTCGACATTTACTTGTCACTTTATTACACCTCATCCATAGAGTCTTGCTTGAGAATATTGGCTCACCTCATCCATAGAGTCATGCTTGAGAATTCTTCATAAAATGATCATTAACCGAAGAAGATGATTTAGGTATTATTCCTTATAAGAAATTTTCCAAGGATGAAGCGAATTTGACGGAGATTTTTCAACGAGTTTCTTGTTGCTTCCAAAAAGTTTGTTCGCTTCTTCAGAAGCAATAGATACAATAAGAAGAAATTTTAGAGAAAGAATCTATTTGCTTACCGTTCTGTGTTCAGGAGTTTTGAAGAGTATGACATCCATGTGGGTTTTCTATTATAGTTACTTCACATATATTTTTTTGTAATTGTAAGTATAAACAGAATGTTCAATGAATTATTCGTGAACTGTTTGTAGGATATTTGTTTATGTTTACGAATAAATTCGTTTAAAAGCTTATTTACTGATTCATTTATTAACTCATTTATGACTCGTTATTAATGATATTTTTTTATAAAAATATTAAAACAATATTTATGTGTATGTATTTATTTATTATTTATTTATTATTCATTAACATTGTTCGTGAACATGTTCAATTATATATTCATTAACATGTTCGTTTAATGTTCGTGAACATATTCGATTAAATTAAATAAACATGTTCGTAAACATTAAACAAACGAACATGAACACACATACTTTTAAATAAACGAACATAAACAAAATATTTAAAATTCTTAATGAATACAAATTGAATACAACAATATTAAAAATAAACAAACAAACATAAACAAAAATTTATTCGTTTAAACTCGATTTATTTACAACCTTATAATAACATTGAAAAAAAAATATGGAGAACTATTAAAAAGCTGTATAAAAAATATATTATTTGTAATTATATTTGTAAAGTTCACAAAGTAGTAAACTGAATAAATATGTTTTATTTTTAAATTAGCAGGAAAGAAAAAAGAATCTTATACGCTTACATTATATATTTAATAATTGAAGCAATAATCCAGATGATCGGAATTTTTTTTAAAAACAAAAACACTACACATTAATCGCAAATTATTTTCGACCCCGAACTCAACCATAATCGCTCCCACATTTGTATACACCCAATGATGAAGGAACAAAACTGTCCATCAAGGGGCATGTGCCTACACAATTATTACCGCAAAGTTTATACAACTCTAACCTACACTAAACACGATTATACCAACAAACAGGACACAAGTACACGAATTACATACATTAAAGGTTGCAAAACTACAGCATCAAGCAGCACCACGCATTGATTTAAACATATAATCACAGGTAAGAATCTAGGTAACTATAAGTGTGTTTTTTGTTATATTGCAGCAAACTAGCATAAGTTCTATCCCATATTCCTATATACAGGGATTCGTCATCTGGACTCAAAGATACCCCCGAAATCTCACCGAAGAAGTCGATATCTTGCCGTTTATGGAAACCAGCCCTCGTGTTATACACATGGACGAAATCTGCTGGTTCAGCAACTACCATGAACTGGCCATCGAATGAAAAGCGGATTGATCGTACGGCACCTAAGTTTCCTTTGAGTGTCGCGACTGGAATTGAGAGGTTTCTTATGTCCCATACCCGGCACGTCTTGTCCTGATTACCCGTGGCAAATATGCGTCCATCTGGGTGCCATTCAGATGCGAATGAGTAATCTCGATGACCTACCACCGTGGCTACAGTCTGCGACCAAGGAAAATGGATTCAGGTTCAATAGAACTAATATTTCTTACTTTCCAGCACTAAAATGTGAAGCATTCTCGTACGCAAAATATGATATTCTTGACAATATTTAAAATACCAGAATAAAGAGCAAACGGATGAAACCTCCACTGGTTACACTGATGAGTCGGATGATTAAATTAAAAAGAATTTAAATTTAAAATAATACATAACTTTAATATTAATTATAAAATATTTTATAAATTACTAAAAATCTTATCGCATGCGTATATGAGTGAAAATCACACGTATTTAGAACACAAAAATGTGTTTAAAAATAACATGCACTAAATAATAAAAAATATGATTTATCATCAATCTTGAATTGATGTGGAGTTAATTTGTCACACTAATTCAATCAACAATGTTATTAATATACGCAAATATATAAAAATGTATATAACAAATATATTTATTAAAGTTCTATACAAAAACAAAAAATTGCTATAGTTCAAATGGTAAATGAAAAGGTTTTATATGAATGGTATCTTCAATTTAAATCCTATTATGGATACATTTTTATTGATATATAAAAATATAAAAAAACAAAAAACAACCACATAATCATATAACTTACTTAACAAATAAAATATTTTGTTTTGGTAATTTCCTAATTGAATTAGGACTCGATTAATAGGTGAAATCAATTCAATTAGGGATTTAAAGAATAGTATAAATATACAAATATATAAAAATTAACAACAAAAATATACTTATTAAAGTTCCAAATGAAAACTAAAAATAGTTGAATGGTAAATGAAAAGGTTTTATATGAGTAGTGTCCTTATTTCAAATTTTATTATAGATAATTTTTTATTGATTTATAAAAATATAAAAAGACAGGAATCCAAAAAGAAACGATCCAATTGATCAAGCTGCACAATGAGGATCCGTATCCATACGATTTTGCACTTCTCGACCAATCTAATCTGTTTCGTTATTCTCAGTGGTTATTCTATTTTGGGTAATGAAAAACTTCTTATTCTTAACTCTTGGGTTCAAGAATTCCTATATAATTTAAGCGACACAATAAAAGCTTTTTCTATTCTTTTATTAACAGATTTATGTATAGGATTCCATTCGCCCCACGGTTGGGAACTAATGATTGGCTCTATCTACAAAGATTTTGGATTTGCTCATAATGATCAAATTATATCTGGTCTTGTTTCTACCTTTCCAGTCATTCTAGATACAATTTTAAAATATTGGATCTTTCGTTATTTAAATCGTGTATCTCCGTCACTTGTAGTTATTTATCATTCAATGAATGAAAGCATCCACATAATCATTTAATTTATTTTGTAAATAAAATGATTTTTTGATATTTTTTTAACTTGAGGAGGTTGAGATTCGAATGATGAGTGACACCATCTCATTACATAGCTAAATGGTAGGATTTTTAATATAGATCCAAAAATTAAATGTTCAAATCTCCTTGCATAAAATAAAATTTAAAATAATAATAATAATAATAATAAGCTTAAACCCAATTTTTTTCGATTTTTTTTTTACTAGTTTTTAATCAGCTTAACCAATTTATCACCCCGTTCATTAGCCTCGTTCTACAATTTATATCAAAGTGAACTAGTTCAACCAATTTGACCAGCCAATGGAAGAGTCAAAATGTACACAAATGCAACCCTGCTTTCAGGGAGGCTATCTCCCTATTTTGAGTAACTGATTACGGAGCAACCTTACCCAGTCACCATTACAGTTCCCATATCCTATCAGAAAAATTAAATTCTGACCTTTCCATTTTGCGAATCCACAAGCAGCCCATCCAAGTCATCTCCAATGACAGTGATAAGTCTTTGATCTGGGCTGACTGATGTGTGCTGCATCAGAATAAAGTTCAGTCATGTTATTGAATTTTAAGATAACCCACAAAAATGACAGATGATTTCAGTTTGCTTTTTTCTGTTTATGAAGCAACAATCTCCAATGCTGTTGAAATGCAGACCCCTTAAGTCAAATTTACTCCATTAGGTGAAGAAATTATTTACTTTGGACAAGACCATACCCTTTTTAAAACACATGTGAATATAAGCTATATTGCTTAGACTTTCATTTTTTAATTAAGTACCCATGACCGAACTAGTATTGGAAATATTTTCAGAAATAAGTACAAGGATATGATCCTCCAACCACTCCCCAAATAAGTGAAAAGACATTGTAAAGAAAAATTAGATATACCTGTGCCAGACACATACTCGTATCTGACACTCCATTGTAACACAAGATTCAATATAGAACATTTAAGGATTATGAAAGAACTGAATCAAGATTGTAGGCATCAGAGTAGCAATTTGAAGGACTTACATTTACTGGCCAAGGGAACTGGAAATGGTTTAATAGTTGAAATCTCTCGGTATCATATTCTCTCACACTACAGTCATTATTTGAGGCCATAAAATTAATTCCACCGCTACAAAACAGCTTCAAAATTCAATCTAATATTTTATTCGATATATTATCCAAGTCAAACAGCAAATCAGCAATTATCATGCTACCTCAAGCTGTCATATATCTCAATAGCATTTAATTGCATTATCGTCATACGTTGTCCGGGTACAAAAGGTTACTCCTTTTCTGTCCAAGTGCTGCAGAAACAGGAAAATAAATTGTACAATATTATATATAAAAGAAATGGCTAAAGGCAAACAGAGAATGCCAGAAATAAGTTAATGCAAAACCAGAATTCGCAGAAACAAATAAATAAATGATACAAATATGGAAATATGTACAGACTAGTGTCATGGGTTGCGTATAGGAGCCCGCAACCATGACACACTTAAGTGATCCATCGAGTTTAAGGGAGGTCTTTTGGCCCAATCGGACTGGCTCAGTGCTTGGAGAGATTGATGGTCCATCTACAAAGTCGACAAATATGGAATGTAATCTTTAAGATAGGCAATCTTAGAAGATATGATCCTTGTGATCTTAGAGATTTGACTGTAATCTTAAAGATTCTTTTTGTAGATATTTTTCAATCTTAGCCATTGATGTACTTTGATTTGTACCGTTGATTTTGGGGAGGCTCAACTATAAATAGAGGCCTCTTCCCCTCATTTTAAAGCACTTCATTCTTGAGTAATAAGAATTCTTGAGAGCATTCACTCAAAACTCTCTCTCTTTTGTGTTCTTTGATTTTTCGTTCGTTCATCTTGAGTTCTTCCGCTTTTGTGTTGGTGCCTTAGAGAAAATTCTATTGAATCCTCATTTGTTGGGAATTAGGTTGACTTAGGCATTTTTGGAGCAAAGAAGCGACCTAAGGCCGCACGGATTGCGTGGGAAAAATCTAAGTCCGTGATAGTTGGTATCAGAGCTAGTGTTGCGAAGGCACCCTACGAGATGTCGAAGGAAACCGTTGAGCATGTGGAGCCTATGGAGACCCGCGAAAGGGCTAGAAAGGCTAGTCGATCGAGGGACATGCTGTCGAGCTTGGAGAATCGTGTGGTCAATCTCGAAGAGTCCATGGGAGACATGAAAGGGACACTTGAGATTGCCATGAGCCGTATTGATGATCTAAGGGAAGATAGCAAAGAGTTTGTGATTGATTCTCTTAGGTCCACTGCTGATAGGTTGACAGTAAGAGATGATGCTCTTGAGGCCTTGGTGTTGGCCTTGAAGGAGGAGATTGCTGAGCTTAAGGGGGAGCTCACTATCTATAAGGCTGCCTTGGGAAGTGGGATGATGGCTTCAGGTCCGAGGCAACGTAAGGTTGATGTTCCAAAACCTGAGAAGTTCAAGGGGGCTAGGTTCGCGAGAGAAGTGGATAACTTCCTGTGGGAATTGGAGCAATACTTCCGAGCAATGGGCATCGAGGATGATGCCACAAGGTAAACACTGCTTCGATTTACTTTACTGATGTTGCTCTCTTATCGTGACGACGTAGGTCCACGGATGAGAAACATGGAGGAACGGCTATTGGGACTTGGGAGGAGTTCCAAGGAGAGTTGAAGAAGCAGTTTTACCCGCAGCATGCTGAGAAAGAGGCTCGAGCCAAGTTGCGCCGGCTTACGCAACAAGGCACTGTTCGAGAATATGTGCGGGAATTCAGCGAGTTGATGCTTCAGATCTCAGACTTGAATGAGAAAGAAGCGTTCTATTGGTTCGAGGATGGGCTGAAAATATGGGCGAAGCAAGAGTTACGTCTCCAAGGCATCACTGAATTGACCGTAGCCATGGCTGAGGCAGAAAATTTCTTGGAAATTGGGGGAAGAAAGTCCGAGAATAATGAGTCCTTCAAACCCAAGCCAAAAGCCAAGGGTAATGGTGGGGGAGACAAGAAGTATGATGGCCCAAAAGCTAGTCAAGGCAAGACGTGGGAGCGAAAGGGGCCATTAAAGTGCTTTCTTTGTCAAGGCCCACATAGGATGAAGGATTGTTCAAAGAGGGAAGCCTTTAATGCCATGGAGGCACATGGAGGAGCCAAGGAAGCTGAAAAAGATACCAAAAATCTCAGTGCAATTCTGGGAGGTGTCGAAGACGAGACGAGTAAGGGACTAATGTTTGTGGACATTACTGTGGCTGGCAGAGGATTGAATGCACTTGTTGACACTGGTGCGTCTGATTTATTCATGTCTGAGGAAATGGCGAGGGAACTTGATCTCAAAATCGAGAAAGATTCGAGTCACATTAAAACAGTGAACTCGAAGAGCATGCCTATAACGGGTATAGCAAAGGGAGTAGAACTCCAGCTTGGTGAATGGAGAGGCAAAGCCAACATTAAGGTAATACCACTTGATGATTATGATTTTGTGGTTGGTCTAAGCTTACTTGATCAGGTAAATGTGGGTATTTACCCTTCCGATAATTATATGGTGATCAACGATTCAAACCATCAATGTATGGTGAGAATGAAAAGGAAACCAAGCATGGAAGGGAAAACCTTGTCAGCAATCCAGTTCGCTAAGGGAGTACGAAGAGATGAAGTCTCCTACTTAGCTGCCTTGAAGGTCAATGAGGGCTTGAAATCCGTTGGTGAAATTCCAAGGGAAGTGGGTCAGTTTTTAAGGTCTTTCCAAGACGTGATGCCAGCTGAGTTGCCCAAGAAGTTGCCACCTAAGAGAGAGGTGGACCACAGGATCGAGTTGATGCCCAATTCGGAGCCGACAGCTAGAGCCCCATATAGAATGTCTCCACTTGAGTTGGAGGAACTGCGGAAACAATTGAAGGAGCTTTTAGATGTCGGGTTCATTAGACCATCTAAAGCCCCATTTGGTGCACCGGTGTTATTCCAAAAGAAGCACGATGGGTCATTGAGATTATGTATCGACTACAGGGCTTTAAATAAGATTACTGTGAAGAACAAGTATCCCATTCCTCTTATTGCAGACTTGTTCGTTCAACTTGGTGGCGCGAGATGGTTTACTAAGTTGGATCTACGATCGGGGTACCATCAAGTGAGAATATCCGAAGGGGATGAGCCCAAGACGGCTTGTGTGACTCGATATGGATCCTTTGAGTTCCTTGTTATGCCCTTCGGGTTGACAAATGCTCCAGCTACATTCTGCACATTGATGAACAAGGTATTGCATCCATTCCTAGATCGTTTTGTGGTTGTTTATCTTGATGACATTGTGGTGTACAGTAAGTCGCTTGAGGAGCATGTGAGACATTTGAGGGAAGTGTTCCAGACCTTGAGGGAAAATGAGCTATATGTGAAAGAAGAGAAATGCTCATTTGCCCAACAAGAGGTGTCATTCCTTGGTCACATTGTGGGATGCGGTAAGATTCGTATGGATGAAATCAAAGTTCGGGCTATTGCTGATTGGGAGCCACCAACCAAGGTAACAAAGTTACGGTCTTTCCTTAGATTGGCAAACTACTATAGGCGCTTTATTGAAGGCTATTCCAAAATCACTGCACCCTTGACGGATTTGTTAAAAAAGGGTAAAGTATGGGATTGGGATACTCGATGTGAGAATGCCTTCAAGCAAGTGAAGCAAGCAATGACGAGTGAGCCGGTACTTGGTTTGCCAGATTTTTCCAAGGCGTATGAGGTACGCACGGATGCATTAGAATATGCCATTGGAGGAGTACTGATGCAAGATGGGCATCCAGTGGCTTTCGAGAGTCGAAAGTTGAATGAGACAGAACGGCGATATACGATCCAAGAGAAAGAGATGACCGCTGTGGTGCACTGTTTGCGTACATGGAGGCACTATTTACTGGGTTTTAGGTTTGTGGTATACACCGATAATGTTGTAAATAGCTATTTCCTGACTCAGAAAAAATTATCTCCCAAGCAGGCTCGTTGGCAGGTTTTCCTCGCAGAGTTTGATTTTAGCTTGGAATACAAATCGGGGAGTGCCAACATTGTTGCTGATGCACTAAGCCGGAAGATGGAATTGGCAACAATCAGCCAGCCCGTTAGTTCCCTATTGGAGCGTGTTTGAGAAGGATTGTCCCATGATCCCATGGCCAAAAAATTGATGGAGCTTGCCAAAGATGGAAAAACAAGGCGATTTTGGCTCGAGAGAGAATTGCTATACACTCGGGGACACCGTCTTTATGTGCCACAATACGGGAATTTGCAAAAAGAAGTCATGAAAGAATGTCATGATTTAAAATGGGCTGGCCATCCAGGTATGCACCGCACTTTGGCTCTCTTGGAGGATCGATTTTATTGGCCTCACATGGGTGATGATGTGGAGACCTATATGAAGACTTGTTTGGTATGCCAACAAGATAAAGTCGAGTTGAAGACTCCCGCCGGTTTGTTACAACCTTTGCCCATTCCGGAGCGTCCATGGGAGAGCTTATCCATGGACTTTATTGTGGGTTTGCCTAAATCTGATGGGTTTGCAAGTATCTTGGTTGTGGTAGACAGGTTCTCAAAGTATGCAACTTTTATTCCAGCAACCAAGGAGTGTCCTACTGAGGACGCAGCTTGTTTGTTCTTAAGACATGTGGTGAAGTACTGGGGAGTGCCACAGTCTATCATAAGTGATCGAGACGGGCGATTTACGGGACGGTTCTGGACGGAATTGTTCAAGTTAATAGGCTCAGACTTGAACTTTTCCACTAGCATGCATCCACAAACCGATGGGCAAACCGAACGAGTGAATGCGTTATTGGAAACGTACTTACGGCACTATGTGAGTGCCACACAAAGGGACTGGCCGAAGTTGTTGGACGTAGCCCAATTCTCGTACAATTTACAACGAAGTAGGGCAACGAATCAGAGTCCATTTGAGATAGTGACGGGTCAATAGCCACTTACACCCAATGCTGTTGCAACTCGTTATGCGGGACCTAATCCAGCAGCTTACCGATTTGTGAGGGATTGGCAAGAGCAAAATGATTTGGCTCGATCTTGCCTTCACAAGGCAAGCAAGCGTAACAAGAAATGGACGGATCAGAATCGAAGGGACGTGCAATTTCAGGTTGGTGATTCAGTCCTTGCTAAACTCCACTTGATTTTGCAACATAATGGCTTGCACAAGGGGCTTGTACGACGGTATGAGGGACCATTTCGAGTTGTAAAGAAAGTGGGCAAAGTGGCATACAAGCTTGAGTTGCCTGCAAAGCTCAAAGTCCACCCAGTATTCCATGTAAGTATGCTTAAGCCATTCCATGAGGATCTGGAGGATCCAAATCGAGGCAAGTCTGAACGAGCACCAATGGGGGTAAAGGTCTCCTACGATCATGAAGTTGAGAGCATCGAGGTAGACCGTCTGTTCAGAAGGAAGTACTATCGGCCGTGGCATGAATATATAGTTCGATGGAAAGGATTTCCCGAAAGTGAGACAAGTTGGGAACCTGCCGAGGCCTTGTGGCAATTCCAAGACAAGATAGACCAGTTCTATGCAAAGGACGCAACGAGGACGTCGTTAGATTCGGTGGGGGAGAATGTCATGGGTTGCGTATGAGAGCCCGCAACCATGGCACACTTAAGTGATCCATCGAGTTCAAGGGAGGTCTTTTGGCCCAATCGGACTGGCCCAGTGCTTGGAGAGATTGATGGTCCATCTACAAAGTCGACAAATATGGAATGTAATATTCAAGATAGGCAATCTTAGAAGATATGATCCTTGTGATCTTAGAGATTTGATTGTAATCTTAAAGATTCTTTTTGTAGATATTTTTCAATCTTAGCCATTGATGTACTTTGATCTGTACCGTTGATTTTGGGGAGGCTCAACTATAAATAGAGGCCTCTTCCCCTCATTTTAAAGCACTTCATTCTTGAGTAATAAGAATTCTTGGGAGCATTCACTCAAAACTCTCTCTTTTGTGTTCTTTGATTTTTCATTCGTTCATCTTGAGTTCTTCCGCTTTTGTGTTGGTGCCTTAGAGGAAATTCTGTTGAATCCTCATTTGTTGGGAATTAGGCTGACTTAGGCGTTTTTGGAGCAAAGAAGCGACCTAAGGCCGTACGGATTGCGTGGCAAAAATCTATGTCCATGACACTAGCGCCTCGAGTGCGCTTGGCGGCCTTGACAACATTGAATAAAATATATATATGTTTCAAATGTTAAATTTTAATGGGCAATATGCAGGTTTACCTCATGAAGATGCTAGAGAGCATCTCAAATTGTTTCTACTCATATGTGCTTCTTTTAGTCAACATGGTGTTCCTGATGATGCTTTAAAGATGTAGCTGTTCCCTTATTCTTTGCAAGGGAGAGCGAAAACATGGTTCCTTGGTTTACCAGCTGGATCCATTACTTCTTGAAATACGCTAGCAACACAGTTTATGCCGAGATTTAATCCACCGACAATGAATGCAAGATTGCGGAATGATATCATGGCATATCATCAACTTGATGATGAGAACTTACACACTACATGGGAACGTTACAAGACTTTGCTGAGACGTTGCCCCATGCATGGAATTCAACAAGACTCAAATCAAGATATTTTATAATGGGTTGAATGTGTAGACAAGAAATCTTGTCGATGCATCTGCCAATGGACCCTTATTGGATTACACCTACACTGAAGTCTTACGGATATTAGAGAGAATTGTACAGAATAACTATCAATATCTAATTTCTCGTTCTGCTCAGGTAAAAACTAATCTTGGTGTTATGGAGTTAGATGCTATATTAGCTTTGAGTGCACAACTATCCTCATTGACAAACATGATCAAGAACATGAAGGGAACAAGTGAAGTTGCCCCGATTCAAGTAGCTCAATAGATGGATGTCCCGACATTCTCTTGTGAAATTTACAGTGATAACCACAGTTATGAGGATTGCCCACAACATGTTGAGAACGCATTTTATGTCAACAACATTAGAGGAAATTCTTATGGTAACTCATACAGTAATCCTAATCGTACACAACAACCTTGGGAGAACTAGAATGTGTTTACATTCAGATATAGAAATGCCTCAAATCAAGGTAATTTTAGACAAGGGAGTTACAACAACAACCAACAGTAGAACTATAATCACAACCCGTAATTTCATGCGCAACCAGATAATATGAGATCACATGACTAGATGCGACCACAAAATCAAATACATTCATATAGCCAGATGCAGTCACAAGCTCGAATGCCACCACAACAGAATGCGATGCCAAGTATGCAAGGACAGCATCAACAACAACAATAGCAATATTCTCAACCAAGAGTAGATCCATTGGCTACTCTTGAAGTGTTGATGCTAGAGCATATCACGAGAACGAAAGCAATTGTTCAAGGTAACTCTTCTTTTATTTGCACGTTGAAAGCTCAATTAGGACAATTGGCTTTTAACATGAGCACAAGGTCACCAGGTACTTTGCCTAACGACACTGAAAATCCAACTCAGAAGGGGAAGAAGCATTGTAAGGCTATCACACTAAGAAGGGGAAAGCAAACTATTGAGCCAAGTAGTAGTTCCAATCAAGTACATGTCGACACATCTGAACCAAAGCAAAAAAAAGAAGAAGTTTCCTATGAGGAAAACCCAGCAAAAATAAATGAGGGTCTATCTGTAGTCATTTCTATGCACACAATTCAACCAACAAAGATGTCGATACAACTACCCATGTCGACATAACCGAATCCTTCACAATAACCCACTGACAATATACCTTTGCCATTCCTACAGAGATTCAATGAGAAGGACCATGACAAAGATTATCAGAAGTTTGTCTTTACCTTGAAGCAATTGCGCTCACAGAGGGGTACAGTGCAGTGCTAACAAATAAGCTGCCACCAAAGATGAAAGACCATAGCAGCTTTACAATCTCATGCTTCATTGGAATCCATTATCTAGGTAAAGCCTTATGCGATTTAGGAGCTAGTATTAACCTTATGCCTTTGTCCACATTCAGGAAGTTAAGAATTAGATCTATGAAGCCCACTGCAGTGACATTACAGCTTGCAGATAGATCTTTGGCATAACCTGAAGGCCAAATCAAAAATGTCCTCGTCCAAGTTGATAAGTTCGTGTTCGTTGCCAAATTTATCATCCTTGATTGCGAAGCAGATAAAGAGGTATCCATTATCTTGGGATGCCCATTTTTAGCAACGAGACGCACGCTTATTGATGTTTTCAAGGGCGAGCTGATTATGCGTTATAATGACAAGCATGTCACTTTCAGTGTGTTCGAAGCATCTCCGTCAAGAAGTAAGAAGCAATGTCACCATATTGACGTGCTGGATGAAATTATTATAGAAGAATTCAATGAACGAAATTCAGTAGTTCCAAATGAAGACGCAATGACAACCACCGATGATATCCTAACTGAATGTGACCACAGAGCTGAGGCTAATAATTGTGAGATGAAACAGGGTTGGTAATTGGAATCCTTGGATTTGTCCAACAAGATGATCCTTGTGTTTAAACCATCAATCGAACAAGCTCCAACCTTGGAGTTAAAGCCATTACCGACGCATTTGAAGTATGTCTTTCTATGTAACAATGACACATTTTCTATGATTGTTAGCACAAGCCTCAATACGAGTCTAGAAGGAAAGCTTATCGTAATTTTGAAGCAACATAAACGAGCTATAGCCTAGAGCATTGTAGATATCAGAGGAATTAGTTCCTCTTTTTGCATGCACAAGATCAAGCTAGAAGATGAAGGGAAGCAATTCATTGAGTAACAACGAAGACTTAATGAGCAAATGAAATAGGTAGTGAAAAAGGAGATTATTAAGTGGCTGGACGCATGCATCATCTACCCCATTTCAGACAGCACATGGGTAAGCCCTGTTCAATGTGTGCCCAAGAAAAGCGGCATCATAATGGTAAGTAATGATAAGAATGAGCTGATCCCTACTCGCATTGCTACTGGTTGGCGAGTGTGTATGGATTATTGTCGTTTCAATGCGGCCATAAAGAAGGATCACTTTCCACTACCATTCATTGATAAGATGTTGGATAGGCTAGTTGGTAAAGCTTACTATTGCTTCCTAGATGGCTACTCTGTATATAATCAAATTTCCATTGCACCGAAAGATCAAGTAAAGACCGTGTTTACATGCCTATTTGGAACCTTTGCCTTTCGACGTATGCCATTTGGATTATGCAATGCACCAGCCACGTTCTAGAGGTGTATGATGGCTATTTTCTCGAACATGATTGAAGATTCATTGGAGGTATTCATGGATGATTTCTCTGTATATGGGCAGATTTTTGACCAATGCGTCGATAATTTGGCAAAAGTATTGAAGAGATGCGAGGACACAAATCTAGTGCTGAACTGGGAAAAATGCCATTTCATGTCAACTGAAGGCATTGTCCTTGGACATCGAATATCATGTCAGGGCATTAAAGTAGACAAAGCAAAGGTAGAAATCATTGGGAAATTACTACCACCCACGAATGTTAAAGGAATAAGAAGCTTTCTTGGTCACGTTGGTTTTTATAGGAGATTTATCTGAGATTTTTCTAAGATTGCCAAACCACTATGTTCGTTACTAGATCAGAATAAAAAGTTTATGTTTGATGACGCATGTCTAGACGCATTTACTATAATAAAGAAGCAGCTAGTACAAGCTCCAATTGTCGTCACACCAAATTGGACACAACCATTTGAATTAATGTGTAACGCAAGTGATTTTGCTATAAGAGCTGTGCTAGGTCAACAAAAAGAGAAGGTATTTCACTCAATTTACTATGGTAGTAAAACCTTAACTGAAGCACAGGTGAACTATACAACTATTGAGAAGGAATTATTAGCAATAGTTTTTGCATTCGACAAGTTTCGTTCATACCTTGTCGGTGCAAAAATTACAATGTACACAGACCATTCTGCGTTGAGATACCTTTTTACGAAGAAAGACGCCAAATCGAGACTGATCAGATGAATCCTGCTCTTACAAGAGTTTGATATTGAAATTAGAGGAAGAAAAGGATTCGAGAATCAAGTAGCTGACCACTCGTCTCTCCTGGAAGCTAGAAGTGAAGATGGTAATCAGTCACGCATTGTCGACGCATTTCTAGATGAGCAATTATTTTATGTCAACGCATCTCCATGGTATGCTGATGTTGTCAATTATTTAGTTTGAGGTAAGCTACCTTTAAGTGCAACAGGTCACAAGAAGATCAGATTTATACACGAAGCTACGAAGTATCATTGGAACAAGCCATACCTATTCAAGGTATGCGCCGACAACATTATATGTCATTGCGTTCTTGAAAAAGAGATGACTTTCATCCTGAGACATTGCCATGATGCTCTCTACAGAGGCTATTTTGGTGGAGTGAGGACTGCTGCAAAGGTCCTACAATCAGGATTCTTCTAGCCTACATTGTTTTGAGACGCCCACAATTTTGCGTAACAATGCGATAGATGTCAACGCACAAGTTCTATATCTCACCTCAATGAGATGCTCTAACAACTTACCATGGAGGTAAAGTTATTTGATGTCTGGGGTATAGAATTTATGAGACCATTTCCAAACTCTTTTGGGAATGTGTATATTTTAGTTGCTGTTGACTATGTCTCTAAGTGGACCGAGGCAATTGCAGTTCCAAAGGATGATGTTTGAATGGTGTTGAAGTTTTTCCACACGTATATCCTTACAAGATTTAGAACACCTAGGGCATTGATAAGTGATCAAGGTACTCATTTTCACAATAACCAAGTGGCAACAACTTTAAAACAATATGGTGTGAAGCATCGCATGGCCACCACATACCATCTACAAACGAATGACCAAGCGGAGGTTTTCAATCGACAAACTAAAAGTATCCTTGAGAAGGTGGTTAACACATCTAGAAGAGATTGGTCTTCGCAGCTACATGATGCGTTGTGGGCACTTCGCACTGCATACAAAACCCCATTAGGGATGTTGTCGTATCAATTAGTGTTTGGTAAATCCTGTCACTTGTCGGTTGAACTTGAACATAAAGCCATGTGGGCGATCAAGTAGGTAAACATGGATTACAATGTTGTTGGACAGAAATGGTTGTTGGACATTTCTAAGTTGGAAGAAATTCGA
Organism: Gossypioides kirkii; assembly: GCA_005610355.1. Lineage (NCBI taxonomy): Eukaryota > Viridiplantae > Streptophyta > Magnoliopsida > Malvales > Malvaceae > Gossypioides > Gossypioides kirkii. Next base: position 20,681,876 of record CP032246.1, on the reverse strand, counting down.
CGCACTGCATATGAAAATGCAGCCATATACAAGGAAAAGACTAAGAGATGGCACGACAGTATCATCTTGCGACGATAATTTAACCCTAGTCAGTTGGTACTTCTATTTAACTCATGTTTGAAATTACATCCAGGTAAATTGCGCTCGAGATGGTCAGGTCCTTTCAAAGTTGACAAAGCATTCCAACATGGTGCAATGACAATTGAAGATATGAAGGATGGTCACCAATTTAAAGTAAATGGCCAACGACTGAAGCATTACGTGAGCTCAGATGTCAAAGAACACAACGAGACCATAAATTTGGTTACATTTATTTAATGTCATTGCAATTTTTACGTTTACTTTTTGCTTTTTATTTTCATTTGTTTCGTTGTTAGTTTATGCAGGAATAGAAAAATATCCTTTTTGTCAACACATCATAAAGCACAACTTGTCGACGCATTTTGTGATGACTTAACAAAGCTTTTTCAGCAAGAATCGCACCAATTAATCTTCATCCATCCCTAGCCGTTAGATCAACCCAAGAGGTACGGTCTGTAGGCTCGCATTTATTGGCTACAAACGCAACATTTTCCCAAGCTAATTGCGATAATCACGTCTCTTCCTTTAAAAGAATTATAAAACCCTTCTTCTGCTGTTTTTCTTTTCCTACTCATAACATCCATTACTGCTACAACCATCTTCTTCATTGTCTGCAAACTTTTCTGCAAATTTTCTCGTTCTCTTTATTTAACTATTATGGCCAGAACACAAGGAGTAAAAACCTCTTCGAAATCCTCCGTTAAATCCTCAGCCACTATGGTTCGGGATGCCGACCAACCCTCACAGAAAGAACCCGTCCTATTCCTTTCCAAGGTGGTGAAAGATTGCTACCAAGACGTCATGCTCAAGAGAAACTCTCACCCAGAGTAGGGTTTCTAGTTGTCCCCGCATTCGAAGTTAGGGAAATAAGTTGGAAGGATAATCTCTCGCCTAGGTTAGGAGTCTTTTTGCGACCATCCGTCCGGTTATTCCCTACTATGGTAAGAGAGTTCTATGCTAACTTAGTGAATTCTAAACAGGAGTTTGTATTTGTACGAGAGGGTCTGGTGCCCTAGAGTGTCACCCATATCAACCAGCTCTTTCACTTCGCTAAAAAGGAAGATACCCACATTGTGTTTTTAGAGGAGTTAACTAATGAAGATGCTGACCTTATGCTGCGAGATCTATACGTTGAGGAAGCTATGTGGATTGGCAATGTTCCATATAACTATACTATGCACCGACGTTATCTCATAACTTAGAGCAAGGTATGGTTCCACTTTGTTAACAGCTGAATTCTGCCATCAACCCATAGCACAACTGCGATGTTGGATCGCATGTGCCTTTTGCACTCTATTCTGAGGGGCCCCAACATCAATGTCGGCTAATTTTACATGATGAAATTACTAAAGCCACAGGTAAACAGATAGGTATCTTACATTTCCCTTCTTTAATTAAGATGCTTTGCAAACAAAGGCGTATTGTGCCTCGTGATAGTGAAGAGGTGCTGGACAATAAGGGGTGAATAAAGGATTTCTCGATAGAGCAAATGACTAGGGGACAAGAAACCCCTCTGGTGAAAGCAGTGCCTAAGAAGAAGGAGAAAGGGAAAGGAAAGAAAAGGGAGAAGCAAGAAAATGCGCCCACAAACCCTTAAGTTGAGAAAAAGCTAGCTACAATTGAACAAATCATTGATCGTATGGATATGCACCTGATTCGCCTTATCAGTATGATGGACAAAATGGATTATAAACAGAACCTCTTCTATGCATACACAAGGGCATGGAATAGCGCTATTGTTGCCACATTGAGGAATTTGAGCCCAAGTTCCATGCCAGAGTTCCCTGTATTCCCACCTATTGTTAGGGAAGCCCCATCGTCCACCGAGCAACCTACTCCTGAAGGTAGGCCTCAACCGGTTCCATCTCTAACAAGAATTCATATCTCTGATGATGAGGAGCATGAGGGACAATCCAAGGACATAGAAGACTGTTTCAGAACTATCGCCAGTCTGTTCGAGGATGAGTTTTCAAATAGCCTTAGAGCTAACATAGCGAAAAAAGAGGCTGTTACTGAGGAGATGCATACACCGATCATATTTGTGGGTTTGAAAGCAGAGGAAGGCATCGAAACAGGCACAGTTGAGAAGGCAGAACTTGAGGAGAAGACGAAAAATAAGGAAGAGAAGGAAAAAAAGGAGAAGAATGAAGAGAAGGAAGATGCCCTGACAAATTTTGAAGAAGAATTTGTCGACGCAACTACCAATGTGGGGGCATCCGTTGAAAACTTGGCTCCACCTAAAGTGAGCCAGGCTGAGGCAGTCACCAACAGTGCCGAGGATCTTAACTTGGCTATTGTGCCTTAGCTCCACTTGCTGAAGTCCATCCATTTGATGTGACTGTCGATGAGGCCTCCAATCAATCGGTTGTGGAGGAGCAATCCGCTGCTTTGGTTGATTCCAAGGATGAAAAGAGAAAGAGGAAAGACAAGAAAAAAAGGCGCAAAGTAGAAGAGGAGTGCCCAAAGAAGAAGAAGAAAAAAACTAAGGCAGCCACTTCATCGGTTGCTGGACAATAAGTTAGTTTACTTTTTCAATAGTTAGTTGCATGCATCTCATTGTCATTGCATTGTTATTTGTCATTGCATTTTTCATGTTAGTTTATCTGCATTGTAGTTGCATTTCCATTTATATATGTATTCTATTGTCAGTGCATTGGGGATAATGTAAACATTAAGTTTTGGGGGATCTTGTGTGAAATGGAAATGCGATTACACCCACATATTTGAAAATTTATTTGTGTCTTTAGGTTAATGAAAGTATGAAAATTTTCAACAAAAATGTGATCACAGTTTTACTTTATGCATAATTCTTGAATTGCTTGGAATGTTGATATGTGAATTGGGTGAATATTAATGAATATTGAACCTTCTATTTTTGGATGAATAATTGGAATTGTTTCAGTAATAAATGGGTACAATCAATCTTTGAATATTGAAATAACTTACCAATTGCAGCGACATTGTACTAATAAAAGACACTCCAATGTTAGTGCATTGTGACTTATCAAGGGAGAACACTCCACTGCATGTGTTAGAAAAATTATCTAGCCAAAGGCTGTCACTGCAAAAGTGTGTGTCGGTGAAATTACATACTTCTTGAGGGTTTGTTGCACCCCATCGTTACTACTTAGGAACAAAAGTAGAGTAATGCAATGACATCTCTCAGTCACTTATAAAAAAAAGAGAAGAAAGAAAAAAGAGGAAAAGAGAAAATAAGAAATATATGTTGTATTGGTCAAGATAGGTTAAGATTCAAAGATGTTACTAACATTAGTGAAGTTGCAGTTTTAATTATTCATACCTATAAATTGTCGGCGCATTATTCTATCATGTGAATACAATTTGTACATTAGAATTCCAGAGGATTTAAGTTGTTAGAATAATGATTGCAGTGACATGTTTTGTTTGTGACTTTGTTTACTTTTGTTTACTTGAGGACAAGTAAAAACTCAAGTTTGGGGGTGTGATAACATTGCAAAAACACATATTTTCTCCCTAAATTTATGTACTAACTGTCCCTTTTGCATTATATTTAGCATGCATGATAGTCATTTCATACTTAGTATTTACATTTTCTAACTCAATGTTGAGTGGCTTAAATTCTCGTTATTTTATCTCTTTTGCGCACTAATGTTGCCATATGCAGCATATGTATTGTGTCTAAAATTGTTAGCACAGGGATCCATCTCGGAAGATTGATGCTAGAAAAAGTTCAAAGATGCAGCCACAAGTTTAGCTTGAAATTGCGGCCAGAAATGTCACCGCATGGAAACATCTACTTTGTATGAGTGAATTCATGCTGCAAACACATCTGGAAGCACCAGCGCATGAGAATAACACGTTGTCGCCACAATTAAAGATTACAGATTGCACCTAGCAATGTCGTGACAACCTGCAGATACATGAAAAACACACCAAATCTGCGTGAGTGCATAACTAGATTTTAACAAACTCTGACAGCTGCAGAAGGAGTTGGATCTGAGAGATGAGATTTACAATTCTCAAAGCTTATAAATAGAGGAGAGAAGAAGGAAAGAGGTATCAAGAGGTAAGGCTGTAACCATGAGGTAACCCCTTGGTACGTTGAAAAGGTATCAGGCATCGACATCGTCATCGACTATTGGGTCATCATCTGCGTCAGTATAGTCGTTTATGATGGTGACGATGATCCACCAATGCAACATAGCGACGCGCGCAATGTTTGGCTCACTATAAGGCTGTAACCATGAGGTAACCCCTTGGTACGTTGAAAAGGTATCAGGCATCGACATCGTCATCGACTATTGGGTCATCATCTGCGTCAGTATAGTCGTTTATGATGGTGCATACGTTGGCATCGGCATCTACATGTGTGTGTAGTATGTGGGGGACGTTGGTGGCTCGAAATATGTACTTATATGAACTGAAGAATTGGCCACGTGCGGCAATGGCCCGTAGAGTGGAAGAGCTTGTGAAAAAAACATGGGGTTAAGTATTTAAACGAGAATAAGTGGAGGGAACTGACTCAGACATGACGTAGACACAGGCGGCGTATCTTTTGTCAAGGCAGATGACGAACCCATTGTACGACCACGTCCCCTCCTACGATGCTGTGGCGATCGACGTTGACTCTTCTGTCGAATTTGCTAACTCCTTGTAAACTGAAAAATATATAGGATTTTTCCTACGTAATTTATCACCTTTTTACTTAAATTCATTGTTAAAACTAAGTAAATGTTTAATAAGTTAATGAAATATGTGAAAATATGAAATTAGGACATAGAAATTATTAAAATGTGATTTTATGCTTTATTATATAATTTTCATGCATAAAATGGCTTATTTTATATTTATTTGAATATATTATATTTTTAAGACATAAAGTGGCCCATGCATGATTAAATTAAATAATAAAATATAAAATCATATTTAATAATTCATTTTAAATATTTCATTAAATAATTTAGGTTGAATTAATTAATTAAATTGGGTTAATTTTATTTCTTTAGTCGTTTAATTAATTTATTTATTTTTGACAGGTCTGATAAACTTTGTTGAATCACAAAACCATCCAAATTGAAGACCAAGTCAACCCAATTTCGGCTACACATGGCTGCCCTCATAAACCACTTTTTGGTTTAATTGCACAAGGTCCTTGCAATGTTGAAGAAATCAGAGATTTGCCCGAAAATTTACTTTCGACCAAGTCTCAATCCTAAGTTGCTATGGCATTTAAATTGCTTAAAAATCAAGCAAAAATTCATTCAAATTCCACTAATCATGGCCGACCACCCTTTGAAGAAGCTTGAAGAGACTAAACCTCTCTATTTTTAGCAAACTATTATCCTCTCTTCACCTATAAATAAGACCCCATTTCACCATCCCTAATCATCCCTCATTCCTTAAACATACAACATTCTCTCTTTTCTCTCTAGCAAATTCCCATTTCCCACGCCTAGCATCATTTCTTCATAGTGATTTTAGCAATTAAGCCTCTTAAAGAGCCCTTGGTCGGCCACCTTGGAGAGCCATCAGCAAAGGAGCAAAGTAAAGGAACGAAGGAGCCCTCTTCGACCAGAGTCTTGGGTGACAGCCACTTTGATTTGGTTTAATCTTTCTTTTCTATAATTTAATCTGAAAATGTTTGCTATGTATTCTTTGTTCTTGTTTACAACAATGTTAGCTTAATTTTATTTAAGCTAGGATAATTGCTTTGATTAAATAATATTTATTTGATTCATGCTTATGATATTTATGCCTCAATCGATCATGTTTTCAATTAAAATCAAGTCTGTATTTCATTCATACGTGATTGAAATGCACCTGAATTAGCTGAGCGATCCTAACTAGACGACAGCTAGTGGACACATAATTGAAATGTGCATGCTCAATTTAGATCCTAACCCGATTAAATTGCAAGTTGCATAACAACTCTAACCAAGCTCTGTTATCTGCATAGTTTTTTGATTTGTGTGATTAAACTGTTTTAAATCTAGCACATCCCTGTTACCTCACACGAATGCTAAGAAACCCTTAGTAAATGAGGATCAGTAAAATGCATATTTACTAAGTAAAGGATTCCGAAAGGACCTAATGTGGTTTCCAAACTCATGAAAGATCGAGTTGCCATGGAATGTTTTTCCGAATGTTATTAAGCATGTTGATAATAAATTGAATTTAATCAAAGTAATTTTCCTAGTTTATTTATGTTATAATTGTTGTGAATTGTATTTAATCTTGCTAAAATCCATTTCATACATATACTCTGCATACTTAGGTTAATTTGCATTTGGGATCATTGCATTTAGTATATTTAATCATCACTTCTCAATCATATTGTGTTTTTAAATTTACCAAGTTGTTAATATAATTTTACAATTAATTAATTTAACACAAATACAATCTCTGTGGAGACGATAACTCGATACTCACTTATTACTTGATAACGATTGTGTACACTTGCACAAACCTACGCGTTACAGTCCTCTACTCTGGTTTTAACATATAAGGCTTGTCGATAGATCTGAACCATGGCTTGTACTCATCAGCTGCTGCCGTGTCCACTGAGTAGAATTCTTCCTGTGGTGGTAAGGATTGCATCCTACAATCCCATCAATCAATGTACTCCTGGCGCCGCTACAACCAATCGATGTCATCCTTCCCCCGCATGTCAACTTTGTGCAGCTCCTCTAAGTTTTATGGTGGTGGCAGAATTTGTTGCTTCCACCCGAACTGCCACAACACCTGGGCTAATTCGTGCATTTCTATCGTTGCGTACACTACAAATGACACCTTCGAATCCCACAACCGCATATTGGCTAACACTTCCGGTGGTATGCAAGATATGACATCAGTGTCAGTGTATGACATACACTCAAACTGAAAGCAAATTTATAAATATCGTTATGTATGAAATTTTGTAACCAATCATAAAGTAATCAATATATAATCTGTTGAGGATCAACCCGATTAAGCAACGAACAAGAAAAAATAACGAAAGAAATTGGGAAATTGAACACATAAATTTAACGTGGAAAAACCCCTCCGAAGAGGATAAAAAATCACAAACAAAGATGATTTTACTATAACAGTAAAAGAACGAAGAGTACAAAAGATGGAGATAAAAACAAAGAACCCTCAAAATGTAAACACAAAATTCTCCATAAAACGTTAGGAGTTCTAATATCTAATGAGTGTCTTTTCTAAGCTTGTAAAAGAGCCTATTTATAGGCTAAATTCTTACGTCAAATAATAAAAAAATAATCTAAACTAATCGCAGTTTGATTGAAACAAATAAATAGAGTTTAACTAAAAGATTATTTCCCAAATATGACTAAAATTTGAGTCATACTTTAACAAATCTCCACATTACTCGTATTTCCACAACGTCATCTTTTCCAAAGTCCATCACGGACCTATCTTGAACTATGTAGAAAATTAACTAAGTCGAACCTGTGCTTAGAGCCTGGAAGACTTCTAGCCTTCGACTTGTGCACTACCAAATCAAAACTAACTCAGGTATAATTTTCACAAATATAGTGCCCTAACTTTTCAAAACCTACATTCAAAAGAGAATCTCTCTAAAACGAAATAGTCATACCTTTTTCCCTATTATGACCAAGTTGCCTCCTTTCCAAACGAGTTGAATTTAACTCCGTAACGAATGAGGGACGTCTGATTTCACTGGTCATTGTAGAACCTTCCAAAATATAAAGACTACCAGTACTTTTACCTTTTAACAAAATGAAAGCCTCACGGACACTTTAATGCCGCTCGACTCGATGTTGATTCTACAACCCTTCAAGTCTAGAATACTCAAAGAGATGAGATTATTTCGTAAATCAGGTACATACCTGACATTTGGGAGTGTCCTAATCGTCCTATCGTGCATTCTAATTTTAACAGTACTAATATTGATTACCTTACTGGATGAATCGCTTCCCATGCGCACAACTCCACCTTCAACGGAATTGTATGTGGAGAATCATTCTCTGTTGGGACATATGTGAAAAGAACATCCCAAATCTAGGATCCACTAGGACGTAAGCTCGGAGCTTTTGCTCGTTAACACTAACAAGAAATCATTACCCCTTTCGTTAACAAAATTAGCACCAGCTATATCTTCCTTGTTGCTCTCAGCAGTCCTTTTATTTCATAGTTTGTAACAATCTACTTTGACATGACCTAACTTTTTAAAAGAGCGATACCTTTTATCTTGCTTCTTTGATGCTACCAACACAGAAGCTTGCCTATCTACCTTGCTATCTGAACCAAACTCATTACCGAGTTTGTATTTACTCAATAAATAACCCTTCACATCCTCGAACGAAAGTTTGTCTCTTCCATAAATCAGGATCTCCCTAGAAGACTTGTATGAAGGGGGTAAAGAACACAATGATACCATAGCTTGATCTTTATCGTCAATTTGAATCTCAACGTTACTTAAATAATTTAGAAGGGTAATAAATTGACTGACGTGATCTCTAAGAAGCTCAGATTCGTTCATGCGAAATGTACATAGACATTGTTTCAACACTAAACGGTTAGCTAGAGACTTAGCCGCATAAAGAGTTTCTAGCCGTTTCCATAAGGCGGATGAGGTCTTCTCCATCAATACCTCCTATAATACCCTATTTGTGAGGCATAACTGGATTACAGACATGACCTTTTCATCAAGCTCTTCCTATTTTGAATGATCTAGATTCTCAGACTTTTTTCTGGTAATGACCTTTTTCAAGTCGGTCTGAACTAGAATTGCCATCATCCGAACCTGCCACAAATTGAAATTTGTGACACCATCGAACTTCTTAATGTCGAACCTTGTTTTTTCCATCTCTTAAAGGACTGATCCACAAAAATTGAACAAGCTTTGATACCACTTGTTGAGGATCGACCCAATTAACCAACAAATAAGAAAAAATAGCAGAAGAGATTGAGATTTTGAACACAAATTTAATGTGAAAAAATCCCTCCAAAAAGAATAAAAAACCAAAAGCAAAGATGATTCTACTATAATGGCAAAAGAACAAAGAGTACAAAAGATGGAGATAAAAACTAAACCCTAAAAATCCAAAAACAAAGAACCCTTAAAACGTAAACACAAAATTCTCCAAAAAGTGTTAGGAGTTCTAATCTCTAATGGGTGTCTTTTCTAAGGTTGTAAAAGATCCTATTTATAGGCTAAATTCTGAGGTCAAATAATAATAAAATAATCTAAACTAATTTTGATTGAAACAAATAAACAGAGTTTAACTAAAAGATTACTTCTCAAATTTGATTGAAATATGAGTCACACTTCAACAAGATCGAAAGAATAAGTAACTAACAATGCGTTGTAACACCCAAAATCTGTAACCATCATCGATTTAAGGTTTCAGGGGCTTACAAAACTTTACGAATTATTTTTATATACATACAAATCAATCACAAATCCGTATAATTACAAACTAGTAATTCAGAATATCAACTCCGTTTAATCTTACTTATTCATTTGAAACATTTTAACCAAATCAGAGATCAAATTGAATCACATAAGAACTTTCTAAGACCACATTCAAAAATTTTCCCAATAGGGGACACATGAACCTATGTCTTAAACATGCAACTTTCATCACTAACTAACCAAATTATGACCTAAAACATACTCAAAAATACATTTGCCGAGAAAGAGTCAATATTCATATCACATATGATAATATCTGTATTCCATATCAAACCATAATATCATAACTATCAAGCAAGCTACATCAATCATTCTTACTATCACTATGTAGTACCTAAAACCGACACCATAACCAATTAGGGTTTCGATGTCTTTTCAATTCATTTATAATCGGAACAATTACAATTCAAGCCTCATTTCAAATAATTGCACTAATCAAACTAGTTTACCTTTCAATTAAATAATTTATTCCCTTTTTCAGCATTTCCAATTAACAAGGACTTGATTGAATTGTAATTAAACATCATACGAAAACTTCAAATTTCAAAAAGGGGGTCACACGGGCGTGCATCTAAAACACACGCCCATGCCTTAGGCTGTGGGCACACTCGAACCACTTTCACACGGTCGTGTCACAAATTATGTGTCGGGCCATGTGAGCATGCGAAATTACCTCACACAACTGTGTACGAGACCGTGTGTTGGGCTGTTTCTGATTTTGAATAGGGCCACACGGCTGTGTCCTAGACCGTATGAGACCTGCACCTAATTTTCCTAGGGCCCATGCCTGTGTAGTGACCCGTGTTCCAGGCCGTGTGTACTTGCGAAATGCCTAATTTAACATGCAAAATTTCATACAATTAACTCAACATGTACTTAACTTACCATGATTCAATTTCCTATAAATATCCATCATAATTCAAGCTACCCATATTCCTATAACTTTCATACTATTCACATTTATCAATTCATCTGAATAAACTCATTATAATTTCAAAATACATATCAAACACTCAAGTCACAACAGGCATTCAACATCTTCATAATTTATTCTTCTAAACTATCTTTATTCTAATGGTTTAGCCAAACGCAAGCAATTATATAGTTTATCATCCTAGTACATGTCATATAACCAAGAGATTCAAAAAACTACTGAACGAGATCCCGAGATAGTGTGATTCTTCTTGAGGATCCAATCTTCAACAGCAGAATGAATTTACAAAATAGTACAGAAATACACGGGTAAGCTTACAAAGCTTAGTAAGTTTGTTCGAGCAATTAACTTACAGAATGATTTATTTGAAAGAAGAGGGTAAATAAACGTCTTCATTATTTCCACATTCATATCCCACGATCTCTTCAAGTCTCCCAGTAAATTTAGCTTATACGAGCACAGTCAGTAAATCACTTTTACGAGCTAGTACAGTATATCGCTTCTACAAGCCAGTGTAGTATATTGCTCTTACGAGCCAATATCAATCTTATGAGCCATTACAGTATATCGCTCCTAGAATAGCATATCGCTCTTATGAGCCAATTCAATAATTGCTTCAGAGTCTTCCATCTCGTTCCAACATCAAGATTTTAACCAAGATAATTGAAATTAGAATTATCAAATAAAAATATAATTACACGAACTTACCAAACCAAATTGCAGCAGTATACAATACTTGGACTATTCCATAATTTTCTCCTTACCTCGATTTTCAACCCATTCTTGATCTAAAATAATAATTTCATTCAATTAACTAATTCCAACAGTAAAATAAACTTATTTTATGCAATTAAGTCCTTTTTAAAATTTTTACAATATTTTCCTTAACATTTCACTTCTATTCAATTTAGCCCCATAGCTCAAAACTTACAATTTAACAATTTTTATTCAAATTTTAGCTTAACCGAATATTTAATGGCTTCATAACAGTCCTTACATGACATTATTTCACAACAAATACATGTACTTTTATTGTTTTAACAATTTAGACCTTAAACCCTAAAATCATCAAAAATCACTTTACAAAATCATCAAATCTAACAACCAAGCTCATAATACTTTCATAAATTTTCAAGAACAAGCTCATTTATCAATGGTAAAATTTATAAGATTTAACAAATTCACAAATTAGTCCTTGGGTTAGTTAGATCAAGCTAATACGGACTCAAAAACATAAAAATTACAAAAAAGGACATGATTTGCTCACCTAATCTTCAAAACAAAATTGGCCGAATATTTATTCCTCCTTCAACTAGGTTTCGGCTTGTTGGAGAAGAAGATGATAAATTTTTGGCTTAATTTCTCTTTAATTTTACTTTAACTTTTTTCATTCAAAAATTACCATTTTACCCTTAATTAATTCATTCAAAATCCAACAATTTCAAGGCCATGACAATCCACTTACTTCCTCAATGGTATAATTACCATCTAAGTATCTTAACTTACCTTTCAATTAGCATCTAACACCTTTAATTAAGAGAATTTAACTTTGGCACATTTTTCAATTTAATCCTTTTTTACTTAATTAACTATCTAAACAATAAAATTTTATTACCAAATTTTAATACGATGCAAATGACCTCGTAAATATTAGATAATTAATATTTACGATTTTACACATTGAAGTGGTGACCTCGAAACAACCATTCCAATCATACTGAAAAATAGACTAATTAGTAAATCTTCATTTAATTAGGATTTAATTGCAAATTACCAAAATCTAAAAAGTTCCACATCATTTCTATTATTAGGCAATTTAAGGAGGGTCCAATTTCATAATTGATCCTTCAATTATATTAAATTCCAATCAAACAAACTTATTTACAATTTAACCTTAAACTAATTAGGACTAAATGGAGAAAAAAACCCAAAAGTTAGTGGATGGTAATCATATCCACCACCGCTTGGACTTTTTGACCATGGTTTAATTCTCATTTTGGTCCATTTACTATTTTTTAATCAATAGCAATTAACTTTTACCACTTTTATAATTTACTCCTTTTTCATTAATTAAGCAATTATTATCAAAATTTCCCTACCAAACTTCAATTCACGTATAATAAGACTCTGTAAATATATAATAAAAATAATTAAGGCCCTAAATTTTAGAAATGAGGTCCCGATACCTCATTTTCTAAAACCACTTGACTTTTGAACCAAACCACTTATAATAACTTTAATTCAGTAATTAAAATTCACCAATTCAAAATTCCATATAAAAATTATTATTGACTCATATAATTTAAATATTTATTATATGAATTTACTTGTCGGATTTGTGGTCCCGAAACCACTATTTTCGACACCATTGAAAAACGGGCTGTTACACGCATTCCGAGCGTTGATCTAACATCAGCCTAATATCTTCTAACTCATCAGACACATCCACGTAGCTCGACCCATGGTTCCACCTGTGCAAGCAATGTGTTAGTCGAAGCGTATAATAAAAAAAATACTTTACATACTACGTATTTGTTAAGAAATGATGTTTACCTCGTCACCAACGAAAAAATGTATGGGCCGGTCACCCTAGGATGTAGAAACAGTAGTTACCACCAGGCCCACGATTACAACAATAGTAGACAACCACCGATCAACATAGCTTCCGGATGTGTGGCCCGACAGATCTCCCGGTATAACGTTGCCAGTACGATAGAACCCTAACTGAACTTGCCACTCTCCTTGAAGTCCACCAATTATAGAAGTCACCTTACATGCACCAAATTATGATATTTGTCGGGAATTAAAATGCCCCCAATTAACCTCGGAATGTTCGCTTAGGCGTATTGTTGTATGACCTCCTCTGTTGCATCTTCATGAAGCACGTCGAAATTTGTCTTCAACCAGTTCATCGAGATACGACCACCTTCGAACCGGTCTGAGATCTTCCACAACATTGTATTGCAGAGCTTTCCACGAAAATATCTTATTCCCCTAAATATTTTTAAAAACGGCACAAAACCCTAATTATTTTACAAAATCGACATATACGCCTTATTTTACCATTTTTATTGTATCAATGTTGTACATCTTTATGTTTTTTAAATAAATATAGTTTTTTCATTATAGTTAACCTGTGATATCATTTCATATTATTAAATCAAGAGTGTATGTGAACAGTAGAAGAAAGTTGTATAATTTATTGATTTGTATTGTATTGTATGAAAAAAAGTCTAAATCTATCTATTCGAAAATAATGCATTGGAATAAATTATTTATTGAAAAATCGGATCAAAATAAGATTAAAAACGAAAAAATAATAATAATAACTAATATTTCATCCCTGTCGAGTAGTTCAAGTTACGATTTTTAAAATTTAAAAATTAAATAAATATTATTTAATATCTCAATAAATTCTTAGAATATATATATAATAAACTTTAAAAGTAAAACCGTAAACCCATAAAATTCAAATAACCTAACCCTAACCTTAAAAAAAATCAGGGAGAAAATGTTTCCAATTGAAAATTTTTTCAGCTTATTTGACAGAATGTGCTTTAGCTAGAAGCTTTTTTCTGCAAATCACCTGTTTTAAAAATTGATCTAGTCCTCTAATTTTTCTTAAAAACGGTATAATTACGTAAATTTTCTTCTTCTTTTTTTATTTTGAGTAAACTAATCGTTTAATTACTTTAATATAATTTTATTTGATTTGAACTCTATTTTTAAGGGTGTCTATAAACAGACTTAATAATCCACTCACTTAGGTCGTCGTCAGTGAAGTTGAAGGCTATGGATATTTGGTTGAATTTATTTAACTGATTTAAATAATAAAATTAATTAAAATGTATTATAAATCTGTAACATATAGTATAAATATTAAACTAATATTTAGTAAAATAAAATTTGAAGTAAAACATAAGATATTCTCCTTTGATAATTACAGATTTATATAAACTTTAATATATTAACAATTTGTGTCATATAAACTTTAACCTATGTTTAATTATATTCACGTAATATTTATTTTATTCTTATATCATATAATATTCTATTTATTTCTTCATAAAAAACTGAATATCATAAAATAAAAAAAATATATATATATTTTTTAAAATTCTCATGCAATATAACATGACTTGTTCTTTTCTCGTGCAATGCATGGGTTTATCGTGTGTATTATTTAATTTTAAAAAATTTAATATATAAAATTTTCTATTAATATTTTAATAAAAATTAAAAATATATTTTAGGCGATCATATTTATTTATAAAGTCGGACTACGGAGCATAACAATAATAAATTTATTTTTCTTTGATAATTATTTTTAACAAAATAAAATGTATAATTACTTAATTTTTTTTAATTTTTTACTAAAAGGTTGTTTTTAGAACATATAAAAAATGATACGGTCTATTTTGTAATTTTAATAAAGGAAATTCTTAGGTTTTAAAAGGTTGGAAACAATGAGGACTTAAAATGTGTGGATGGGTTCAAAAGCTATAAATGTCTATTTTATTTCCTTTTAACTTTTTCCTGTTTATTTTTTTTAAAATTATTATTTTAATTTGACAAAAAAATTAAAAGCAAGTTTATTCATTTAAATAAGTAACGTGGAACTCCATTAACCAGGTAACACTCTTTCTTCCGTCTAAGACTTTCTACTGCGATGATGTTTGCGAGATTATTGCCCACATGCTTTGTGTGTTTGAAAAGGATGCTTTGAAAACTAATAAGATCTCGTTTAATTTTTCTTATATGAGCGCCGATTACTGATTTATCTTGGGAAGATGAGCTGCATTTCTTGATAATTGTAAGAGAGTCTCCTTCTATTATAACTTTTCTTTTATTCAAGGTTAAAACCAGCTTAACTGCTTCTCTACATGTGAGGGCTTTTGCTTCGAAGGCTGAGGCTACGTCTTTGTGATTCACCACCCAAGAGCACAAAATTGAACCCAATTCATTTTTAGGTACCACTCTCCGAACCAGACCTGAGTTCTTCTTTTGCAAATGCAGCATCGAAATTAATTTTAGTGATTCCCTCGGGCGGTGGAGACCACTTCTGAAGACCAACATTACTGGTAAGTATTCTATCTCCTATATTCTCATATTATTTTATGTATCCACAAATGAAACTGACGATTTCATGGTTGGATCTGGTCACCCTTTCATGAACTCCTCTGTTTCTCTCATTCCACAAAGCCCATGACGCACAACAGAAGGTGTAGAGTTTCGAAAAAGAACAAGAAGTAAACATCCAGGTAATCCAAGCAAACCAGACTTGATCTCTTTGTGGTAAATACTGATGGTAGTCTAACAGTTCCCAAACTTCAAATGCTACAAGACACTAGCAGAATACACGCGATAAGTTCTTAGTCCCATTAGCGCAGATCAGCCACATCGCATCTGCTACCAGTTTTCGATGGAAGAGATTTGATCAAGTAGGCACGTAGTCATTAATGATGCGTCATATAAGGATTTTTATTTTTGATGTAAGATCAAGGTTCCATAGTTTCCTGTATAAATTTCTATTACTGGTTTGTAAATTATTTAAAGTAGTAGTAGGAAGACCTGATTGTAATAGTTTGTAAGCACTCCGAACCGAGAAAACTCCATAGGGTTCTCCACTCCAAGCCACTTCGTCCTCATGCGCTTCCTCTGCCAAGTATACACAGAATCAAATCCGCATTTGCCATATCGAAGGTATTCCTTACTACATCAACTTTCCATTTTCTAGTATTGTTTTCAATGAGATCTTCAACTAAACACAAGTGGGTATTAAAAATCGGACCAGAAACTCTATAATTTGTAGCACTAATAACCCACACATCATTAAAAATGAAGATTTTTGAGCTCGTTCCAACACGCCAACACATATCATCACGTAAACTTTCTGCGAAGCCCATACACTTTTCCAAGTATAAGAGGCACCGGATTTTAAAATTGAATTGAGAAAGTACGTTTGAGGATAATATCTGGCTTTTAAAACCTGTGCTAATAATGAATCGGGATTAGTCATAAGACGCCACCCTTGTTTAGAAAGGAGAGCAATATTAAATTTAGCAAGACTTCTAAAACCCAAACCACCATTCTCCTTTAGAGGGCACAACTTCCCCCAACTGCACCAATGGATTCCTTTTTTTCCATGAGATTTATTCCACCAGAACCTAACCAAGATACTCTTCATGTCATCACAAAGAGATTTAGGTAAAAGAAAGCAAGCCATAGCATAAGTTGGAATAGCTTGTAGAACTGCCTTGATAAAAACGTCCTTGCCTCCTTGGGATAAAAACCGAGTGACCCAGTTGATAATCTTCGAATTCATTCTATCCTTCAAATTCTAGAAAGAAGCACTTTTTTACTTACCCACCATATTAGGAAGCCCCAAGTACTTTTCTGGGTTTAGTGAGTATTTCACTCCCAAATTATTTGAAATTTGCACCCTCAACAAAACATTTGTGTTCTTACTAAAGAAGGCTGGAGATTTTTCAAAATTCATGCACTGCTCTAAAATAACTTCATATTCTTTCAAAATACTCTTCAAAACATTTGAACCCTCCAGAGTAGCTTTTCCAAATAGAATGCAATAGTCAAAAAATAATAGGTGGGATATTTGGGGACCATTACAACTAGCTTTAGCCTCCTTTAAAAGCCCTTCTTTAATCGCAAGGCACATTAGAGCAGATAGTCCTTCACTATAGTTAAAGAAAAGAAACAGACTAAGGGGATCTCCTTGTCTTAGTCCTCGAGTCGGTTTAAAAGAACCTCCTATTTTTCCATTAATACTAACAGCATAGGACACTGTAGAAACACATTGCATTATTTTTTCCACCCATTCCATCACAAAATCCATCTTCACCATCATAGCCCTTAAAAAACCCCATGCAACTCTATCGTAGGCTTTACTCATATCAAGTTTAAGGGCTAAAAGTCCCATTCTACCTGTTCTCTTTTGACCAAATGTATGTAATAATTCGTATGCTAACAACACATTATCAGAAATCAATCTCCCCAGGACAAAAGCACTCTAGGAGATATCAATACAAAGATGAAGAACTTTCTGAAAATGATTAGCTAACATTTTGTAAATAATTTTATAAATGACATTACAAAGGCTAATAGGTCTGAATTTTGCCATATCTGTCGGGTTTTGGACTTTTGGGATGAGCACAATATTAGTAACATTCATATTCTCTAAGTCCCTATTTTCGTTAAGGACACTTAGACAATAAGAACTTACCTCCTACCCCATAATGTGCCAACATCTTTAAAAGAAGATTGTTGGAAATCCAACCACTCCTGATGCTTTAATGGGCCCCAAACTTTTCAAAGCTTCCCAAACTTCCTCAATTGTGTACAAAGTCATTAGTCTAGAATTATCCTCCTCCGAAATACATCTATCAATACCCGAGAGAACATGACTTAAATCGGCTGACCCCAACTTGGAGGTAAAGAGGTCTTTAAAAAAACTTTAAGCTATATCTCCCATTCCTTCTGGATCCCCAATGAGCCCGTCGTCGCTATTTTATAGACTTTTAATCCCATTTATTTTCCTCCTTTGAGAAGCAAATTTATGAAAAAAATTAGTGTTTTTATCCCTCAATTTCAGTCAATTGACTCGTGCTCTTAATTCCCAAAACATCTCCTCTTTATCAATTTCATAGTTGAGCTGGAATTTTGTTTCCAATAAATTGCTAAGACATTCCTCACTCCTGTTAGCTACTTGTAAAGAATCTAATCTCCTCTGTAACTGAGCTTTCAAACCAAATTTGTTTTGACGAAGCCGCTTGGCCCATTGAGTGAGCCCATATTGAAGACCTACTAATTTGACAAAAATATCTCCTGAATGTCAATTCCAAATTTTCTCCACTTCACTTTCAAAAGAGGCTTCCATGGTCCACCAAGCTTCAAACCTAAAATTATAACCCCTTTCCTCCTCTCATCCTCAGACAAATTCAAAAGAAGAGGACAATGATTAGATATAGAATGAGACATGTGTTTAACCGAGGTAGTAGGGAATCGGAGAAACCACTCCTCATTAGCCACCCCTTTGTTTAAACACTCTCTAATGTTTGTTTCTGGTGTGTTACCTTTTTCCTAAGTGAACCAAGGACCAGAATAGCCCAAATCAATCAACCCATTCTTTATGAGGACTTCTCGAAATAGCTCCATTCATTTTTCATCTTTTGGAAGGCTCCCTGTTTTTTTGAGTTATACATTATTTCATTGAAATCTCCATAAACATACCAAGGGGAATTATTGCTTACCCTAATTCACGGAGAAAATTTCATTAATCCGTTCTGTGACACACATAAAATGATTCATAAAAACCCATAAATCGTCATTAACTACCCATGTCCTTATTCTAAACAAATACATCCATAAAAATTGAAGAATATTTCTTCAAAGTTACTTGGATTATCCGTCCAAGCGAGATTGAGACGTCCTCTACTTCCAATCGCACCCACGTCAAAACCATTAAGAAAACCGCATCTTCGTCTCACCTTTTCCATTTTGCAATTATAAATCTTAGTCTCCATTAAGAAGACTACATAGGGTTTGTGTAGCTTCAGCACGTGCCGAAGCTGACACACTGCTCATGGACTCCCCCATCCACGAATATTCCAACTTAAGAGTTTCATTGTGCCCGATCGGCTTGCTCATTAGCAATCCCCGATCCTAATTGTGTAGTCGTTCCATTAGAAACCAACACATCTCCCATAATATCATTGATCGCGCTATGAACGTCATAGTAATTATGCAAGCGAACACTTGTCGATGCAAGTATAGTTGATAGGCTTAAAACTATCAGATATCAATCCCACAGATATGGTTATTTATGCTTATAATTGTTGATTCAATTAAAGTTAAAATAAGAGAAACTGTATGAATAATGTCACCGCAATTAAAATAAAAAGTGCAGAAATGAATGAATTAAACTGTCAGAAAATATTGCAATAATAAAATATGTCGAAGAAAATTAATAAAGAATGCAGTGAAAGTTTGAAGATAATTTGTCGATACAATTTAAGAAAATTAAAGAAGTAAAAACAATGATACTGGAATGAGGGATCCCTGACATGATAAGTCGGTAAATCACTAAATGTGACCACAAGGTAAATAATAGATAAATTGTCGCTACAATTAAGCTTAATGAGATCTTATCAACTTTGACTTTCCTGTTTATCAATGACCCAAATACTCACATTAACCACACCTTCTAGTGCTGGCAATGCTTTGCATTCAAGAACAAGTAGCTAGAATTCCTTAGGTCCCCAAGCAACTTCCGTTGTCTTGCTTGTTAATTTAATTTGTCACTGCACTTTTCAGTGTCAGTAACTGCAATAGCACTTCCGTGATCAAGAAATTAAATCCAAAGATAAACAGATAAGAGAAAATTGAGCAGAAATCAAATTTGATCTAAAATTAAAAGGTGCTTCCATACACATTTAACTTCATCAGAATTTCTCAGCATTTGAGAGGAAATAAAGAACAAGTTGAAGCATTCTATTCCTAGCCTACTAGAACTCTTCCCTAAGGCTCCTCTTGTGTTACACTTAGGAACACTCCTCGTCAAGAGTAGGATTGCCTTCTCGTCGCAGTCAATTCACCCTCTAAGAAAACTAAGCTGCCATGGATGCAAGCTTAAAGAAAAGATGAAAAATTGAATTGATTTTTGTCACGAGCTTCCTAATTCTTCTCTCTCTCATCCTTTCATTAATATTTATCTTTAATTCCAAATACATGTGTCCTTCTTCAGATCTAACTTCCTTATAGTTGTACAAGTTAGTTAATCCAGTTGTACATTCATGTAGATCTGGTGCATTCAGCAAGCAGTTAAAGGTTGTATCCACATCTCTAGTCGCAAATTTAGATTTTAATTCACTACGACAACCTTGATATTCTTAAGCACTAGTACTTCTGGATATATTCATGCGGCGATAGGTTTGGGTGCAATTCTGGATTCTAAATTGCAGTTACAACCTTGGACACCTTCCTGCATTGATCTTTTGGGACAGATTCTTGCATTGACATATTTAGACGCAAAACTGAACACTAAATGTGGTGACATTAGTAGCAAGAGTGGAGATTTTTTGGGACCGTGTAGAGAATAAAAGAGTACAAAGCACTTGAAGAAGAAGGAACAAATATTATGTCTGCACCGATTGAGGAATAAGTTAGCACCATCGTCGATGCATTAGGATTCCATTGTCAGGGTAATTTTGTATAGTTGTACTCACCTACTGACTTGATGCTAAAAAGGGAATAAGTTCTTATGGAGGAAGAAAAAGATGAAGAAATAGATGTCGAGGCAAATTTAGTTGATAAATTTATCTTCACACCTAAAGTTATGGGTGTAATAACTGAAGGCTTGGCGCAAGATGGAGCGAGTCAAGCATAAGCTATGGATGAAATTAATGAGGACCACAAACCCTTGGGCGATAGTGGTCTATACTGGACCAACGAATGAAGCAGCTGATGATATCGGAGCAGAGATGGAAATTAAGGAGCAATCCGCAAATCCGACCAAGCCAAAGGAACAAAAGAGGAAGCACGCCAAAGAGAAGAAGCGCCGCAAGAAGGAGTGGAAGCGCAAGAAGAAGAAGACCCAGGCAGCCACATGTTCGACTGCAGCATACTGAGTTAGTTTTTATTTTTAGCACTTAGTTTAGTTTTCATGCATATCATGTAGTTGTAGTATAATTGTCCCTGCATTTTTATTGTCGCTGCATCTGCATTGTCATTGCATTTCCATATATATTTATTAATGTCAATGCATTGGGGACAATGCAAACTTTAAGTTTGAGGGGAATGTATATGGGATGGAAATGCAATTGCACCCACATTTCAAAAATTTACCCTTTTGAGTTTAATGAAGCATGCATGGTTATTGAAAATGTGCTTGAATTTTTTTCATTTGATGCTTAATTCTTGAATCATGTGAACTATTAATGAATGAGTTGGATGAATTTTATTGAATGTTGTATCTTCAATTCTTGGATGAATGACTTAGATTGCATTAGTAATGGATGAATAGTATCACTCTTTGAATCTTGAATGAATCTACCATTTACAATTACTTGTATATAAGTATAGTTATAAATAAAAGACACTCCAATGTGGGTGTATTGTGAACTATCAAGGGGGAAAACTCCAATGCAAGTGTTAGAAAAAGTAATCTGGCCAAAGGTTATCACTGCAAGAGTGTGTGTTGGCTCAATTATATACTCCCTGGGGGTTTGTTGCACCTCATCGTTACTTCCCAAGAATAAGGGTATAGTAATGCAACGACAACCCTCAATCACATAAAAAAAAGGAAAAGAAGAAAAAAAATATATCTGTATATTATTTTACAATAAATGTTGTTTTGGTAGAATGAATTTAAGATTTAAAGCATGATGCTAGCATTGATGAATTGTAATTTTAGTTATTCATACCTATAAATTGTCGGCATAATATTCTGTCATTTGAATGTAATTCATGCATTAGGATTTCAGATGCTTCAAGTTGCTAGAATGATTATTGCCTTGACAAAAATTCTTTTGTAACATTGCTAGTTTTTGTTTTACTTCAAGAAAAGTAAAAACTCAAGTTTGGGGGTGTGATGGTACTAAAAAGGACATGTTTTCTCCCCATTTATTGGATAATTTGTTCCCATTTAGTTGTCCTTGGAACATATTTTAGCATTTTTTTAGTTTAGTTAATTGCATTTTCTAGCTCAGTGGACCTTGACCTAGTTTTCCTTAATTTTGCCATATTTTACTACTAATGTCGTTGCATTCAGCATCAATTTAAATCTAAAGTTGTCAGCGCAGGAATCCACCTTAAAAGATCAAAGCAGGAAAGTGTTCAAGGCTGTCGTCCCAATTTTAATCCAGAATTACGCCTAAACATGTCGCTGCATGAGCACTTCTAGATTGCGCCTAAAACTGTCACCGCATGAGCACTTCCAGATTGCACCCAAAACTGTCCTCGCAGGAATATTTCCGGAATGCACCCAAGACTGTTGCTGCATAAATATTTTTCAAATTGCATCCAGAACTATCGATACATAAGTATTCTTCAATTGCACCCAGAAATGTCACTGCATGAACATGTATAGAATTGTCGTTGCATGAACGTGTCTAGAATTACGCCCAGAATTGTTGCTGCATCTGACAATTGTCTGATAAGAATAGAATTGTGTGAACTGTCCAATCTGGTATAACCAACTTGTACAGCTCAATTTTGCAAAATAAACACCTGTACAATTTTGGCTAAATATAAACACTCATAAGGAAAGAGAAAGCTGTCTCTTAAGGAAAGAGAAAGGTGTCTCTTCTTCCTTTAGTCTCCCATTTTGCAATATTATCTTCTTCAACCTAGCTTTTAAGCTTTTCGACTATGGAGGCTTGAGACCTCTAGAGGGTGAACTGATGCGACGAGAAGGCAGCATATACTCCTGACGAGGAGTGTTCTAAGTGTGACGCAAGAGGAGCATTTACGGAAGAGTTCTAGTAGGCTAAGAATAGAATGTTTCAACATGTTCTTTATTTCCTTTTAAACGTTGATAAATTTTGATGACTTCAATTGTGTATGGAAGTACCTCTTAATGTTAGATTTATTTTTATTTCTACTCAAATCTTTTTAACTGTTTATCTTTGCATTTAATCATTTTGACCACGGAAGTGCGATTGCAGTCACAGTCACTGGAAGGTGCAGTGACAAGTTAAATTAACAAGCAAGACAACAGAAGTTGCTTGAGGCACGAAGGAATTCTTGCCACTTGTTCTCAAATGCAAAGCATTACAAGCACTGGAAGGTGTGGTTAATGTGAGTGTTTGAGTCTTTGATAAATAGGGAAGTCGAAAGAAGTGAGATATCATTAAGCTTAATTGCGGCGACAATTTATCTACCAATTACCTTGTAGTCACATTTAGTGTTTGCCAACTTATCAAGTTAGGGATTCCCCCATTTCTTTATAATTGTTTTACATTTTTAATTTTCTTAAATTTCATTGAAAAAATACCTTCACCCCTTTATTACATTTTCTTATTCAATTGCTCTGACATATTATAACATAGTATTACAATATTTGCTCTAATAGTTTTAATTCTTTTATTTGCAATCTTTGATTTAATTGCGTTGACATTATTCCTGACAGTTCTTCTTATTCTGACCTCTTTTGCATCGATAAATTTTAAGCAACATAAACACTATTCTCGTGGGATCGATATTCGACAGACTCACGTCTGTACTTGCATCGATAGTGTCTGCTTGCACATAATTTCTCTCGCGTTTACAGGCCGATCAAGGATCCATCGAATCATCTTGGTTTGGCATCTTTTTTGGAAAAGAGGTATCTCAATGCAGAGTGATCAGTATATACTGTAACTTTTGAGCTGATAAGATACGAACGAAACTTGTCGAATGCAAAAACTACTGCCAACAACTCTTTCTCTGTTGTTGTATAATTGACTTGCGCTTCAGTAAGAGTTTTGCTATCATAATATATTGCATGAAATACCTTATCTTTATGTTGACCAAGCACTGCACCTATGCATAGTCGCTTGCATCACACATAACTCCAAATGGTTGTGACCAGTCCGGTGCGACGACAATAGGTGTCTGCAGTAATTGCTGCTTAATTTTAAAAAATGCTTCCATACAGGCAGCATCAAATATAAACATTTTATTTTGGTCCAACAGTGAGCAGAGAGGTTTTGTAATTTTCGAGAAATCTCGGATGAATCGTCGATAGAAACCTGTATGACCAAGAAAACTCTTTATTCCTTTAACATTATTAGGTGGGGGTAACTTCTCAATAATCTCTACCTTTGCCTTGTCTACTTCAATGACCTGACAAGAGATACAATGTCCAAGGACAATACCTTCAGTTGCCATGAAGTGGAATTTCTCCCAATTTAGTACCAGATTAGTGTCCTCGCATCGCTTTAAAACTCTAGCTAAATTGTCAGCGCATTTATCAAAAGTGTGACCATAAACAGAAAAATAATCCATGAATACTTCCAACAAGTCTTCAATCATATCTGAAAAAATCGCCATCATGCACCTTTGAAATGTGGCTGGTGCGCTGCATAGACCAAATGGCATTTGGTGAAATGTAAAGGTACCAAATGGACAAGTGAAAGTCGTTTAGATTGGTCTTCCGGCGCAATTGCAATCTGGTTGTAGCCAGAATAAACATCAAGGAAGTAGTAATAGGATTTACCAGCAAGCCTGTCCAGCATCTGATTAATGAAGGGAAGTGGGAAGTATTTTTTTTGTGGCAACATTCAAACTATGGTAGTCCATGCAAACTCGCCAACCTGTAGCAATGCGAGTAGGAATTAATTCATTGTTGTTATTACTTACTGTAACAACTTGTTTTTAAGTGGTGTCGAAAACAGTGATTTCGAGACCACAAACTTAACGAGAAAAATTTTATAATGAGTGTTTAAATTAAACAAGTCAATAACAATTTTATATGGAATTTTGAATTAAAAAATTTTAATTATTAAATTAAAATTTAGTATAAGTGGTTTGGTTCAAAAGTTAAGTGGCTTTAGAAAATGAGGTATCGGGACCTCGTTTTTGAAATTAAGTGCCGTAAATATTCTTATTAAATATTTACAGATTCTTATTTTATGTGAATTGAAGTTCAGTTGGGTAATTTTGATGATTAATTTCTTAATTAAGGAAAAAGTAGTAAATTGTAAAAGAGGTAAAAGTTAATTGCTATTAATTAAAAATAAAAGGGATCAAAGTGGTAATTATACCATGGTCAAAAAGTCCAAGCGGTGGTGGATATGATTACCATCCACTAACTTTTGGGTTATTTGCTCATTAAGTCCTAATTAGTTTAGGACTAAATTGAAAACAACTTTGTTTAGTTAAATTTTAATATAATTGAAGGACCAATTATGAAATTGGACCCTCTTTAAATGGCTTAATAATAGAAATGATGTGAAACTCTTTAGATTTTGATAAATTGCAATTAAATCCTAATAAAATGAGGATTTACTAATTAGTTTAATTTAGTGTTATCGGGAATGGTGGTTTTGAGGCCACAAATTCAATGTATTAGACCATAAATATTAATTATTTAATATTTACAAAGTCATTAGTATTGTATTAAAAGTTGGTTATGAAATTTTATTGTATAAATAGTTAATTAAGTAAAAAGGACTAAATCATAAATATGAAAAAGATGGATTTATTAGTTAAAAAGGAAAAATTGAAGGATTGGAATAGTAATTACACAATTGGAAGAGTATTGTACGGGTGTGGCTATTATTTTAGCTGAAATTCATGTGTGAACAAAGGATAAAATGGTAATTAAGTAAATAAATGTTAGAATTAAAAAATGAAAAGGAAGAAAAAAAAGGTTATCTTCTTCATTTTACTTTCTTCATAGCTGAAACCTAAAAGAAGAAATAGGTTAGGAACGGCCAAGCTTTAGATCATTGTAGGTGAGTGAAATCTCGCCCGTTTTTAGTGATTTTTATGTTTTTGAGTTCGTATTAGCTTAATCTAGCTAGCCCGAGGACTAATTTGTGAATCTGTCAAATGTTATGATTTTGCCATTGATGATTTTTATATATTCTTGGAATTTTATGATGGATTATTAATTTTGGTTGTTAAATAGGATAATTTTGTAAAGTATTTTTTGATGATTTTAATGTTTAAAGACTAAAATGTGAAAGTAATAAAAGTAGAAGGACTTGATGTTAAATAACATCAAATATGGGCTTTGGAGAGACCCAAAATAATTTGACTAAAACTATCTCTAAAGAAAAAATGGTTAATTTGCATGTTGGAGCTTACAGACTAAATTGAATAAAAATGAAATGTTGAGGGTAATTTTGTAAAAATACCAAAAAGGCTTATTTGCATAAAATGATTAGAATTTCATGTTTATTTACATAATTGAATAAAATTATTTTACTAGATCAAGATCGTGTCTCAATCGTGGAAAAAGAAAAATTACGGATTTATCCCTAAAGTTCACTTTAACTGTAATTTCGTCCAGTAAGTTTGTAACGTTAAATTTACATTTAAATAGTATATTATTTGTATTCTTTATTATTGTTATAGAACAGGTTATGGTACGTGAAATTGTGAAAGATGAAAAAGAAATGAATGAAAGAGATATCAGGCTTTGAACAGATGATTTGAAACTGACACGATGGTTAGGGTACCGCATATGTTACGAGTCCTCGACAGCTCGTGTGAGCAGCATCGTGAGTCGAGAAATGAGAAAAGAATCCAAGAATGGATTACAGGCCCTACGATGGCTGAGATTTATGCATAAGTGCATATTCTCGATAGCTCGTGTGAGCAACATCGTTAGGGAACAGTTATATGCACAGATACCGTATCAATGGCTGAGGTACCGCATATGTTGCGAGTCCTCGACAGCTCAGGTGAGCAGCATCGTGACCTGGAAAAGAGATATGGATCCTAAATGGATTATAAGCCCTACGATGGCTGGGACTATGCTTTATGCATACTCTCGACAACTCGTGTGAGCAGCATCGTTAGGGAACAGTTTATAGTACAGACAGGCACTGTACCGATGGTTGGGGTACCGCATACGTTGCGAGTCCTCGATAGCTCGTGTGAACAGCATCGAGTACTGGTAACAAAAAAGTTATAGACAGGAAAGTTGGAACACCAAATATGGCTTGAGGAAGCAAGAGTTCATCATAGCTCGGTTGAGATATAATTGCTTTATGCGTATGATTGGTAACTCTTTAAACTCTTCGAACTTACTAAGCTTTGAAGCTTACCAAAGATGTTATTGTTGTTTTGTAGATTGTTTGCTGTTTGAAGATCGGATCATTTCGAAGAAATCACACTATCTCGGGAGCTCATTTGGTTGTATTTTCATCACTTGGTTATATGACATGTACTAGGATGATGTTACCCCTGAAATGTTTGATTTGTAATTAAGCAAATATGTTTGATAATGAATTTACATGTGAATTTAAGAATACTTGTGATGTTTGGTTATACTTTGTGTTATATGATGAAACGAGTATTATCATGTATAGATTTTGCAGGATGAGAATTTGAATAAGAATCTTGTGTTAAATGATGGTTGATAAACTTGAAGACTTGTGTGAATAATCGAATTTTGTATATTTGTTTCGATAGAATTCTTGCATGTATCGGTAGAAGTATAGAGTACGGGAGAGGTTTGTTATTGACTTACATTGTATCGATAGTAACATACGAACTATCGGTAGTTCTGTTCATAGTAGTACCAATAGTCTGAATACTTGTATCGGTAAAATTTGTAGGGTAAAATTTTTTAGCTCTCTAGAGTTTTTAGTATCAGTAGAAGCATGACATGTTTCAGTAGAGGTCATACTTGTATCAATAGTATTGTCTCAAGTATCGGTAGAAGACTGCACTATTGTTGAATTGTTTACTAACTTGACAACTACCGATACTTGTCCAACAAGTACCGGTAGAAGTATCCAAAAATCATGGAAATGACCTTTTTGCCCATATTGAGTTATGATTATATTTAAATGATTATGTATGATATGTAATTAAAAGATGAACAGTGATAAATGAATATAAAGACACCAGGACCCTAACTGGCGAGGGTTTTCGGGTCTTAGGTGTTACAGACATGAAAAATGGATGTCATGATTTGTGAAATGAATATTGATTTCTTCTGCGATGTAATGATAAGTATATTTGGTTATAGTTTGGTTAGCTAATGGTGAGAACTATGTGTTTGAGATACAAGACCATGTGATCCTTGATGGAAAATATTTGTACGTGATTCCTAAGTTCTTACGTGATTGGATTTGATTATTGATTGATCGAGAGGTTATAAATGAATGTGTAAAATTAAATGTAGTTAGTATTCTAAGCTACAAGTTATAATTGTCTAAATTGTGATTGAATTGTATGTAAAAAAGAGAAAAACTAGAAAATTTCTGTAAACCCTGAGACCTTGGACTGGAGATGGTTTTGGGTTTTTAGGTGTTACACTTACCATCATAATACCACTCTTCTTTAGAACGCATTGGACTGGGCTCACCCATGTGTTATCAAAAATTGGGTAAATAATACCTACATCCAACCATTTGACGATCTCCTTTTTAACAACTTCATTTTTTCATTCAACCTCCTTTGCTGCTCAATGGACTACTTTCCCTCATCCTCTAACCTGATTTTGTGCATGCAGAAAGAGGGACTAATGCCTTTGATATCCGCAATGCTCTAGGCGATGACACGCTTGTGTTGCTTCAGTATTGGAATAAATTTCTCCTCTTGACTTGCGCTGAGATTTGCGGTGATAATTACTGGCAGGGGTCACCAAGGTAAACATACTTTAAATATGTTGGTAATGGTTTCAACTTCAAGGTCGGAGCTTCTTCAACATACGACTTAAATACAAGGACCTTTCTATTTTTCAGATCTAAGGATTCCATCTGCCAACCATGTCTAAGCTCCACTCTATTTGCTTGATTCTTGTGATCGTAATTAGTCAAGAAATTATCTTTAGTTGTCACCACAAGTTCTTCTAAATCTGCTGTACTATGCTTATGAAATTCTTCTGCAATTAACATCAATATGGTGACATTCCTCTTTACTCTTGCAGAGAATTGCTTCAAAAACATTGAAGGTAATGTGTTCATCATTGTGTTGCATAATTAACTCGCCTTTGAATACTTCTATAAGAGTGTGACCGTAGCAAGAAATGGGCGTCCCAAGATTATGGGCACCTCCTTATCAGCTTCACAATAAAGAATAATGAAATTTGCTGGGAACACAAACTTATCTACCTAGACGAGAACATCTTTGATTTTCCCTTCAGGTTGTGCCAAAGATCTATCCGCCAGCTGCAATGTCACTGTAGTGTGCTTCATATGACCAATTCCCAATTTTTGAAATGTTGATAGTGGCATAAGGTTGATGCTTGCACCTAAATCGTAGAGAGCTTTTCCTAAGTAATGATTTCCAATGGAGCATGGAATTGTAAAAGTTCCAGGATCTTTTATCTTGAGTGGTAATTTATTTGTCAACACAGTGCTGCAGCCTTCTGTGAGCACAATTGTCTCGATGTCGATTAACTTATTTTTCTTGGATAAGAGCTCCTTCATAAATTTCCCATAGTTAGTAATCTGTACAAGAACATCAACTAGAGGTATATTAAAATGTAATTGTTTTAGGGTGGCCAAAAACTTCTGATATTCTCTTTCATTTTCTTTTTCCTTAAATCTTTCTGGAAATGAAAAAGGTAGTGAAACATTAGGTTGTCGTGACATAACCGGCTGTGTCGACATTGGCAGTTGCATCGACAATTTTGTAGGTCGAATGGTTGGCATGGGAGTAATAACTGGTAGCTCCTCTTCATTTAGCTCTACTGCTTCTTCTTCAGGTACAACTTTTCCTTGTTGCTCTGCTTCATTTGCATCGATAGGTGCTGTATTGGAATTGCTACTTTGTTCAATAGTTTGCTTTCCACTCCGAAGAGTAATAGCTTTGCAATGCTCCTTCCCCTTTTGAATTGGATTTTCAGTATCACAAGGTAAGGCACCCGGTAGTCTCGTGCTCATATTAGAAGCTAGTTATCCTACTTGTGCTTCCAACGCTTGGATAGAAGAAGAATTTCTTTGCACAATAGCTTCAGTTCTTGTAATATGTTCACGCATAAGAGCTTCAAGGGTAGCTAATGGGTCAGCTCGTGGTTGAGAGTACTATTGTTACTATTGTTGATATTGTCTTTACATATTCAAATTTGTCATTGCATTCTGCTGTGGCTGCATACGTGCATGTGGCTGCATCTGATCATGATGTACATGCGTTTGAGGGTTATGGTTGTAGTTTTGCTGCTGCTGATTGTAACTCCCTTGTCAAAAATTTCCTTGGCTTGAGGAATTTCCATATCGAAATGTGGACGCATTTTGATTCCCCTAAGGTTTTTGATACCTAGTTAAACTGTTGTAGGAGTTATCATATGAATTTCCTCTGACATTATTGACATAAAAAGCATTTTTTGCATGCTGTGGGCAATCCTCGTAGCTATGATTATCACCGTAAATTTCATAACAAAATGTCGTGACATCCATTTGCTGGGCAACTTGAATGGGAGCAACTTCACTCGTCCCCTTCATGTTTTTAAACTTGAATGGGATCTACGTTTCTTGTTGGATTCCATGCATGGGATAACATCGAAGCAAAGTCTTGTAATGCTCCCATGTAGTATGTAGATTCTCATCATCCAGCTGGTGATAAGTAGAAATATCATTCCTCAATCGAGCATTCATCATGGGTGGATTAAAATACTAAACAAATTGAGACGCAAGTGCATTCCACTATGTAATCGATCAAGTAGATAATCCAAGGAACCATGTACGAGCCCTTCCTTGCAATGAATAAGTAAACAGTTGTATCTTTAAAGCGTCATTAGGAACACCATGCTGACTAAAAGAAGCACAGATTAGTATAAAAGATTTAAGAAGCTCTCTCGCATCTTCATGAGGCAAACCAGCATATTGCCCATCCGAATTTAACATTTAAAATATAACCAGTTTTAACTCGAAATTTCCAGCTTGGATAGCTGGTCTAACAACCCCTGGTTGCAAATCATCTAGCACAGGAACAACAAAGTCTCTAATCATTCTGTTTTGCATTTGTTCTTCTTGTGGAAGTGGTGGGTTGTTTAAATTCTGTGGCTGTATTAGAGGGACAGGATTTTGTGGCGACAACTGTGATATGACATCATTTTCAAGCAAAGCCATATTTCTTTGTTCTTGTCTTCTCCTTCGAATGGTTCTTTCGATTTCTGGATCTAAGCCAATAATATTTTCAAGATTTCTCTTAGTGGTCATAAAACACCTAAAAGAAAATTGAAAAAGAGTCAACAAAAATTGAAACAAATCAGTAACAAATAAAAGTAAAGAAATGAAGAATAATTGCAACTACAAAAATAAACATCAAACAAATGCCATCCCCGGTAATGGTGCCAAAACTTGATCGTGCTATGAACGTCACAGCAATTGTGCAAGCGAACACTTGTCGATGCAAGTATAGTTGATAGGCTTAAAACTATCAGATATTGATCCCACAGAGATGGCTTTTATGCTTACAATTGTTGATTCAGTTAAAGTTAAAATAAGAGAAACTGTATGAATAATGTTAGCGTAATTAAAATATAGAGTGCAGAAATGAATGAATTAAACTGTCAGAGCAAATATTGCAAGAATAAAATATGTCGAAGCAAATTAATAAGAAATGCAGTGAAAGTTTGAAGATAAATTGTTGATGCAATTTAAGAAAATTAAAGAAGTAAAAACAATGATACTGGAATGGAGGATCTCTGACTTGATAAGTCGGCAAATCACTAAATGTGACCACAAGGTAAATAATAGATAAATTATCGTTGCAATTAAGCTTAATGAGATCTTATCAACTTCAACTTTCATGTTTATCAAAGACCCAAATACTCACATTAACCATACCTTCCAGTGCTGGCAATGCTTTGCATTCAAGAATAAGTAGTCAAAATTCCTTCGGTCCCCAAGCAACTTTCGTTTTCTTGCTTGTTAATTTAATTTGTCACTGCACTTTACAGTGTCAATAACTGCAATAGCACTTCAGTGATCAAGCAATTAAATCTAAAGATAAACAGATAAGAGAAAATTGAGCATAAATCAAATTAGATCTAAAATTAAAAGGTACTTCCATACACATTTAACTTCATCAGAATTTTTCAGCATTTAAGAGGAAATAAAGAACAAGTTTAAGCATTCTAGTCCTAGCCTACTAGAACTCTTACCTAATGCTTCTCCTGTGTTGCACTTAGTAACACTCCTCGTCAGGAGCAGGATTGCCTTCTCATTGCAGTCAGTTCACCCTCCAAGAAAAGTAAGCTGCCATGGATGCAAGCTTAAAGAAAAGATGAAAAACTGAATTGATTTTGTCACGAGCTTCCCGATTCTTCTCTCTCTCCTCCTTTCATCAATATTTATATTTAATGCCAAATACAAGTGCCCTTCTTCTTCATATCTAACTTCCTTACAACTGTACAAGGTAAGTAATCCAGCTATACATTCATGCAGATCTGGTGCATTCAGCAAGCAGATAAACGTTGTCGCTACATCTCTGGATGCAAATCTAGATTTTAATTCGCTGCAACAACCTTGATATTATCAAGCACTGGTACTTCTGGATATATTCATGCGGCGACAGGCTTGGACACAATTCTGGATTCTAAATTAAGGTGACAACCTTGGACACCTTCCTGCGTTGATCTTTTGGGACAAATTCTTGCATTGACATCTTTAGACGCAAAACTGAACACTAAATGTGGTGACATTAGTAGCAAAAGTAGGACAAAATTAAAGAAAATTAAACCAAACATCAATAACTCAAAAAATGCAATTACTGAATATAAAATGCTAAAAATGCATGATAAACATGATATAATGAGAATAAATTATACTTTAAATAAGGAAAATTAATGGTCTTTTCTAATGCTATCAATCATCGAAGAAGCTATTATCAAACTCAACTTCTGAAAATCTCATCTTTTCTTTTTCTAGGGTAAAAGAGCCAAGCACATACTCCGAATCTACCTCATCTAACAATTTTCATTTGCCACTGTTAAAGCTTGCTCCTATTTGCTCCATCACACCATTTCGAGCCAGCCTCTTCCAACACTTCTTACTTGGATACAAGCACACCTCGTCATCATTAATTGGAAGGGTCACCACTAAATCGGAATACACTCCATCTAAAATTACACCAATCCCCAAAACACATTTACTTCCATAAGGATCCTTTACAATAGGAATTGTAATTAAAATAGAGTTTAATTTCTTAAAAATCTCCTTATCCCTAAAATTTTGGCTTGTAGGGATTGAATCCGATTCCACCTCTAATACAATATTCCCAAAATTACCCCTCACATTCCCATACACCATCGCCGCACCTTCATCCTGAGAAAACTTCTCTTCTACAAGCGACATCTCCACAGACACATTGGATGACCCCAAATACACACTCTAAGACTTTTCTTCCTTTATCGATAAGCCTAACTTCAGACTGAATTTCCCTAAAAAAAATAAATTCCGCTTTAAGAGCTAAAGAATAAGGAAAATCATCTTTTGGTATATTTTTACTTCAATTAGGGTAACACTGCACTCTTTAATTCCATGCCCCATACAACCACATCCAAAGAAAAATCCTAACAGTTTCTCATATTTAAAGGGGACCCATGACTTTTGACCCTCCTCTGACAATAAAGATGCCTCTCCGTAATGGTTTTTGTACCTCGAGCTGAACCTTGATACATCTGTATTCTCCTTTCGATTCTGACCGAATAACTCTAACAAATGTTGTGCCAATCGCATGCATAAGGTCTTTACGATCACATTCAGGAGGAAAAGGTCTCGTTTTTACCCAGAAAGGGGAAAAAGCCAATCAAATTTTTTTTCCGCTCAATCGGTTCTCTTATATGCTCAAATAAAATTAATTATTTCTGAAACAATCAAGGTTTCCCCTCCAAAATTGACTCCAGATCTTCTTCTTCTTCGAAAATAACCATAAATAGGTTTTATGCAGCCATCTGAAAATCAAATTTCTTTTTTGTCTTCCAAACTACGCATCTGAGCATGAAAATCATTTGGATTTTATGTCTTCTTTGTCCTTAAGGAACATAGTAAAGTTATTTTATTTGGAGGACGAACCACCGAACTCTTAACAGTTAGTTGTAAGTTCTTCTTCCAACAAGGAAACCTTGTCTTTCTCCATCTTTCGTTCAAGCCACCACTCCTCCAAACCCTAGCCACAACAGCCACTATTTTCTTTAAGGAAAACTTAAAGAGAGCACCCTTGACTTTTTTTCGGGATCTAATGTAAATATTAAAACAATATTAAGATGATTATATAAAAAAATTTAATAAATAAAAAATGTATGAAATTATTAAATATTAAGATAAAATAATATAAATGTTTTTTTTAAATTAAAAATAATATGGACGGACTAAAATGGGCTTGGGTTAGTCTTTTGCAAATATGAATAAATTTGGATAAAATTTTAGGTCGGGATTAGACTTGTCAAACATAAAATATATTAATATTATGCTTAAACCCGGCCCGATCCATGAACACTTCTAGACCCCAACAATGTTTAGCTAATAGCTAAGCCAAATAGAATTAGCAAGCATGCTAATTGTTGATCTTCAATACTCCATGATAAAAGAAGAAAAACGATCATTTAAAAAATAATATTAAATTATTAAATATATTTAAATTAATTAATAAAATAAAACTTAGTAGCAATAAAAATATAAATTACTGTATGAAAATAATTAGGAAATAGTACTAATGGACTAAAATCAAAGATAATCCTAAGTAATTTATAAAAGTTTACCGTTGTAAATAAAAAGTAAGATTAAATTGAAAAAAAATTAAACAATTAAATCTACAGATATCCCAAAACGTAAGAGTTTCTTTTTATCCTCAATACTTCATTAAAATTAAAAGAATAAACAACAAATTTTAATTTACTGGCCAAAAAGAAAAAACAACAATTTTTATTTTTAATTAATTAAAATATTATTTAAAAGCAACCCCTACATAATTTATTTATTAAAATTAAAGATTTTATTTTGATTATTATTATTTAAAATTTAGTTTTAATTTTATACTTAAAATTTTGTTATTGATATCTTCACCTATGTAAATTTAATTAATAATAAAATTAGTTATTTTAAATTCATAAATAATATATATCTTTGAAATAATATTATTTAAAAATTTTCAAATATTTAATAGTTTTATAAAATATGCCAAGTGTAATTTAAGTATTTTAAATTTATAAGTTATTGATATTATTTAAATAATGTATTATAATTTTAAAATTATATTCTATTTTTAAAATAACAAAAAATAAAGGTAAATAACACAATTACCATGTGTCATCACAATAAATACGTCGCATGTCAATAAATTAAGCCTTCAATCACGTAATACTTAAGATATTATAATAATATATATGATTTATTTTTTTTGGTGAATTACAAGAAGAGGGTAAAGTCTTAACAACAATGCCACTAACATGACATAAACCCAAGTCACACTTGGGACGGTGAACACCTTAACCATTAGGTCAACACACGGGTTCATATGATTTATTTTATTTCAATATAATGTTTTGATAAAAATATCTAAAATATGAATTTTTAAATGTCTCTAATTTTTTTACTGATATTTTTAATTTATTTTCATGTTTTCCATTAAAATATTAAGGTTGAATGCGGTACATAATTTGTCACACTCCAAAATTGGGCCTAGAATTTTCGAGGGTAAAATAGAAATTTTAGTATGAATGTGTTCAAAATTTTATAAGTTTGGTAATCGATAATATTTTCGACAATGGTTATTAGAAAATTAAATCAATATTTGAAAATGAGTTTTAAATAGCTTTAATTTTGAAAATAGGATTGATTTGTAAAAGAGTCAAAATTAAGAGCTTTTATGAAGGAATTTGACCAAATGTCCAAAATAAACTTAAAACCCCCTTTTTCAATTATAATTGACGTCAACTTCTCCTCCCCCATATTTTGGACATAGAAGTTTCGAGGGTAAAATAGGAATTTTAAGCCCAAATGTGTTTGAAATTTCATAAGTTTGGTAACCGATAATATTTTCGACAATGACTATTAGAAAATTTAAATCAATTTCTGAAAATGAGTTTTAAATAGCTTTAATTTTCAAAATAGGACTAATTTGTAAAAGAGTCAAAATTAAGAGTTTTTATGAAGCAATTTGACTAGATGTCCAAAATTAACTTAAAACCCTCTTTTTCAATTCAATTCAACATAAACTTCTCCTCTCCATAATTTGTACCATCCTTTGCTCTCCCAATCTCTTCCAATTTCTTTTAAACACCAACTCCTAATTTTCTTTAAATTCTAATAACCCCAAAACTTTAGATACCTGTAAAAATCAAGAGAAACACCCAAAAACCTTCATCATCTTCTCCAAACGTGGATTTTTTCGGATTCATGTCAAAGCTCATTTTTCTTTAAGGAAAGGTAACAAATAGTTTTCCTATGAGTTTTAAATGATATCTAGTTCTTTAAACTTAGTTTTTAGCCATTAAAACGTAACTTTTGAATAAAAGTTGAAAATAGGGTCTTTTAATGGTGAAATTCGGGTTTTTGTATAAAAACATGATATTAAAGTGTTTTTCAACTTGTTTTAACATGATTAGAAGGTTTTTAAAGTTACTTTGAAGTTTCGTTAAGTATTTCTCGAGTTTTAATGAATTTTCGTCATTATAGCCATTGTGTGTCGAAAATATTCAATATCTTAAAATGTGTAGTTTTGTGTGGTTTAAAGGTTGGGAATTAGTCATGGGTAAGTATGTAGGTGAACGAAATTCATTTCATGTGAAAAGATTAAGTGTAGAATGAGATATTAGAGTTTAAAGTTTACTAGATTAAAGGTTTCAGTTTAAGAGAACATAGCTTAAGCTATTGTTTATGACTGTATGAGATGTGTAGATGGTTGATTTATGCTTGTGTATTTGTGTGATATGTGTGATTGAAGCATCAGGATCGATAGGACCTTCAACAAGCAAAGATAAAGGCAAAGGAAAGCTTGTCTAAGCTTTCGGGTTTTTAAAAAAGAGTGTATATTTGGTGAGTATTTTGTGTAACACTCAAAAATCGTAACCATCTTCGATCTATGATCTCAAGGTTTACAAAACTTTATGAGTCTTTTTTTTCATACATACAAATCAATCGCAGATAAAGTATATTCATAAAAGAACTTAGGATCACATAACTGTAACACCCAATACCCGAAAATCGTCGCCTATTAGGGTCTTAGAGTCTTGTTGTTCATCTATCATTGTTCATCCTTTAATATCATGTCAATCAATCATACTTAATCAAAGGAATGCAACCAGCACGTTATAACTCATCAATTAATAATAACCACAACTCAACAAGGGAAAAAGGGTCATTTCCATGATTTTTGTAGACTTTTACTGTTACTTGTTGGACAAGTATCGATAGTTGTCAAGTCAGTAAACAGTTTAGGAACAGTGCAGACTTCTATAGATACTTGAGGCAGTACTACCGATACCAGTGAGACCTCTACCGAAACTAAAAACTCCAGAGAGCTAAGAAGTCTTACCCTGCAACTTTTACCAATACAAGTACACAAACTATCGATACTTCTATATGTAGAACTACCGATACCTACTATGCAACTACTGATACAACACAAGCCAGAGAACAACCTCTCTCCTACCTTGTACTTCTACCGATACATGCATTAGTTCTACCGAAACAAGTATGCAGAATTTCAAGAATCATGCCAAAACACAACTTGATCAATACATACCATTAATAACTTCAAAATGCATTAGGCAAATACCCAAAATTCATAGTTTCCAAATCATTACATTGAACTTCTAAGTCTACATTCTATCTTGAACAAACATACATTACTACATTCAATCTTCATCAAACATAACAAGGTCATCATAATCTCGAACAAGTAAAAAAAAAGATAACATCATCCTAGTACATGCCATATAACCAAGTGATGAAGGACTACCAAACAGGCTCCGCGATAGTGTGACATCGTGAAGATGATCCGATCTCCAAGCAGCAAAGTAATCTCCAAAACAACAATAACATCTTTGGTAAGCTTCATTGCTTAGTAAGTTCGAAGAGTCTAAAGAGTTACTAATCATATGCATAAAGTAGTTATAACTTAATCGAGCTAGGATGAACTGTTGCTTCCACAAGCCATATTTGGTGTTCCAACTTTCCTATCTATAACTTTTTTGTTACCAATAACCGATGCTGCTCACACGAGCTATCGAATACTCGCAATATATACGGTACCCCAGCCATCGATATGGTGTTTGTCTGTAAATTGTCCCCTAATGATGTTGCTCACACGAGCTGTCGAGAATATGCATTGAAGCATAAATCCCAGCCATTGTAAGGCCTATAATCTATTTAGGATTCATATATCTTTCCCGACTCACGATGCTACTCACACGAGCTGTCGAGGACTCACAACATATGCGGTACCTTAACCATCGATACGGTATCTGTGCATATAACTGTTCCCTAACGATGTTTCTCACTCGAGCTGTCGAGAATATGCACTTAGGCATAAATCTCAGCCATCGTAGGGCCTGTAATCCATTCTTGGATTCTTTACTCATTTCAAGACTCACGATGATGCTCGCACAAGCTGTCGAGGACTTACAACATATGCGGTACCCCAACCATCGCGTCAGTTTCAAATCACCGGCTCAAAGCCTGATATCTCTTTCATTCATTTCTTTTTCATCTTTGTC
Organism: Gossypioides kirkii; assembly: GCA_005610355.1. NCBI lineage: Eukaryota > Viridiplantae > Streptophyta > Magnoliopsida > Malvales > Malvaceae > Gossypioides > Gossypioides kirkii. The sequence continues at coordinate 20,643,101 of CP032246.1, read as the reverse complement.
AATTTCACGTACCCTAACTTGTTCTACAAAAATCATTAAAAAATACAAATAATGTACTATTTAAATGTAAATTTAACGTTACGAACTTACAAGACGAATTTGTAGTTAAATTGAACTCTAGGGACATATCCATAATTTTTTTTTCACGATCGGCGGCACCTTTTTGATCTATCACAACAATTTCATTCAATTATTTAAATCAACAAAAAATTTTAATCATTTTATGCAAATAAGCCTTTTTCGTATTTTTACAAAATTACCCTTAACTTTTCACTTTAATTTAATTTAGTCCTATAACTCAAAACTTGCAAATTAACCATTTTTATTTTAAAATAACTCCAGCAGAATTATCTTGGGTGTCTCTACAGCTCATATTTTCTATTATTTAAGAACAAGTCCTTGTACTTTTACTACTTTTGCAATTTAGTCCTTTAACATAAAAATTACTAGAAATTACTTTACAAAATCATCAAATCGAACAACCAAGCTTATAAATATTCCATAAATTTTCAAGAACAAGTTTATTCATCAATGGAAAAATTTATAACATTTGAAAAAATCACAAATTGGTCCTTGGGTTAGCTAGTCGAGCTCAAAAACATAAAAATTACTAAAGATGGGTGAGATTTCACTTACCTATCAACACCTAAAGCTTGGCCAAATATAATCACTTGTTTCTTTAGGATTTTTGGCTAAAGAAGAAGAAGAATAAAGGAGAAAATGAATTTCCCACCCTTTTGTCTTAATTAATTTAGGTTTACTTTATGTAATTACACTTTTACCCTTTTAATTCTTTCAATTCCAACCCATTTCAAAGGCTAAACCATCCACTTACTCTTACAATGGTATAATTACCATTCAAGTACCTTAACTTACCTTGCAATTAATAGAATTCAACTTTTCACCTTTTACAATTTAATCCTTTCTACTTAATTAACTATCTAATCATCAAAATTTTGTAACCAAAATTTAATACTATACTAATGACCTCATAAATATTAAATAATTAATATTTTCAGTCTAACATGTCGAATTTGTGGCCATCATTTTATTAGGATTTAATTGCAATTTACCAAAATCTAAAGATTTTCACATCATTTATATTATTAGTCCATTTAAAGAGGGTCCAATTCCATGATTGGTCCTTCAATTATATTAAATTTCGATTAAACAAACTTATTTTCAATTTAGTCCTAAACTAATTAGGACTAAATGAAGAAATAACCCAAAAGTTAATGGAATCAATCATATCCACCACCGCTTGGACTTTTTGACCATGGTTTAATTACGATTTTGGCCCCTTTACTATTTTTAATCAATAACAATTAACTTTTACCTCTATTATAATTTACTCATTTTTTCTTAATTAAGAAATTAATCATCAAAATTACCCAATCAAACTTCAATTCACATATAATAAGACTCTTTAAATATTTAATAAAAATATTTACAGCCCTTAATTTCAGAAACGAGGTCCCGATACCTCATTTTCTAAAACCACTTGATTTTTGGATCAAACCACTTATACTAACTTTTAATTCAATAATTAAAATTCTTCAATTCAAAATTCCATATAAAATTATTATTGACTTATTTAATTTAAACACTCATTATACAAAATTTTCTTTTCGGTTTTGTTGTCCCGAAATCACTATTTTTGACACCGCTAAAAACGGGCTGTTACAATTTGGAATTGCTACTCGTAGACGATTTATTGTGTATTTAGGAATTTAGAGATAGTCTAAACCCCTACTCTAAATTCTGAGTGTAAGTGTTCTTATATTCGTGTTTAAATATTAATATGATTTATGATTAAATATTAATGTGATTTGTGCTTAAGCATTAATGTGATTTATGCTTAAATATTAATATGATTTGTGCTCAAATATTAATGTGATTTATGCTTAAATTTTAATGTGATTTGTGCTTAAATATTAATATGATTTATGATTAAATATTAATGTGATTTGTGCTTAAAGAATTAAGATGTGATATTGTGAACAAACATAAGATGTTGTGACATATGCTATAAGCTTATCATGACTGTTGTGAAAGTGAATATGTGAGTATGTTCTTCATCCCATGTGACATATTATATTGTGATAATAAAGTGAATATGCAGTGAATATATGATAAAAATATGTAGTAGTAATAATGTGGATATTTTAGCTTTGTGATCTTATGAGACCTTTGGATATAGTTGGCATGCCATAGGATTGTAAGTACTCATGTTTGTGTTATATGTTGGGTGCTGAGGCCCAAGGACATGTTGGAGATATAAGGGAATGTGAGCTATGTTCCATTCAATGGGATATGTTTGGTGTGTTGGAGAGTGTTAGCTATATGCTTCACTTATGGGATATGTTTCGACTCTATGAGTCCAGTGTTGGTGCGTTGGAGATCCACGTATCCAATGTGTGATGATAAAGCTCACTATATGTTTCATAGTCTCAATAGCCAAATTATCATAAATTGTGTTTGATTGTGATTATATGTATATTTGACTGAATATGCTTGTATGTGAATAAAGTATGCTGAAAACTATGTAAAGAATGTACAAATAAATACAAGTAAGATGATATGAATGTGATGTATGATTGTTGAGTTGATGCATGATGGTTGTTTATGTAGTGGTTATTCTAGGCACTCACTGAGCTTGTTAAGCTCACCCACTCCTTTTAACAATTGCAGATACTTAGTACCAGTGTCAATGGTGTGGTCTCGAGGGTGATTGTAACACTTAAAACTCGATACTGTCGTCGGTTAGGGTCCCGGGGTCCTTCTGATCATCTTTCCCAAATGATCTCACGACATCATCTCCTTTAATCACAATTTAGTAAAGTAATACATTATGCATGACATAAATCATTAATTAAATATCAGCACAACTCAACAAGGGTGAAATTCTCATTTCCACAATTTTTGGAGAGTTCTACAGATACCTGTTGGACAAGTATCGGTAGTAGTCAAGTCAGTAAGAAATTTAGGAACAGTGTAGATTTCTACCCATACTTGTGATAGTTCTACCGATACAAGTGTAAGTACTACCCAAACAAGTCATGCTTCTACCGATACTAAAAACTCTAGAGAGCTAAGAAGTCTTTCACTGTAACTTCTACCGATACAAGTACCCAAACTATCAATACTACTATGAACAGAACTATCGATACTTATCATGGTACTACCGATACAATGCAAGTCAGTAGCTAACCTCTCTTCTACCATGTACTACTACCGATACAAGCAAGAGTTCTACCGAAACAAGTATGCAAAATTCAATTTTCACACAAGTTCTTAACCAATTTTCATTGTATAGGCATAAAATACAAAGATACATATCTCAAGTGATCCATTAACACACAAACCATTACATTTTAGTGCATGATGCCTACTTTCAGTACTAAGCAAATACACAAAATAGATTCACCATTCAATAAGGTTTTGAAAAGTTATCAACCAAACCAAAAAGAAGTTTTTCAAAAGACAAACATCATCCTAGTACATGCCATATAACCAAGTATGTAAAAACTACGGAACGAGCTCCCAGGATAGTGTGATGTCATCGAGGTAATCTGATCTTCAACTAGCAAAACAAAATTTACAAAATAACAACAATGCACAGGTAAGCTTTCTAAGCTTAGTAAGTTCGCAAACATTGTAACACAATACAATATTAAGCCTTGCAACGACATGTAATAACCGAGTCTTAAGTCTTCCTTTAAACATAATCTTATGCTCATCTCGAGTCACGAGTCTTCCTTAAAACATAACCTCATGCTCCTTTCGAGTCATAAGTCTTCCTTAAGTATACTCTCATGCTCATCCCGAGACATGAGTCTTCCTTTAATATACTCTCACGCTCATCCCAAGACATGAGTTTTCCATTTATACATCAAGTGATTCAAGAACTTCCATATTAAGCAATAATTAGCAGTTCAAATACGAAATTTAACAAACAAACTTACTGGATGAAATTGTAGTTTAAGCGAAACTTTAGGGACTATTTTGAAATTTTCCCCTTTTCATAATTGATGGCTCGATCTTGATCTAATATAATAAATAAATCAATTCTCTAATTAAATCATGTAATTTGATCAATTTAACATATAAGTCATTTTTGGAAAATTTACGAAATTACCCCTAACCTTTACATTTGTATTCAATTTAATCCCTATGTAAAAAACATGCAAAATAACCATTTTTCCTTCAAACTAGTTCCAGTCGAATATTCATGAGTGTTCATCCAACATCTACATGCAATCATTTCACAAGAAGAACATGGATTTCTACCATTTTCATAATCTAGTCCATAAACCTAGTTCCATAAAAAATCACTTCACAAAAAAGTTCAACCCATTCATCAAGCATTCAAATCCTTCAAAAGTTTCAAGAACAAGCGTATTCATCCATCATAAGTTTCATAACACTTGACAAATTCTCAATTTAGTCCTTGGATTAGTTAGATTAAGCTAATACGGACTTAAAAACGTAAAAATTACTAAAAACGGATAACATTTGCTTACCCAAATCAAAGCTCAATGTTTGATATGCGAAAAATGTAGTTTTCTCTCGTCTTAGCCTAATGAAGAAGAAAGTGAAATGAAAATGATGAATTTTCATCTTAATTTTCTTTAATTTAATATATATACTAATGGTAATTTTGTAAATTTTAAGACTTTCTTCATTAAGCTTTAATTAAACCTTTTTTAACCTTAATTAATCATGCCATTAACACCTAAGTGCCATAATATCCCACTATCTCAACTTCTATGGGCCAATTTACCCATTTAGTCCCTCTAATCAAGAAATTCCTACTTTTACACCTTCTACAATTTCATCCTTCTTACTCAATTAACTATCTAATCAATAGAATTTCTTAACCAAAATTTAATATGATGCTAATGACACCGTAAATATTAAAATAAAATAAATTTACGACTCGACTTGTAGGGGTTGTGATCTCGAAACCATGATTTTTGACACCACTAAAAATTGGGTTGTTACAATGATCCAAGCTAAGTCGACCTTTTTACTTTTATTAGTAGGTTGTTTTATACGATAATGTTTGATAGTTTTAACATTAAATTGATTTTTCGATAACTGTGAGAAGTTTTGTAATGAGAAGGTGCATGTCTAGGATTGGTTATGACTAAGAAAGGCTCAGTTTTTAAGGGGTCAAATTTGACTCACCTTCCTTTCCTAGGACCCTACCTGGTGCATGGTTCACATTTACTTATTTGGTTTTTAACTTAAAAGAAAAATTTACAACTGAAATAAAATGTTTAAAATAAGGTAAGCATGATGTGAGACGGTGGTGTGACATCCTAGTATTTGGGATCGGCAACCAGGCTAGGTATAGGGTGTTACAAATTTTAATAACCCTAAAACCAAGAGAAACACCCAAAAACCTTCATCACCTTCATCAACTTCATCATATTCTCCAAACGTGAGTTTTTCTGGATTCGTGTCAAAGCTCATTTTTTCTTCAAGAAAAGGTAAACAATCAACTTTCTATGAGTTTTAAATGATATTCAGTCCTTTAAACTAAGTTTTTAGCCATTAAAACACAAGTTTTGAATAAAAGTTGAAAATAGGGTCTTTAATGGTGAAATTCGGGGTTAAGTATGAAAACTTGATATTAAAGTGTTTTTCAACTTGTTTTAACATGATTAGAAAGTTTCTAAAGTTACTTTGAAGTTTCATCAACTATTTCTTGAGTTTTAATGAATTTTCGTCATTATAGCCATTGTATGTTGAAAATATTCGATTTTTAAAAGGTGTAGTGTTGTGTGGTTTAAAGGTCGAAAATCAGTCGTGGGTAAATATGTAGATGAACAAAATTCGTTTCATGTGAAAAGACTAAGTGTAGACCGAGATATTAGAGTTTAAAGTTTACTTGGTTAAAGGTTTCGGTTTAAGAGAACATAACTTAGGCTATTGTTTATGACTGTATCAGATGTGTGGATGACTGATTATTGCTTGTGTATTTTTTTGATATGTGTGGTTGAAGCGTCAGAATCGGTAGGACCTTCAACAAGCAAAGATAAAGGCATAGGAAAGCTTGTCTAAGCTTTCGGGCTTTTAAATAAAGTGTATATTTGGTGAGTGTTTTGGAATCGCTGCTCGTAGACGATTCATTGTGTATTTGGGAATTTAGAAGCACCCTAAACCCCTCCTCTAAATTTCGAGTGTAAGTGTTCTCATACCTATGTTTAATATGTGATAAATGTGTTTGTATAATTGTGAAAAAGAGAATTAGGATGTGATATTGTGAATAAACATGAGATGTTGTGACATATGCTATAAGCTTGTGATGACTGTTGTGAATGTGAATATGTGGGTATGTTATTCATACCATGTGATAGAAAATATATGGCTATGTTCTTCATGCCATGAGACTGATTATTTTGTGATAATAAAGTGAATATGTGTAAGAAAATATGTAAAAATAATGTGGATATTTTGGCTTTATGATCTTATGAGACTGTTGGATATAGTTGGCATGCCTTAGGATTGTGAGTACTCACCTTTGTGTTGTGATATATATGAGGAATTGAGGCCCAGAGACAGTTTGGAAAGATAAGGGAATGTGAGCTACGCTCTATTCAACGAGATATGTATATGTGGTGTGTTGGAGAGTGTTAGCTATATGCTTCACTTATGAGATATATTTTGACTCTATTAGTCATGTGTTTGGTGTGTTGAAGATCTGCATATCCAATGTGTGATGATAGAGCTCACTATATGTTTCATAACCTCAACAACTAAATTATCATAAATTGTGTTTAAGTGTGATTATGTGTATATATGACTGAATATGCTTGTATATGAATAAGTATGTTGAAAACCATAAAAATAATGTGTAAATAAATACAAGAAAGATGATAAGAATGTAATGAATGATTGTTTGGTCGGTTGATACATGATGATTGTTTATGTAGTGGTTATTCTAGGCACTCACTAAGCTTGTTAAGCTCACCTACTCCCTTCTTAATCATTGTAGATTCTTACTGCTGATGTGAGCGGTGTGGTCTCGAGGGTGATCTAAGCCAAGACGACACTTTATCTTTTATTAGTAGGTTTTATAAATTATTTATGTTTGGAACCTAAGGCAATGTGATAGGATTTTTGAGGGTTTCTTATTGGTTTTTGCTATAATCCTTTAAAATATTTGTATGACATTAAAGTGGATGAATTGTGGACTTCTAATGTGATCTTTGAGATGGTTTGAGGTTCATTTTATGAGGTAAATATTGCATGTTGTTTAAGGGATTTATTAGAATGGTTTATATGCTAAAATATGTTGTATTTTTCAAGCCTGGAACAAAGGTATTGATAATCGAGTTTAAAAAACAATACCTTTGGAATCTTCGAAATACAGGAAGTTAGTTCTGCTTACTGGTATCGATACCTTGGTATGAGTATCAATAATTATGGGGACATGACCGATACTTGTATCGAAGTACCGATATATTTTCCGATAGTTGAGTTTTTAAATAAAAAACAGTAAACTATTTTGGTATCGGTTTTCCTAACAGTATCGATACCCCTTGTAAAATTATCGATACCTTCTTCAAAATATCGATACCTATGTAGCAGTTTTGGAAAAATTTGCTAAACGGTCCTAACGCATGATAAATGTTTGATAGATTATCAATAGACATATGATGGTATGATTTAACATTACTCTGATTATGTATGACATATAATGGGTATGAATTTGTGAAAATATGAACACTATAATAAGATAATTAAAAAGAAAAATTTGCATGTGAAATAAAACGTTAAAATGAGGTAAGTGTGATGTGAGATAGTGGTGTAACATCCTAGTATTTGAGCTCGACAACCGGGCCGGGTATAGGGTGTTACATGATTTATGCTTTAAATGGATTATTAAATACTTTAATATATTGGTGTATTATTGTTTTGATTTTTTAATTATATATTAATTGGTAATACTAATTCTTTAAATTTTGGGATTGAATTAGAATAAATAATAATTTTTTTGGTGAATTAAAAAAAAGAAGGGCAAAGTCCTAACAACAACGTGATTAGCCCAACTCGAACTCAAGCAACACTTGAGATGGTGAACACCCAAACCAGAATAAACAGTAATTTTGATATTGAATTATTTGCTATTTTTAATTTATTGATATGTTAAGTTTGAATTTAATGAGTTATATTTTAATTATTAATCATGATAATATTTAAAATAACCTTTGTCAAAATTGAAAATTTAACACATTTTTTAATTGTGTGTAATATTATCCGTTGTATTTAATATTCTAACAACAATTTTTTTAATAGATGAAAAAGATATGAAACAATTTATATTGTAATAATATTATTTATTATGGGAATAAATTATATTAGTATCATCTTAAAAAGTATAGTTTTTAGGTACCAATAAAATAGTGCCATGTCATTAAATTTTATTTATTTTTTAAAAATAAAATGTGCTAAATAGGTTGTATTATTGCTTTTAATGCCAAACAAGGCCTAAAGGTTAGCTAACATACTTCATGAGTACACAGGAGACTAGTAGCAGCAAGCCTAAGTGATATTGACCACTTTGTCACGACATAGATAGCTCTATGTCACAACAAAGGGATCAGCAACGAAGAATTCCAAGTCTGCCTTCTATGTCGCGACACAGGGCCTGGTGTGTCGCGACATCGGCCTCATACTCCAACTCTGCATCCTGCGCGGGGTGTTTTCATCTTCATAATGCAACTTAAACATGAATAACGGTAGCTGACTTTGGGTTGAAGAAAAATGACCATGTAAAAGCTATAATTAGGACCTTTAGCACTAGGGTTTAGACTCAATTACTTAGCTTTTAATTTTCAGTTTTAGTTTATTTGTTTTTAGCTTTTGAAATGAGATTGTAGAAACTCGCATAAACGATCGAAGAATTTTTCTCGACAGATCGCTTAATTTAGTTTCTTTTTTATTCAATTCTTGATTTAAATGTTTTCATAAATTATGTTATTAATGTATAAAAAAACCATGAGGAACTAATTCCATTTTAGGGAATTAGGGAGTAAACGTATGAATAATTGATTATTGTTTTACAAGAGTTTTACCTTTCAGATCAGCTGTTTGGGAAAGGAAGAGCATCAAACAAACACTAGGTCTGACAACCCTAGAAAGTCATCTAAGTTGGAATGAACCCAAAATTGGTATTGCTCATCCGTGAACACATTTTCCCCAAATTGGTTTAGATTGTGACATCTAGCGATAAGTAATCTCTATCGACTCACTATATTGGCGGAAGATCGAGAGATCCAACTTGGGTAGTGACTAATTGATTGGAGGAAAATCCCTAAAACTCAATAATTGAGGAAATCAAATTTTATTTTATTTTGGTCTTTTTATTTTTATGCTTTCAACAAACCCTTTTATTTTCCCTCACTCTATAAACCCTAAAACTAGTACTAATTAATTTCATTCTTTACAGGGATTCTATTTACTATTGCCTTAAGCCTCATTTGGGTACGATCCTCGAAATACTTCCAAGTGTTCTGTTGTAAACACACTATATTTACAACCAGACCCATATACTTGCGGAAGCTGAAATATACACTGAATGAGAGTATGTTCAGGGGCGGTCACTTTCCCAAACAGCTAATTTGATTGAAAATTCTCTGTTAAACAACAATTAAATATTCATACTTCCACTCTTTAATTCCCCAAAATGTAATTAGTTCCTTATGGTTTTCTTAAACATCATAAAAAACAATTATATAACAAAGCATAAAATTGATTCAAATGAAATAAAAGAAACTTCAATTGTATTGGCAATTTGTCGGGAAATAATATCTCGAACGTTTATGCAAAAGTCACAATCTCATTTCTAAATGAAAATACAAAGTAAAAACTAATAGCTAATAAAAGGTGTGTTTAAACCTAGTGCTAAAGGCCCTATTTATAGCCTTGGCCGACTATTTTCATCAACCTTATGTCAGCTGTTGCCTTCGTTTTTAACTAGAATTGTAAAGATCGAAACGCCCTTCACTCGGTGCAAAAACTGTGTCTAGGTGTCGATGTCATGACACACCAGGACCTATGTCATGACAAAGCAATCAGTCCCCTCCTTAGTGGTCATCCTGCAGGCGTTGTCGTGACATAGCCTATGTATGTCACGACAAAGAAGTCAGTTCCCTAATTCTTCGAGTCTGGTCCCTTTTTTGTGACGTAGAACATCCTATGTCGTGAAGAAGGACCGGTTTCATATTTGTTCAACTTCTCATGGTCTCCTGCACACTTACGAAGTATGTTAGCAAACTTTAGGCCTCAATTGACCTTAAAGAAAATAAAATAACCTTTTAACACTTGGTTTACACAATTTATTCAAAAATATAAAAACTAGATTAAATCCTAGAAAACAGAAAGGAAATACTTAATTTCAAGTTCTTCAAGTGTGAAAACTAGTTCAATCTGCTAGGTATAAAACTGACAAATCAAACTCCCCACACTTAAGTCTTTGCTTGTCCTCAAGCAAATAAAGCAGTGAGAAAGAAAAAAAGAAAGAAAAACAAAAGAGGCTTGAATCTGTATTATACAAAGATTAGGGTTGCAACATCTACTCTAGGCATTATGTATTTCTCAATAATTCTTACATGATGAGTGAGCAATTTTACAATTTTTGGTTAGAAAGGATACAAGTTCAATATGTCACAAGAAATACAAATATCAAAGTCTCAGCTATATAACTCAATCAATGCCTAATACAATTACTTTGATTATCCCAGCACAATACATATAGTTATAATGAAATCATATAATTTCCATATCTATTCATGCATAGAGTTGTTTAAGTCACATAGGACTTTTCGGCTTGTAACGTGTTGAGGCTTAAGAAAGCTATGATTTTCAAAGAACAGTTAAGCACAAAAGATTACAAACATGAAAATAGTTTGGCACATTGTATTGTTCCATTTTCTTCCCCTTAACGTCCCCTTCCATCTCAACCCCTTATTTCTCCTTCTCTCACCTTCCTTTTCTCTCTTATTTAGGAAATCTCAATATAAACTAATCCCTTTAGCTATCCTATGAGTATTCTTTTGTTTCATGAGTAAGATTCTCTTTTTCTTCTTTTTGGTGACTTTGTGATTTTGTCACTCTTCATATGATTTCTTACTATGTTTCTCTTCTTTTTTTCTACTCATTTTTCTTTTGATTTTCACTATTTCTCTCTTTTTGGCTAAAATAAAGTTCATACATTATATTGATTTTCCTATTTCCCTCTTTGTTTTATAACCTCTACTATAATATGTCTACTTACCCTCAATACATATGGCCAAACGTCTACTTCCATGCAAAATAGGACCAAAGAAAAGAGTATACACAAATCATCCTTTTAGGTTTTAGAGGCTTCTAGTGTGGGTCATCAAGAAGGGTCATATGGCTCAAAGATGGGTACTAATTGAAAATTCAGAATAGGATTTGGCTTTTTAGCTCTAGATGTACCCAAACAATGCCTTAGGTAATCTCCAAACACCTCAATATGCATAAATCTCAATTTAGTCATACAATCCCAAAATTACTATCTATCATATATACTAGCATGCTCATTTTCCTTATATTATGCACATCATTTGGTATCAATAATACCTTTCTATCTATATTTAATGTGACCTATAGAACTTTAAGACATTCATGCTCTAAAAATTTAAAAATCCTTCATCATCATGCCAAATTTATTAGCAAATACAATCAACCTATTATACATGCTCCTAACCAATCACTTGTACTTCTACAAGCTCAAGCACAGATCAAAATAAAATTAAAAAAATTAAAACTATATGCAAAAAATTCCTATGTTACCCCTCACACTTTAGAAAACACATTGCCCTCAATGTGTAGCCCCTTGAATAGTAAGGAAAGAAGTTACCTGATTGATCGTGAAAGTCCTCTTCTTCATGGTAGTTGTCCTTCTCCCTTTTGTCGTGAATGCTTGGCATTTTTGTGTCTCCATAGTATGGGTTTTAAGATGTAAGTATATATAATCCCCTTTCTTTTACGAAATAATAATTAAGCTTATAAATATAAATGAGATTAAAACAAAGAACCCAATAATAAAATAAACCCTGAATAAAACAATGAAAGAAACCATTAAAACCTAATCCTAAAAAAAAGTTAAAATATAAATCCATATTCATCTTCATCATTCAATCTTCTTCTCCTCCGTTCTTCACTTTAACTTTGCTGCAGTAATGTAAATTGCGCGAACAAATCATCACCTAACAATTTACTAGGTGGATTCATTGTTCGATCAGACCTTTCAGTCGATACCCTTACTTTCTTATACATGCCAGATATTAGATAAGGGAAAAGTACACCTTTCCCTAAATTTTTTACACATTCCACCCTACATCGGTGGATCCATTTACACACACATATTCGTTTCTCTTTTAGAATCCCATATGTCATGATGGATTGGGTGTATCTCCATCATATCTGAAATGGGGAGTATCCTAGAACAAATGAATTTCATCCACATCTTAAACTTGGGTGTCATTAGTTCTTGGCTGAAAGTTTCTAGGATTGCAGTCCTTCTCGATAGGTTTATAATTCTTTTCCAGCTGTCAAGAAAATTAGAATCTCATCGGTGTCGATATTCTTGAACTCCTTTAAATCAATTCTGTAAAGGTAGTCTTGGTAGTAATAGGACACATTGTAAAACCTACAAATTTGAACTTCATTCATATATACCTTGACTCCTTAAATTTTCAAACGACCTTGAATTCACCCACAAGTTCTCTCAGCTTCTCTTTTCTTCAAGGCCAAATAAAACTCTTGAACTATCAAGATGTTTACAGGTTCCTTGCAGGGTAAACAAAATTGCATCCATTCATGATCGACCACAGTTTCACAAATACCTCTACAAACTCGCATTAGAGGATCAAACCCTTGTTCTTGAATGAAGGTAACGACTGTAGTTGTTGTAGATACCTGTCTAAATCATTCTCTGGGAATTCAAAAATAGGATTAGAAGCACTTGCACTTGAATCAACCATTTGATTAGAAATTTTTGAATTTAGGGTTTTTCTTTTGATTATGAAAAAAGAGATGAATAGAGTGGAAGGGATTTTATACTAAAAGATTAAAAAGACTTTTAATAAGTGTAGAAGTTAATTTTTTACATAAATTAAAGTATGAACATTGAATTTAAACTATTAAGAGTTAAAATTTACCTGGACTACTGTCGTTTACGTCGATATGTGACCGCACTCGAACGTACTCTTGTTCGGCGTAGATTTAGGCTTTACTCAAGTATATGGGTCAAGTTGTAAATATAGTGTGTTACAACAGAACACATGTTAATATTCTGAGGATAGTACCTAAAGGAGACGTAAGGCAATAGTAAATCAAATCCTTGCAAAGAATAAAATTAATTAATACTCATTTTAGGTTTTATAGTACGAAGAAATAAAGTGTGGATTTTGAGAGCATAACATAAAAGATAAAACAAAATAGAAAATAAAAGCAAAAGTTTGAGATGTAGAAATTCTTATAAATGACTTTGGGGATATTAGGTCGTTTTCATATGAGTTCTTCAATTGTTGGGTTTTGGAGATTTTCCTCCAATCAACTAGTTACTACCTTAGTTGGATCTCTTGATCTTCCGCCGGCATAGCAAGTCGATAGAGATTACTTATCGATAGATGTCACAATCTAAACCGATTTGGGGAAAAGGTGTTCACGGATGGGCAATACCAATTTTGGGTTCATTCTCACCTGGATGACTTTCTAGGGTTGTTAGGCCTAGTGTTTGTTCGATGTTCTTCCTTTCCCAAATGGCTGATTCGAAAGGTAAAATCCCTGTAAAACAACAATTAATTATTCATACGTCCACTCCCTAATTCCCCAAAATGGAATTAGTTCCTCATGGTTTCTTTGATCATCATTAAAACAATATATGAAAACATATAATTGAAGAAGAGAATGAAAAAAGAAACTAAAATTGTATTGGCAATTTGTCGGGAAAAATTCCTTGACCCTTTATACGAGTTTATATAATCTCGTTTCACACCGAAAATATAAAAGTAAAACTAAAAACTAAGATCTAATGAATGGTGTGTTTAAACCTAATGCCAAAGGCCCTATTTATAGCCTTGGTCGATCGTTTTCATCAACCCTAGTCTGCTGCCGTCCTTCGTGTTTAAGTGGCATTGTAATGATCAAAACGCCCTTCACGTAGCTCAGCCTATGTCATGATAAAGTGATCAGTCTCCTATTGTTACAACTTCTTATGGTCTTCTACACACTCACCAAGTTCATTAACTAACCTTTAGGCCTAAATTGACCTTAAAAATAATAAAACGACATTTTAGCACTTAGGTTACGCAATTATTCCAATGAAAAATCTATGTTAAATCTTACGAAAAATAAAGAAAATACTTGGTTTTAAGCTCTTCAAGTGTGAAAACTAGTTTAATTTGCTAGGTACAAAACTGATAGATCAAACTCCCCCACACTTAGGTCTTGGCTTGTCCTCAAGCAAACAAAACAAGGAAAACAAAGAAAAACGAAGAGCTTAAGTTCATAGTTATACAAAGAGTGGGCTCGTAGTACGTAGTCTAGCATTATATATCTCTTAATAACTTTGACATGATAATTAATCAATTTTACCGTTTTTGATTAGAAATAATATAAGTTCAGTAAGTTTTAAGAAGTACAAATATTAAAGTTTTATCAATATGCATCCATCAATGCCTAATATAAGTACTTTAATTATCCTAGTACAATACAGATAACTATAATGGGCTCATATAATTTCCATACCTATTCATGCATAGTGTTATTTAATCACATAGGGCTTTTCGGCTTGTAACGTGTTGAGGCTTAGGATAGGTATGAATTTCAAAGAATAGTTAAGAACAAAAGGTTACAAACACAAAAATAGTTTGACACATTATATTGTTCCCTATTCTTCCCCTTTATGTCCCACTCTATCTCACCCCCCTTATCTCTCCTTCTCTCACCATCCTTTGTTTCTCAATTTTAGGAAATCTCAATAAAAAGTAATCCCTTTAGCTAGCCTATGATTATTATTTTTCTTTTGTTTCTCGAAGCTAAGAGATAGTTCTTCGAATGCCATGACAACATCGCAACCCAGAAATGCCAGGATCCCATCCAAAACATTATCGCAAGTCTACTGATTTCCCAGACTTGAAAGTTGATAGCTTCGGTGAATTGAATTTAATAAATTTCACCCCATTCGTGCATGTATCATTCCCCCTTTCCTCAAAAAGATTCGTTCTCAAATATTGTCTTTGATCAAATCCTAATTTTATTTGCTTGGTCTTTGACATTGTTATTAGACCTTGAGATAGTGTGAGTCCATCACATCCATGGGTCTAAAAAATTGGACCTTGAGACTTGTGTTATTCCCCCTTCCTCATGAAGATTTCCCCTCGAAACTTTAAATGCACAAAAAAAAAGGGGATTAGAATAAATAACAATAAAATGAACAAAATACGTACCTAAGCTTTCTTGTGCGCTAAAACCATCTCTAAGATCAAAGACATTATTTTGATCCTTCAAATCAGCTTCGATCATGTATGTCTCCTTTAAAAACAAGGTATCAACACTAAACAAGGAAGTGTTAGGTACATGAGTCTTTAAGTAAAAAATAACATGTAGCTTTCTTTGAATATGCATGGTTATCCATAAGAATTTCCAACGATTGGTAAAAATTTTCACATAATTATAAAAATCAAGAAGTATAATATTATTATGTAAAAATTTATTGTTAAAGGTCACGATATAAAATTTTGTTGCAAGAATAAACGTATAATATGCTTTAACAAACCTATTTAATGCAACAGAAGTACTATTTTTAACCTTTACAAATCCAGATAAACCAATAAAATTAATTTAAGTTTCAAACCAAGGTTTATTAAAACTTGACCAATGAGAAAACATGGCGTAAGGAAATTTAAAATCAATAGCATACTTATCAAAAACATTCAAGGTATGCCAATGTAACACCCATGCCCCGTAAATAGTGACGGAATAGGGATACATCGCATCACTGTTCAAAACACCTCAAAATTTACCTAATGATTTATAGAAGACACTATTTCAAAATTAGACACGACTATTCCTTTCATAAACCGAGCTTTCAAGGCCTTAAAAATTTCTTTCGAACCACAATGGACTTAAATGAATTAACTAAAAAGTTCAAGCAAGAATTTCAAAACTAGGGAAAATAGGGGCACATGGTCGTGGGCTAGGTCGTGTGGTTGCCTATGTTTGTGTTCGAACATAGGTTAAACGGTTGTAGATTAGGCCGTGTGACCACTGCACCAATTTTAGAAAATCCACACGGTCGTGGGTCAGGCCGTGCGTTCAATCGTGGGTGTATTCAGGCACGAGTCACATGCCGATGTGACTAACCGTGGGTCAGCCCGTGTGTAGCTACAAAAGTCTATCCCACGGCCGTAGACTGGGCCGTGTATGCCCTGCAGCTAACACGCCCAAGGCACACACCTGTGTGAGCCCAAAATCACCTGTAAATGCATTTTTAGAACAACTCAAACCTCACCTAATTGGATTTCCATACCTAAACCAATACACAACACCATTTAACATATATAGAACATGACAATAGGCAACCAAAAACATGTTACTTTCTTCTTAAGAATTCTTATACATAATTACGAAAGATTTTCACAACAACCACACAAGCTTAGATTTTTAAAGAGTTGGCATGAATTTTAGTAACCTAGTTTAGGTCGAGACATACAATGAGACCACCAATACACTTGCCATAGTTAACCTATGTAGGTCATCAAAAACTACCGAAATATAAACTTGAAGTTGTGACTACTCTGGTACTCCAATTTGAAGTGTTATAAAAGTCCAAAATCTACAAAACAAAGAAAATTCAAGTGAGTGTTAAGTCTTTAAATAATCCTCCAAGACAACCTCTACAACATAACCAAATCTTCCAATAAGCCTTTTACGCAAGATCAATTCATACATATTATCCCTTTTCAAACTTATCAAACATCACACATTTATACTCGTCAAATATATCGTACATTTATAATTGCCAACTTATACACATTCGCGCTCGTCAGCTTATTTATGCGTTTACGCTAGCCAACTTGCACAATTTTACGCTTGTCAACTTATTTATGCGTTTACACTCACCAGCTTACACACGTTTACGCTCGTCAGCTTATTTATGTGTTTATGCTCGCCAGCTTGCACATGTTTACACTTGTGAACTTATTTATGCATTTAAGCTCTCCAGCTTGCACACGTTATATGTACATATTATAAATTTACACATGTACCACTATACAATTGCTACAAGTTATCAATATTTAAGACATAAAAGTAAGGTAAGTCTACCAGTAACTTACTTAATAAGAAGCTTCACCACTCGAAGCTTGTCTATAGCCTTGCCTTTGCCTCTCATGTCTTCTACACGTTGAGATTCTTGATCTAGATAACAATTTCACTTCATTAGTTCTCAAATTTTACTTCAATAATTGATCATTTTCTCAACTCCTATATTTTTGGGTAGCTTATCAATTACTTTCAATGACCAATTTATTAATCAATATGCTTATCCATGAAATCATATTACTTATAAAAATCAAACAATTAATTCCAAAGCAAATTCACATAAGCACCAATTCAGCCAATAATTTCACCCTTTCACATTAACTCCTATAAACTAATACTACTAACTTCTCTAATCATTAGCTTTCATAAAACAATAACCCTTTCACCCATGTCCATACTCAACTTTTTACCATAAACGGAAGCCCCAAATTAAAATCAAATTCAAGATATCATAAATGATAAAACCCTAAACTCTCAAGGGCTTTTCAAATAAATTTGCCATCTAATTAAATTAAACTAACATAAGCTTAACCCAAAGCAAAATTTACAATTAGGGTATCTAGAAATCTTACATGAAGTGCTTGAGTAGATTGAACCTTAAATTTTCCCCAAATTTCCTTCCCTTCGTGCGTGAGAAATAAAAGAGAGATGAAGGGAAAATTTTTCTTTCTCAAATTGTCGTTCTCCTTTTTATATTCATTAGTTTATTTCTTATTTATTTATTATAATTAATCATCACCACAAAAATTTCATGCCTAAGCACTAGCTTCTCCACTAACTTTCTAATTATAGGCCATTTGTTACTTTGGTCCCTAATTCCTTTCTTTATTACTAATTATTCACTTCTCTTTTAATATTCAACCTTCTTTCTTCCTTTATTTTATTTTATAACTTTTTTTACTACTAAATTCCTATGACCACTTAAATGTTATTTTTATTTTATTTATTATAAAACCATTGGTAGTGTGACCCCAAGTCATATTCTCGGCACCACTAAAATAGGGGTGTTACAACACTCCCCTTTAGGAAATTTCGTCCTCGAAATTTCTTACCAAGAAATAGTTGGGATATTGCGTCCTCATTGAGTCTTCAGTTTCCAAGGTTGTCTCTTCGACACCATGGTAATTCCATAACACCTTCACCAAAGGAACCCTTTTATTCCAAAGTTCCTTTACTTCCCGAGCCAGAATTTTAATAAGTTCTTTAGAATATGACAGATCTGGTTGAATTTCTACCTTTCAAGGGGTGATTACGTGTGAGGGATCTAACCGATAACGTTTTAACATAGATATATGAAAGATGTTATGAATCTTTTCAAGCTCTGGAGGTAATGCTAATCAGTAAGTTACTGGACCAATTCTTTCGGTAACTTCATACGGTCCAATAAATCTCAGACTCAACTTTCCCTTTTTCCCAAACCGTAGGATTTTCTTCCACAGTAAGACTCCAAAATACTTTATCCCTAACAGCAAATTCTATATCATTTCTCTTCAAATCTGCATACAATTTTTTCAATCTGATGCTGCTTTCAAATGATCCCGAATTATTCGAACTTTATCTTCAATCTCCCGAATCAAGTCAGTACCCAGTAACTTGGATTCACTCAGCTCAGTCTAGTATAATGGTGTTCTACACTTTCTACCGTACAAAGCCTCGAATGGTACCATCTTGAAACTAGATTGATAATTGTTATTATATGCGAATTCTTCTAAGGGTAAATACTTCTCCCAACTACCCACAAATTCCAATCTCACAACATCGCAACATTATCTTCCAAAGTCTAAATCACTCTCTCTGACTGTCAATTAGTCTGTGGGTGATACGCGGTACTTAAATTCAACCTAGTGCCCAAAGCTTCATGTAGTTTACTCCAAAATCTCGAAGTAAATCTAGAATCTCTGTCTGAAATGATAGATTTTGGTACTCCATGAAGTCTAACAATTTTTGACACATACAGGTCTGCTAGTCTTTCCAACGAATAATCCGTTCGAATCAGAATAAAGTGACAGACTTTGTCATTCTATCCACAATAACCTAGATAGATTTTGGTGTTCAACTTTCACTTGTTGGCACACAAAACATCTAACCACAAATTTTGAAATTTCATGTTTCATTCCTGGCCACCAATACATTTTCTTCAAGTCATTAAACATCTTAGTACTACCTGGGTGTATGGAGAATGTACTACTGTGAGCCTTAGACAAAATATCTGTCTTGAGTTCCGAATCATTCGGGACACACAGTTTGTTACGAAAATACATCATATCATCCTCTCCTACAGAAAATCCCGTAGTCAAATCATTTTGAATTTGCTCCCTTTTAGCTACTAACTTCGAATCTTTTCTTGAAACTATTTAATATTCTCATGAAATATTGGTATAGCCCTTAACTCGACAACAAGACTTCCATGTCCTTCTATTGACAGTCGAGCATTTAGTGTTCTCAACGCAAACATTGATTTTCGACTCAAGGCATCTACGATAACGTTAGCCTTTCCCGGATGATAATCTAAAATTAAGTCGTAATCCTTCAATAAATCAAGCCACCTCCTTTGACGTAAATTGAGTTCTTTTTGTGTTAATAAATATTTCAAGCTCTTATGATACGAATAAATGTAGCACCTTTCACCATAGAGGTAATGTCGCCAAATCTTTAGAGCATAAACAACCCCTGCCAACTTCAAATCATGTGTCGAGTAATTTCTTTCATGAGACTTTAGTTGTCGAGAAGCATAAGCTACTATTTTACCCTCTTGCATAAGTACACACCCAAGTCCACTTAACAAAGCATCGTTAAAGACCACAAATTCTTTCCCGCATTCAGGTTGGATCAAGATCGGAGCTTCTGTCAACATCTTTTTTAATCGTTCGAAACTCTGTTGGCACTTGCCAGTCCAAACAAATTGAACACCCTTTTGTAATAATTTTGTCACCGGCGAAGCCACAATTGAAAAGTTTTTCACAAAGCGCTTGTAATACCTCGCTAATCCCAAAAACTTCGTACTTCCGTAACAGTTTTTAGAGGATTCCAATTCACAATCATTGAAATTTTATTTGAGTCTACTCGGATTCCCTCAATTGAGATCACATGTCCCAAAAATCCAACTTTAGGCAGCCAAAATTCGCACTTACTAAATTTTGCATATAATTGCTTTTCTCGCAAAATTTGTAGTACTGTCCTCAAATACTAATCATGATCGACTTCATTCTTCAAATAAATTAGGATATCATCAATGATACTACCACAAATTGATCTACATATGGCTGAAATACCCTATTCAAAAGATCCATGAATGCTACGGGGGCATTTGTCAAACCAAACAGTATAATGAAAAATTCGTAATGACCATAACGAGTTTTGAAAGCTCTCTTTGGAATGTCTATTTCTTTGACCCTCAATTGATAGTACCCAAAACATAAATCAATCTTCGAAAAGACCGTTGCTTCTTTTTACTGATCAAACAAATCATCAACTCATGGTAATGGATACTTATTATTAACTGTCACCTTGCTGATAATCTTTACATAGTCTAAGAGTTCCGTCTTTCTTTTCGACAAATAATATAGGTGCTCCCCAAGGTGACTCACTTGGTCTAATAAATCCATGTTCCAGTAATTTTTGTAACTAAGACTTTAATTATTTCAGTTCGGTCGGAGCCATTCTGTATGGTGTCATAAAAATCAGAGTGATCCCCGGAACCATTTCAATGGCAAATTCAACTTCTCTTTCCGATGATAAACCTGATAATTCTTTAAGAAAAACATCCATAAACTCTCGTACCGTTAGAACTTCATCAATCTTTTGTTCGGAGGTTTTGGTGTCTAATATGTATGCTAGAAAAACCTCAACGCCCTTATGCATCAATTTTTTAGCATTTAACATTGATATTAGGTTTGTAGTGCAATCCAACCTTTCTGTCTCAACTCTTAATAGCTCTCCATTTAAATATTTTAGATTGATTCGCTTGTGCTTGCAATTAACCACTGCATCATATATAGTCAACCAATCCATTCCCAATATGACATCAAATTCATCAAATGGTAATAGCATCAAATCGGTTGGAAATTCATTACCCCAAATTTTTAGTGGACAGTTTTTACAAATTTCATTTACTATCACCCATTGACCTATTGGATTTGACACTCTAATATCAACTTCGATAGACTCAATAGACATTTTCTTTGAAGTAGCTAATTTAGAGCATACATATGAATGTGTGGACCCAGGATCAATTAATTAAAAAAAGTAGTGTCATGAAGACTAAAAGTATTAGTAATGATATCAGGTGTTGAAGCTTCTTCTTTAGCTCGGATCGTATAGGTTCTCGCTGGAGCTCGTCCCTCTAATCTAAAGGCCAAATCACGTAACTCATTCTGACTAATATCGGAGGTACCTTCAGGTCTTGATTTTCTATTCTTCTGTGGAGCGGTCATGGACTTCTATACTGGTTCCAAACTGAACTCGCTTCTTCATGGGCAATCTCTGATGCGATGTTCAATTAAACCGCAATGGAAACAACCCCCAAATCTAATCTTACACTCTCCCCCATGAGCTTTACCACATATTTAACAAACAGGAACTTCAACATTTCTCACACTTCCTGCACTTGCTACCAAAGTAGCCTGGGACCTTGAAAACTAGGTAAATGTGCTTCTTCTCGGGTTTCCCTCAATAGAGACAAGATGATTATTAAATTCTCGAGGTTTATTCGGTGGAGGAGCCGCAATGCTTCTAATATCACTTCGTTTGCTCGAGGTCCTCTTCTTGGCCTTAGCTTGTCTCTTCTCTCTCTAGATCACTTCCATTTTCTAAGCACGCTATGATAGAACCACTAGTTCTTTAATTTCTAACATTCCTACCATGGCTCGGATATCTTCATTCAATCCTCTCTCAAATCTAGCACACATCTTAGCTTCTTGATCGGCCTGTAACGTCATAACAGTTTGCAAGCGGACAAACATCGAAGCAAGTATAGTTGATAGAATAATTCTATCGGATATCGATCCTACAGGGAATGTGTTCTTGATGTCTATTTGTCAAGGCAATTAAAACTAAGATTAGAGATAATGTGAGTAAAGATGTCAGCGCAATTAAATCTGATATGTACACTTAGATAGTTAAAATTGTCAATGTAATTATAAAAATTAAATGTTAGAGCAATTGAAAGTAAATCAAATTATTGTTGAAGTTTTGAGAATTTTAATGCAGAAGAGTAACAATGTGATCAAGTGCAAAGGGTTGGAGTGGATCACTGATATCACTAAGTAGCAATACTGGATGCGTCGACAAGGTTCTGTATAGGCGAATTGTCACAGCAATAAGGTTCCAATGAAGTCTTACCAATAACAGCTCTCTGTTTAATCGAGATTCAAGTACCCACAATTACCCCATCTCTCGATGTTGGTAACACTGTGTACTTAAGAACAAGTGACAAAATCTCTTCTAGTCTTAAGCAGCTCTCGCTGACTTGCTTGTTAACCTAACTTGTCATCGCATCTCTCGATGTCACTAGACTGCGATTCCACTCTCGTGTTTAATGCAATTAAATCTAAGAATAAACAAATGAGAAGAATTAAGTAAGAATCAAAGTAATCTAAAATTTAAAGATATTCTCATGTTCATTCAAGTGTCAAGAATAATTCATCAGTATAAAAGAGAGGTTAACAAATACATCGAAGCTTGCTATCTCTAGACCACTAGGACTGTTCCTTCACCACTCCTCTTGTGTTGCATCAAGCACTTCTCATCAGAAGTGGTTGCTCCTTCGCTCAATCAACTTACCGTTCTCCAGCTTAAATCTCCAAAAACACATAGTATTTGCAGAATTTAATTCCTTCACCTCTTGATATCTTTCTTAATCTTTTCTCCTCTATTTATAGGCTTCAAGAATGGTAGACCTTCTCTCTTCTCAGATCCAAATCCAATTGCAGTTGTAAAAGTTTGTTACAATCTAGCTGTGCACTCACACAGATCTGGTGTGAACTTCATGGATCTACAGGTTGTTGCGGCATTGCTAGGCGTAATATAAAACCTTCAATTGTGACGACAACGTGCTTTTCCCATAAGCTGGTGCTTTCAGGTGTGATTTCAGCTTGAATTCACTTATTCAAAGTAAAGATTCCTATGCGGTGACATCGCTAGTCACAATTTCAAGCTGAATTTGGGGCTGCATTTTCAGATTCTTTTTAGCTTTGGTCTTCTGAGATGGATCTTTGCGCTGACAATTTTAAGGCGCAATATATATGCTGCATGTGATGACATTAGTGCATAAAAAGAGATAAAATAACAAGAATTTAAACTAAGCATAAATGAGTTAGAAAACATAAATACTAAGTATCAAATGCCTAACATGCATGCTAAATATGGTACAAAACAGACAAATAATACACAAATTCAGGGACAAAATAGGTGTCATTTCTAATGCTATCACACCCCAAAACTTAAGTGTTTACTTGTCCTTAAATAAACAAAAATTAGCAAAATCACAGACAAACATGTCACCGCAATTATTATTCTCACAACTTAAATTTTCTAGGATCCTAATGTACAAATTGCATTCACATGATAGAATAATGCGCTGACAATTTAGAGGCATGAACAATTAAAACTGCAACATCACTCATGTTAGTAACATGCTTTTGTATTGTGATATTAATGTGGTGATTGATGTTGTGTTGTAAATGGTATGACTGAGTTTGAAATGAGCAAAGCATGTTGATAATGTCATGCATAATTATGGAAATGTGATCAACTTGAGATATATTAGGAATGAGATATTGTGAACTCTAACATGTAAATATTTATGAGTAAATTAATGAGATTGAGATTGAGATTGAGTTTAAGATTAATATTGAGATATACATGTGATCATACCATTGTGTGCTCATGGGTTGGGTTTGTACAATCGAAGAAGTGGTTATCACCCCTTCAAACGGCTGATAATAAAACCACACTGCAACTAGTAACGATTGGTTGGGAAAGGGTTCTGGGGAACCTCTTCATTGTGATGGTGTGATAGAGTATGGGTGCATTGCATTCTGTTTATGGTTGTAGTATGATTTTTGATTACATTATTTATTGTGATAATTTTTGTGATAATGCAATAGGATATACGTTCTTTAGAGACACACTGGGCTTTTTAGCTCATTTTCCTACAGTTTCCTTTACAAATACCTGAGACTTAGTAGACTTGGAACTCGGAGGCTAATATATCGATTCTTTATTTTATTTTGGTATCATTTGATATTTCGTTTAAGCTATTTTTTGGGATTTCAGTATATTTTATTATTTATATTTTATTGGAATTGTAAGTTGTTTTTCTTTAAACTTGGGAATTTTGCTATTTGTTTCAAAATTTATTTATTATTTACTTTAAAAATATATATATAACATGCATGTATGTGAATGATGTGGTTTATCGGATTGCGAGAGGGTATAATTACAGTAATAACCTTCTTGATCCAGTCATATCTTCTAGGCCGAGTAAAGGGAGGTTACAGTTTGAATAATTGATTGTTGTTTTACAGGGGTTTTACCTTTCGGATCAATTGTTTGGGAAAGGACAAGCATAAAAAAACACTAGGCCTGACAACCGTAGAAAGTCATCTAGGTGGGAATGAACCCAAAATTGGTATTGCCCATCCATGAACACCTTTTCCCCAAACTGGTTTAGATAGTGACATCTAATGATAAGTAATCTCTATCGACTTGCTATGCCAGTGGAAGATCGAGAGATCCAACTAGGGTAGTGACTAGTTGATTGGAGGAAAATCCCTAAAACCCAACAATCAAGAAACTCATACAGAAATGACCTAATATCCCAAGTCGTTTATAAGATTTCTACAACTCAAGCTTTTTGTCTTATTTACTTTATTTTATTTTTACCTTTTTTTATTTTTATGCTTTCACACAACTTATTATTTTCTCTCATACTATAAATCCTAAAACCAATACTAATTAATTTTATTCTTGCAGGGATTCCATTTACTATTGCCTTAAGTCTCCTTTGGGTATAATCCTCGGAATACTTCTAAGATTTCCATTGTAAACATACTATATTTAAAACCTAACCCGTATACTTGCGGAAGTCCAAATCTACACCGAACGGGAGTACGTCCGGGGGCGGTCAAGTTGTTGGCACCTTTGCCAGGGAGACAATGCTTTAGTAAATCTTATTCTTTCATTGATAATAAAATAATTAGAAAAATTTTAGGTTATAGATACGAGTTAACTATACTAATATTTTTTTCAAATCTAATAATTTTCTTTTAATTTCCGTTATATTTAAACTCATGGATGCTTATGACTTATATTGTTCAAATCTCATGTTCGATGATGATTATGATGCTGAATCTATAAAGACGGATATTATGATGATTGGGAGATTCAGGAAAATCAGAAGTTATTAATGTTAGAATTAAGTCAACTTCGTGAAATGTTCTTTGAATCCGAACAGATAGAACGAGAATAGGGGCGATGGTTGGAAGAGGAAATAGACAAAGAATGTTACGAATCAGATGATTAAGCCACTGAGCAAAACGAGATCTTGCCTTGGGAAGGGGAAATGGATAATTGTATAAAAATCGAGATTGAGTCCTAATCCAATGATGAGTTGATCCCCATAGAGGAAGAAGATGATTCCCATATGCCAAATTTTGATCTCAACTAATAACTGTCGCAAAACCATCAAAAAAAAGAAATATTAGTTAAAGATATTACTGATCAAAAATTCAGTTTCAATGGAAAATGGCTACTATGTATAATATTTTCCTGGTACAGCAAATTTCCAGAGAGATTACTAATGTGAACATTTTTCAATTTTTGCAGAAAATAGGAAATATCTATGAGCCAGAGTCCCAACCCTCAACTAGTATAATAATCACCTCCATGGAATACGAAAGTGTGCATTCGTGGGAGAGGCAACTACTACACAAGTACCACGAGCCACGAAAACTAAAATACAATGATGGAAAGCAAGTAGCTGTTGCAATATCCATACATGGATTGACGGTAAATCAATCATTTTTTCTGAACTATGTAATTGAGCAGCTATTATGCCACCACACGATGATATACGAGTTCTTCGAGTGGAGTACCAATAAATGTGAGTATGAAGAAGTATGGTGGTACAAATTTACAAACATCATCAATCGATATGATCAGCGAAAGGAATTGGTGATGATCTACGCAGGATGGAAAGGAATATTTCGAGAAAGAGATAAACGCCAGAGAGTAGCTTGGCACGACGGCTGTTGGATGAATAATGATAAAATAGGTGAGCCAAAGTGTACGCTAACACTCTTGTCAAACAATTTTGACAAGAACTAACCCTTAATTTTTAATTTTAATTTTTAATCACTAACATATTAACATAATCACATCTCAAGTGTTTTAGGGTATTTCTTTTAGATTTGACAGGTTTGTCGTGACAAAGATAGGCCACGTTGAGACAAAGCAACCAGACTGCTCCGAGGATGCCCAAGCATGCTATGACGTGACATACCTCTTATACGTTCAACCAAGTGGGTTAAGATACCAAAAACTCGAAACTGATGACTATGTCGAGATGTGAGAAGACCTACATTTGACATAGGAGGTAGTCTGATGGAACAGAGGAATTGAAGGGTTTGTTGCAACATAGGATGAGCTATTTTGTAAAAAATAGGCATTGACAGGTATGTTGCGATAAAATTTGGACTATGTCGCGACATCGTTTGCAATTTTTGCAGAGATGACCCTACTCGATTGTTAACTCGATCCCCTAAAACCCTATTTAACGACTTTAAACACTTAAAACCCCTAATTTCTAACACCCTTATATATACTAACTTAAACTAAACCATTTTCCCTCACTTAAACACTTCCCAAAAAAGTTCCAAACCCTCCAACACTCACATTATCCCTTCTTCACTCACAAACCTGAAATCCTCCAAAAGGAAACCTTCATTCAACGGTGCAAGAGGACTCCATCAAAGCTCTCCCTCAAAATCAAAGGTATTTTCTTCCTTTTTACTATTCCATTGGTTATTTTTCATCTCTTCTTTGAGTAGATTACGATGCTGCCACGAAAGAGAGCAATGATCCAAGAAAGCGACAGCGACTCGTACTTTGAACGATTCATAAATACCTAAATAGAAAAATACTTTTTGGCTTCACAAGGATAGACGCTCATTCAAGAACGCAGCTTTGAGCTATCGATGATTCTTTGCAAAGAGGTATGGCCATTGGTACGATATCATAAGTGGGAGTAATTCTGTGTTCTCCCAACAGGTAATGATGTAGTACCAATAGTTCACGAATTTTACGCATCCCTTATGGATGACATAATTAAGAGGAAACCTCTAGGTGTAGTAATAGTTAGAGACTATGAGGTTAGCATGTCACCTAAAGATATATGCAAATACTATAGCGTACCTTACTTTGAAAAAGATTATGTTCAGAAAATAGACCTTAATACATTTGAGAACATAGATATGGGGGAAATCATCCAATTTTTTATAGAAGAGAGGGGCACTTGGATTTTTAGGCCCGACACTAGCACACCATCTAATTTTAACTAAGCTATCATGTTTCTAGTAGCTAAAATGTGGATGCAATTCCTAGCTACATGGCTTAGACCTGCTCTAAAGGTGTCTAAAATTACTTCTTTGCGAGCTTTGTTGTAGTATGGTATTTTGCAGCGTAAACAGGTTTGTGTAGGCTCTTGGATATACGAGGAAATGAAGTGTTGCACCTAGAGCCAAAAGAGTAGTCTCTTTTTCATACATTTGGTAACCGCTCTATGCAAAAAGGTGAGAGTACCCATGAAAGATGATGAACAGTTTCTAAAGTCGACTCGGAGCATCATTGAAGATTCCCTATACAAGCAATATGTCGAGCTATAAAGGAAACAAATCAAATACTGGAATTAGAGACGAAAAGAAAAGATGGATGTACCGACCTCGTTGAAAAGAAGGGAGAAGACCACAAAGAGCCAAGGAAGTATTGAGTCCAAGCTTAATGGGATGATAGCCTGGATGAAAGAAACAACCTCGGTACTAATAGAGTTTGCGAGGATACATGGGCTACCAACCCCAAACTACCCTTTAAACCTGTTCGAGGAGGAAGGAAACGAGGATGAACCCAAGTTGGGTGGAGCGAATAAGGAGCAAGACGAACCCGATACTGATGACGAGTATGAAGCAATGTTTCAACCTCAATACTCAACTCCCAAAGGATAGTGATTCGAAGCCCAGCACGATAACAAGGTGGAAGCTCCCGACAAAAATAAATCAGCAAGGGCAAGGCTCCAATGGATCCCCAACCCGACGAGGAGGAGGATGATATTGAATTTTATTTTTTTTAAGATATTATTTTTAAAAACTTGTAATTGTTGGGATAATTTTCTTTTTAGGACTTATATAATTTATAGGAGTAGGAGTAGGAACTATTTTTGCATATATGCTTAAACTCTTTTGTAGGAACCCTACATTTTAGAGACACAACAATTTTGAGCGCTAAAGCCAAAAAGAGGAAGGACAATCACCATGAGAAGAGAAGGGCCTTCACGATCAATCTAGTAACTTCTTTCTTTAATACTTATAGAAAAAGCTTTATTAATACCACATGATATGCATAATATGAGGAAATGAGCATGCTAGTATATATGATAAACAATAATCTTGGGATTAGGTAATTAAATTGACATTTGTGCATATTGAGTTATTTAGGGATGTCCTAAGGCATTGTTTGACATAACTAGAGCTAAAAAGCCAAACCCTGTTCTGAATTATCAATTAGCACTCATTTTTGAGCTAATGAGCCACATTACAAGCCTTCTAAGCCTCAAATAATTATTTGTGTATATCCTTTTCTTTCGTCCTATTCTGCATGAAAATGGACGTATGGCCATATGTATTGAGGGTCAGTAGACACATTACGATAGAGGTTGTGGAATAAAAGAGGGAAATCATGATAAAGTATGACTTTTAGAGTTAGCCAAAGAAAGGAAAAAAATAAGTGAAAAGAACAAAACAAAAATGAGTAAAAATACAAAAAGAAAAGAGTAAGAAAAGTGTGAGAAGTGACAAAAACAACAAAAGTCATCGATAGAAAAAAAGAGAAAGCTTACTTGAAAAAGCAATTCGTATATTCATAGGCTAGCTAGAAGGAGTACTTTGGATTGATTTCCTAAATGGAGAAATAAGGAGGTGAGATGGAGTAGGATGGAAAGGGGGAGAATAGGGGACACTGCAATGTGCCAAACTATTTTTGTGTTATGTAACATTTTTGTGTGCTTAACTGTGCTTAACTGTACTTAACCAACTCTATGCATAGATGGATATAGTCATTGCATAATCTCATTATAATTGTTTGTATTGTACTAGGAAAATCAAAGTACTCATGTTAGGCGTTGATGGAGTCATATTGATAGAACCTTGATATTTGTATCTTTTGTAACCTACTGAACTTGAATTATCTCTACTCTAAAATAGTGAAATTACTCTATTATCATGTTAAGATTGTCAAAAGACACATGAAACCTAAAATAAATGGTACAAGCCTATCTTTGTATGATATAGTTTCAAGCTCACTTATCTTTTTATTTGTCTTGATAGTTGCTTTGTTTTCTTGTTTGCTTAAGGACAAGAAAAGACTTAACTATGGGGGAGTTTGATCTTTCAGTTTCATACCTAGCAGATTGAACTTATTTACACATTTGATGAGCTTGAAATCGACTAATTTCCTTTATATTTTATGCATTTTTAGTCTAGTTTTGTTTTCTAATAAAATGTGTTAAGAAGGTTGCATTATTGCTTTTAAGTCCAAACGACACCTAAAGGTTAGATACTTCGTGAGTGCACAAGAGACTAATAGCAGCAAGCCATAGAGATACTGACCACTTCGTCATGACATAGACAGCTCTATGTCGAAACATAGGGATTAGCAGTGAAGAATTCCAAGACTGCCTTCTAAATCGCGACACAAGTCCTGGTGTGTCGCGACATCGACCTGAGACTTCAATTCTGCATCCTACGAGGGGTGTTTTCATCTTCACAATGTAACTTATACACGAAGGATGGTAGATGACTTAGGGTTGAGGAAAAAAGACCATGTAAAAGCTATAAATAGGAGCTTTAGTGCTAGGGTTTATACACCATTACTTAAACTTTAGTTTTTAGTATTCAGTTTATTTGTATTTTCAGCTTTTGAGACGAGATTGTAGAAACTCCCGTAAACGATCGAGGAATTTTTCCCAATAGATCGCTTAATACAATTTCAAATTCTTTTTTATTCAATTCCTGATTGACATGTTTTCATATATTATGTTATTGATGAATAAATAAACCATGAGGAACTCATTCCATTTTGGGGAATTAGGAAGTGGACGTATGAATAATTGATTGCTGTTTTACAGGGTTAACCTTTTGGATCAGCTATTTGGGAAAGGATGAGCATCAAACAAACACTAGGCTTAACAACCCTAAAAAGTCATCTTGGTTAGAATGAACCTAAAATTGGTATTGCCCATCTGTGAACACCTTTTCCCCAAACTAGTTTAGATTGTGACATCTAGCGATAAGTACTCTCTATCGACTTGCTATACCAGTGGAAGATCGAGAGATCCAACTAGGGTAGTGACTAGCTGATTGGAGAAAAATCCTCAAAACCCAACAATTGAGAAACTCATAAAGAAACGACCTATAAACCCTTAACTTAACCTGTTTATAAGATTTCTACAACTCAAGTTTTTTCTCTTATTTACTTTATTTTATTTTTACCTTTTTTTTATTTTTATGCTTTCACACAACTCTATTATTTTCCCTCGTATTATAAACCCCAAAACCAATACTAATTAATTTTATTCTTGTAAGGATTCCATTTACTATCGCCTTAAGCCTCCTTGGGTACGATCCTTGGAATACTTCCAAGTGTTCCGTTGTAAACACACTCTATTTACAACCTGACCCCTATACTTACGGAAGCCGAAATCTACACTGAACGGGAGTATGTTCGAGGGCGATCACCTATGGTAAGGATTGCAAAGTTTGACTAGTTGTTGTACACGTTACATTCTAATGAGACGGTCAAGAATGAATGATAGAGTAATTTATAGATAAGTAAAGAATTTTGATATTGGTACATGTTTCTTTAGAACTGTAAATCACAAAGAGAAAGGGAGCGTTAAAAGTTTATGACATGTGTAAAGCTCCACCATGAGAAAGTGAGTTAAATATATATATATTGATAAGAAGCTAGTGTAAGGAAGAGTGTTATCTTCTTCGTTTATTTTAAACAATATCACTGACTGGCTTTGGAGCTAAGAAAAGATCTCTCTTGGTAAGCTGAAACTAAAGATCAAAGTTCATATTGATGATTGTTTTATATGCTGGGTAAGTATTTTGGACTTGCATGTAGCCTACTAAAAGGGGTAAGTTTGTTCATGTGCGAAAATAGAAAAATGGGGAAGTAAGGCCTTGCATGGTGGTTATATGGGTCTCTAATGATGATAAATGTTGTACAAATTAGTTTTAAAGGTATCTTTATGTCTTATAAGCGGTGGTTGCTGCGGTCCCTGAACTTGATTAAAGGATTTGGAGATCAAACTGCTGTTCAAGGTTGTCAGGTGAGTTTCTATTTTGGTTCTCACCTATATAATATTACTTGAGATTGTTTTCATAGACATATAACAAATCATGAATGTTGAATGAGTCTTGCATGTGAAGTTTGTATTTAGATTTGGCAAGCCAAGTAATTTATGGATGTTTTAATGATGAAATAAGATTTTATGGGAACCTTTGAAAATGTATAAGAAGATCTGAAATGACATGTGTTAAGTCTTGAATAGTTTCAATTCAAAAGGTTGTTAAGTGAGTCCATTTCTATCTCCATGAAGTCATCTAAAATGGTCCATCGAGATTTTAAAAATGAAACTCTAAAAGGAGTAGACCATATCACCAAAATAGAAAGGACCATAATTGGTGGGTTATGGCATCATATAGAATGTGCTAAAAGGAAGGTGATTACTAGTTGGGTTCCCTAGTATCCTAGAATGATGTTGGGTAAACCTCATGTATTGTGAGTTTAGGAAAATCCACTTCTAAACACGTTAAGAAAGGAACGCCTATGTGGCGCACTCTTAAGAGCCGCATTTGTAGTAAGCTTTGAATGAAAAGGAAGCCTTTGTGGTGATCTCTGGTAAAGAAAGCCTTTGTGGTGATCTATGAAAAGAATGCCTTCGTGGCGCATTCTAAGGGCTGGCCCTTTTGGCAACTATCTGAAGGAAACACCTTTGTGGCATACTTTGGGAAAGAGGGATGATATGTATGGCTAACTTTGAAAGAATGGTAAGTATGAAAAACCATGGAAGAATGATACATATATTGGGCGAACTCCAAAGGAATAGTATGAAAGAATGATCCCACATGGAATGTGATGATGTACTCTAGAAGACATTAAGATATGCACAAGAGAAGCTGGAATGAGACATAGTATGATAATGGATAAGGAATCACGAAAGGGATCTACGAAGAACGAAATTCATGAACCAAAAAAGGGAAAAAGTATGGCATAACGATTATGGTAAGAAGAATGAAAGTAGGGCAAAGTACTCGCCAGAGATAGGATGAAGAACTAGGAACACTAAGATGGTGAAGGAAATTATCAGTCGCATTGTATAGACGCAATTCAAGTAAATGGGTTTATTCTCATTAAGTTCATAAGAACTTACCTCTGTGTTTTATGTCACAAGTAAGTCATTTTAGGGTTGTGCCAGGAGGGACAATGCAAAGGCTGCGCCAATGGAATGGCGGGATGGGCTATTATGCATACAGAACGAGTTAAGTGGCATATTCAAGTGAGGATAGAATTAATGTGAATAAGCTATGTGAGTTGTTATAAGCCTTGTAGTGTATATAAAATGTGTTGGTAATATAAAGGTAGCTAGTAAGAAATTATTTGAAGACAAAATAAGTATAGTAATGCAATTAAGTTATGGTATTTACTAGTAAGTTCTCACAATTGTAAAGTTTACCACAATGATTGTAATTACCTACGATACATTCAATTGTAAGTTAGCTGGTGCAATATTGTTAAATAGGATGTAAAAGTTGAGAGTTTTGAATGAGTTTTTAAATGTAAGTTTGTAAAAGGGTGGTAACATCTAAAACCTAGATTCGACAAATCGGATCGGGTTGAGGGCGTTACATAGGGCACAAGATCTAGCACCTTCATCTATAAATACCACATTCTCCACGAATAATGTGATAAGGATGAACTAAGTCTATTATCTCTTCAACCTTGTTTGACCACCAAATCTAGTGGCTCTTTGCACCATTCACTGTGTGAACTTTCCTCATTTTAGCGGATCTATGCACCTAATACTATGTGAATCGTGTTGGAAAAATTTGGTTAAGAAAATGGTTTCCATTTAGCTAAAGATTAATTTTTTTTGAAAATAGAGCTTGTTTGTGATATTTATAGTAATAAATTTTTACTGTAACATACTTGTGTTTTGTGCGAGATGGATTTGAGTTGATCCTAGCCTTCAACCAAATGTTCTTCTTCTTTATCCTTGTACGATGAGTTTCACTGAGTGTGGGCTCGAGTAACACGAACCAAACACAAAACAAGAAATGATTTTACCATTTTTAGTACGAAGGTAATTCTCTTAATAGAAACTAGTAGAAATTGCAATTGTCAAAAATATAATTTATTTTAGATCAATCGGTGCCATCAATTTGGAGGGTCGGTGCCATCGATTTGGAGGGAGAGATAGGAGAATTTTGGTTGAATGATATTTAAACAAATAATATTATTTTAATAAAAAAATACTCTGCTAGTCTAACTGAGAGAGGTGGGTCACACACCTTAGTTAATACTGTTGGATCTGGTGCCCTAAGTGTAGTATTTTCGTTTAAGAACACTATAAATTTTCAAATAGATTTGTTAATAAAATTATTCATGAATTACTTTAATACTTTGTACCTTAGTTAATAATGTTGGATCTGGTGCCCTAAGTGTAGTATTTTTGTTTAAGAACACTGTAATTTTTCAAATAGATTTGTTAATAAAATTATTCATGAATTACTTTAATACTTTGTATTATTTTCCTCAAATGGTTTTTTCACGCAAAGCAAAATTGAAGCAAATGTTGCTCACTAGTTGGCTAATGTTTAACTAATATTTAGCAGGGTTACGTTGTCAAATCGTAATACAGAAAGACAACTTGTATTAGTTGATGAACATAAACATGTCCTTAATCTAATCGAAAATGAGAAAACTGATTAAAAGATTAATATGTCGTTTATCAAGTCCAATTAGGGAGATGTTTTGTCTTGGGCATTAAAGCGGATGACTCCTAGAAGATAAAGACATAGATGTGACTGACTGGACTGATAGTACATCGAATTAGACCCAAGTAGAATAGATCTTGAATCAGTTTATGAATCTATTCGCTTGTGACTTTCATAGTATGACATACCTAAATCTTTAGTGTATGGTGGACTATGTATGTGTGACTCGTACACTTTGATGTAAGTAAAAGCCTAAGTTCGAAGAAATATGGAACCAAAAGCTGCTGCATTGGGTGTACGACTTCTACAGTATGTAGCGTCATTCAAACAGTGGAATTCATAGCTCGGGACATGGGTAAATGATATCCTCTCAATTGCATTACATGGTTGATGAAAAGTAAACATGGCCATGGGTCTTTCATCTTTATGATGAATAATTTAATTATTATTCAATAGTAATTGAATTTTCATGAAAGAAGATATAATGATTACCATGAGATAAAATAGAATTATATTGAGATAACGTATATTATCCCAAAGAGATCCAAGATATCATATGAGGGTAGCACACTGATGACAATGTCATTAGACGAGTACCAAGTAGTTGCTTTCATAATGGTATGTCATTAGGGAGACCTCAATCATGATACCATAGTGGAATGACTTCGTGAATAAATGAGTTTATAATTAATATGCAAAAAGTTGGAACTTAATTATAAATCATTTGAC
Organism: Gossypioides kirkii; assembly: GCA_005610355.1. Classification (NCBI taxonomy): domain Eukaryota; kingdom Viridiplantae; phylum Streptophyta; class Magnoliopsida; order Malvales; family Malvaceae; genus Gossypioides; species Gossypioides kirkii. The sequence goes on along the minus strand of CP032246.1, from coordinate 20,607,732 downwards.
TCCTAATCACATATGTCTATCCGGTCCCTCCGCTAGCTTGTTGAAACTAGAGATGAATTGCATGTTTAAATATAAATGAACTGAATGATTAGGAAGAGAGAAATGAGAAACATTTAGGAATGATTATGGTTTTTCCGAAATGGAAAAATAGAATCATTTGGAAATGAAAGTAGGTTTCCAAAATGGACATGGACATGGACATGGAAATGATTCATTTGAAACTCCATATCGATTACTTAAAAATGATCGGAAGAATGAGTTTGTGTTTTTGAGCTGTTTTGAAGCCCAAAAATGAAAATAATCCAATTGATTATAGTGAACATGATGAGTTGTGAAATATTAAACATATTTTCTCGAACTTTTATTAGGGGTAAAATCGTCAATTTTACTAAGGGTAAAATAGGGATGAGAAACTTGTTTAATATAGAATATTAAAGTTTATTTTGGGAAATAGAAAATTGAATTGAGTTGTATCACATTTTAGAGTATTAGTCAAAAGGCCTAAAAAGTAATCGTAATGGACCAGATATAAGAGAGACCCAAAACCTTTCATATAACATGAAAGGGACGGCAACCCTAGTAAGAATACTAGGGTGTGTCATCCACCCCACTCCTACTCTATATAGGAAGTTATTTTTCTATTTGAAATAAACCACTACAATTCAGTAAGGGTTCTACCTTCTCTTCCAATAAATAGATGACACTGGTACAACTATTTAAATAACTTTGAGAGATTGTTACTCTATTGAAAATTAGACTATTAAATATATTTTTCTAGAATAAAAATTCTACTGGTTTCCATTAAAGAAAAGAGAATTTTCATTTTCACCCTAAATAAAAGAGAGAAAACTTTTTCTAGTTTTGTATTTCGATTCAATTGGTTTGAGCCTATACTCGAAGCAGTTCATGGTACGAGAATAGCCGATAAGATCATTTGGTTGAAAGCTAGGAACAATGAACATCCACTAAGCCGAAAACACATGTCTGAATTTGGTTAGGGTTTATTGTTATAAATATCATAAACCGAGTCGGTTTTCAAAATTTTAATTTTCTGCTATGCAAGAAAATCGTTTTCAGACTGAGATTTTTTTTCCAACAATTGGTATCAAGAGCTACGGTGTGCTTTGTTTAGAGTGTAAAGCGAGATCAAACCTTTCGCTTCATCTTGTTTGATTGATATTTGAGAAGACGTGACTTTTTTTTAATTATTCGCATGTTTTGGATAATATATGGGAATGGATGTGATATTATATATTTGTTATATAGTTGTTTTTTTGCCAAGGTTGTGGTTCGTAAGAAATAGACCGTGGACTATCATCTCCATGTAGGATTATTTTATTATATAGAATTCTTGTGAGCCAAAAACAGACATGGGACTTAAATGTAATTTTTCCCAAAAGGAGTCCATGACGAAGAGAAGATGGAGTGATGGCGGTTGAAGACACAAAGAATGCTATGTGGTGAAAAACTATGTAATTTTTTATTTTTCATTTATTTTCTAGAAATAAAACTATGGAAACCTTAACTAACAATTTTATTTTAATTAACCATCTCCTTATATATGTATTTAGTAATTATTAAAGATATAATTGAGACATATATGTATGAGATGATCCACAGTTTACCGATTAAAGATAAAAAGTGTGGTAATGAGAAAATACATGTGTTGTATTGTTTCATTCACTTCTTTAGGTTATTCGATTATTGTGAGAAGTGTGGCAATGTGAATGTGCATGTCTAAGATTGGCTCTAGCAATAAAAGATTTGGTTTTAAGTGGTCAAATATGACTCACCTCTCTTTCCTGGGGAACTATTCACATTCACTTCTTCGATTTATTCCCTTAGAAGAAAAACTGTGAAGAATCAAAATTGTTGATTTTATGAATAAATGAATGTAAATATTATAAAATTTCCAGATCATGTCATGCATATATGAGATAAGCATGCCATATAGTTTAGAAAAGAATGTCACATGTACTTGTCATGCATATATTAATCATTCATGATTGAAACCAAGAATTAAAAACCTTGCATGTTTTTAAAATATTGAGTTGGGAAAAGGCCTCTAAATAATATCTACGACCTCTATCAATGGCCAAACGTTACACATTAATATGTGTGAATGCCTAAGGAGTTAGGTTCATGTACTAATTGGATGGAAATCTATGTTCTTACTAGTTGATCACGATCATCCTACGGTGGCTTGATTCAATAGGTGTGGAAATTATCGTTGGAATGACTTAAAAATGTTTTTCATGGTTGAATGTAAAAAGCATGCATAATCTTAATGCATATCGTAATGTTTCAAATTTTTTCAAACATTTTCTTATGCAAAGATATTAATAGATGAATATTTTATTTTCAGTTCGAAAATGACACCTACTCCTTTATTGAACATACTCACTAAAAACAAACTGAACAGAAATAACTATAAAGAATAGAAAAGGAAACTAATAATTATACTAAGCTATGAGAAACTTAAAACAATTCCTGATACTAAGTGCCCTCCGTGTCACATCACATATTTTTACTATTATTAGTGCAAGTCCCCTTGGTCACACCTTAGCTATAAGGAATGATTTGGTCTAATGGATTAATACTCCTTAGCAATCCTAGTGGTCTTAAGTTCAAGTCCCCTTGTTCACACCTTTTCATTTAATTTTTTTAACATTTTTCCCATGTGTTTAATAGGCTTGCCATCCACCCTATAGCTTCTATGTTTATGAGGATTCCTTTCCTCCATTAAGGGTCAAACTTGCCATAAGTTGGGGGTGCATGATCCCCGTTTCACTCCATGTCTCCCTCTCTTACCTTTTCACCTTACCCTTACCCATAGAAGAGGTTCATTGAACCTAGCCGTAGCTAACCATCCTCTCCCCTCACTCACCCAACTCTCTTTGCCAACCTCTCCTCCCTCTCTCTCTCTTATTTCTCTATTTTTCACTTCATTTCTCACCTATTTTCTCACCTATGTTCTCTCCATTTACAAAAACCACCACCCTTTCTCTTTTCACTTTTGCTTCTTTCCTCCACCATGACCAAACCCTTCACCACTGTCCTCTTCCTTCTTCTCTTTCTCTTCCCCGTCGCCATCTATCGCCTCCATGATTGCTACAGCAAACCACCATGGTTTTATTTTCTCCTCCATTCCACTTTCTTCATCACAACATTTCACCTGTGCTTTGCTGAACCTCCACCATTTCTTTTATTACACTTTTGGTCAAACCGTCACTACTCTAATCACCAGACCATCGTCACCACCAGACCGTTGTCGTTGCCACCGTCACTGGTGGTTGAATTTTCCTCTTTTTCTCATTAATTCTTTCCCATTCTTTTACTTTGATTAATCTTATACTCTCTCTTGATTTAATAATTCTGTTAGATCACCTAACTCTCCGATCTCGTGTCTATATCAACCCACTGTTCAGCTAGAATTGATCAAGTGTGTAAGTTTGGTTTATTTGTTCTTAAAGTCCTCTTAGTGATTTCCTCTCTTGGCCGAAGGGTATAGTGGTCATAAAAAAATATTTTTATTTAATTATCTGAATGTGATACTATCCTTCACACTCTTTTAAGGTCCAAGAGATAATAGTAGGAGACATCCTTAACTTTGGATCGGAGATCGTAGATTCGAGTGTGCAAACTGTGGGATACGTCTTTCGAATTTAGATCCAAGCGAAGTCAATATTAGTAGATTGTGGCATTTTGGATCTACAAAAAGGTGTGGGTTCAATACCATTCAAATTAAATATATTATTGCAATAAACAAGTATGTTAATATTAAATTGCAAATAAACGTAAGTACTATAAGTACGAAGCTCCATAGCTTACTAACCCATTTGGTTCTCTAAATTTTTCAGTGTTGCTGCTTGACTTTGGATTAACGCATCATTCTTCGCTATATACGCCTTCAACAATTTCTCCAAACTATTGGATGATTCAACTTACGGTGGTTTTGGAGCTTGTTGATTAAACCCTTGGGATTGGTTGGGTCTATGCTGAATGTCAGTGTTGTTCGGTCCATTTCCTTTATTGCTCCAAGAAAATTTCAGATGGTTTCACCATGAAGGATTATAGAAAGTTGGACTAGGGTCTTTGTCCTTTTATTTTGGTGTTGATTCCCTACGTAATAAATCAACTAAGGATTTGATGGACAATTCTCGAAAGAATGGCCATCCCCACAATACAAGCAAGAAATAACATCAAACTAACTTGGTGGTTGAGCTACAAAATTAGTCACACCATTAGCAGTAAACTATTTCAACATTGAAGAGATAGAAGATACTTGAGCTGAGAATGAAGTGAGGTCATTGCTAACTCTTGAAAAGAATTATATTTTATACCTTTTTAGCCTTGAAAAAGTGTTTGGACTTAGGTAAAATTAAGCATTTTAGGACAAAATCTAGTATTTTTCATGCATGCATGCATAAAGCTTGGTTGTACTTTATTTGTTCTATTTTTACTCTAATTTTGGAAGGAGAAGATGGTGCAGTGGTTAAGTGTGGTGCTGGTATAGGAGAAGGAAGCTAGAATCCAAGATGAAGGATTATGCCCTGACAAAGTTTTGTTTTCAAGGCAATCCTAAGAGTGCTGATTGTCATGGCAATATTGGAGTGCTGACTCAGTAGATTCTAGAAGCTATCAGCTGGATGCTAACCTATTGGAGGAATACACCATAAGACATGCAAAAGGTGTGATCCTACCAGAATGCTTCCAGAAGCTATACGGAGATGCTGAGCTGAGCAGATAGTACCGGCCTGACCTAGCCCTATAAATACTCGTGAGAAAAAAGGAAGAAGGTGTGAAGTGTAAATGGAAAAATCTAAGTGAAGAATTGAGGGAAATCACGCACGACCAATTTTAAAATCACGAGTGGATTCTGAGGCAAGCAGGAAAGAAGACGACTCCATTCAAGAGCTGAGCACGACAAAGAAGACGTCTACCCTTTAGATCTAGCCAAAGCACTGGAGAAGGAGGAGGTTGGTGACAGCAGCTCTTTCTATTCATCCTTGGTTTTAGTTGTGACAACTCAAACCTGACTAGGACGGGCCAGCTCGAATTCGAAGCGTTACATTAGCCACCGAAGTGACTCTCCAGCTAATGACCACCCGACGCACACCTCAACCTTATAACACCTCATTTATTAGTAATTAACTATCATTTAATAATGCGGAAGCAATTTGTGAATCATTTTTAATTTTTTTTTAGTATTTAACCTAAAGGTATTTTGGTTATTCTACCACCTAAGGTTAAACTATCTCGATTTTATTTCTAAATAGTTACCAACCTTCTTTTAGTCAAATTATGCAACCCCTAAAAATTTCATCTTAATTCAAGTTCATTTACTATGTCTAATTCAAGTTTTATTATTAGGGACTAAATCGTAACTTTTACTAACTTTTATTACTCTTTTCAAATTAAAAATTAAGAGTGTTTCTACAAAATATTAACAGTTACAAGTCTAATCCTAAAATATTACCAAGTTTCCCTATCATTAAAGACTTCAATTAATCTAATCAAGTTATAGGACTAAATTATAAATTATGCAAATTAGAATACTAGGTTACGAAAACCAAAAATCAAACCCCCAAAAACCCATGCACCCGTGTGCAATCCACTGCACTTGTTTTGTCAAAAATTCATTTTAACTACCCTATTTTACATATTTTACTTATTCATTAAACTTGAAATAGCTACAATTAATCCCCATAAACATTCACACATCTCCAATTTAATTTATTGTAACAAATATGCAACAATTAATCAAAATTTATCACCCAATTACATGCTTAACAAACACTAATTAATTCACACATGCTACATACCTTAGTCGCAAGCAATCCACTCCATAGTAAGCTTCAATTAAACATTGTTAGTATAAAATACATGGCTCATACACCATGTTATCAACCACTGTACGAACACTCATCAACATACCATAAATCAAACATCAGTTAGACATAAAATCATGTATTAAAGAAATTATAAGATTACCAAAATTAAAGTCCAAAATTTGATGTCCAATGTCCATTACAAGTAAAATAACACTAGTCCCAAAAGCATCAAAATGCCCTTATATAGTCACCAAAGTAAATTTCTTAAGCCACTACTAAGCCTTATTCTTGGATCGCCCTTGCATTCGCTTCTCGAATCCTTATGCCCAGAAATTCTCTACACGAAATGTGAGGGTCTGAGCTTAAAAAGCTCAGTGAATGATAGTAAAAACATCAAGTAATTTGCACCCAATCATGCATAAATCAAAGCAATTAAGCATTAAATTTTCAATTACAGCATGTTAACATTTCACCATAACCTCACATGCTATTTCAAGAATTAAGAATCAATTTTTCTATGGCGTGTACAAGATTATCTTTTAACATATAAACATTCAATTATATTGGCACAATCAATCAATTATATTGGCATGATACATCCTTGGCAATAAGTAAACGTGTGATCGTACATTGGATAAACGGATCTCTGAACTCCCAGAAATCAAATGCATTCCTTCGAATTGAGCAGGTGGAAGCCATACGCTCCCTTATAACGCCTCAAATAACCCAATGACTGGAGACTCAAGCTCAACACTCCTTTCTACTCCAAACAAATCAGTCCACCATTAGCCATATTCTCATAATGTCACAAATAATGGTGAGTACTCACAAATCCTATGGCATGCCAACTATATCCAATGGATCCACCATGCAATGTTGCCAATATAATCATACATACAAGGCATTAAATCTGTTGTTTAATCACTTAATTTAGGATGTTAAAATGCAAGTAAAAGCATGTTGCTAAGCAATTTTAACATCAATAAAATTAAACATAGAAAATATCAAAGGTTCAATAATCAGCAATTCATGCTCCAAATATCAATCTATTTCATACAATTTAATCATGCTAAAAGCATAATACACAACTTACCAAACCAATTGTCATTTTGCTCTTTTATAGAATAAAACCTATTTTTGCAAATCCAACCATCAATATGCAATTAAGTCATTAATAACACCAATTAAACCTTTAATTTAACACATAATCAAGCCAATTTACCAAATTTCCCTTAATATCACTCACCTCCACACTTAGCTCTTTAAGCAAAAATGTGTTCAAACAAGCAAGTTTGATCTTTAATTTTGATTTGCACGTTCCTCCTCTTGATGCGGAGCTTTAACAAAGACAAAATATACATTACAAACTAACAATAGCAGTAAGAAACACGAAATTTGATAAAGTATACGATCTAAATTGCACAACTAAGCCGAAATATGGAATTCCTCAACTAAAATTTCTTTTCAACACCTCAAACCACTTCTAATCTTCATTCCTAGTCCAATAACATGTATTCTAAGTGTTAATTTCATCATTTAATCCGTTTCATAATTTTCGAAAAAAATCATCCATGTTCTTGATCAAGTTCAAATTTCTCAAAATTGATCCATAGAACGTGTTTGATATTTTGGTTTAAGATTAAAAACCTCTTATTAGACCTATTTTGAGCTTAGACATCCATTAATATTTGGATTCCAACTCAAAAATAAAGATCGACCATTGTTGATCCTCAAGTTCAACAAAGAAGAAATTAAAGTTGAAAATCCATTATAATCACTTTAATTAACAAATAATGATTGAAATCAACTCAAAAACAAGTTTAGAGATGAGGATTACCTTCAATTGAACTCAAATAATTGATTTGGAAGTTTGAATCAAAATGCTTGAAGAAATTCGGATGACTTTTTGCCCAACTTTGAAAATTATTTCGAGAGATTTTAGAGAAAATTTTGGGAGAGAAAAAGTTTAGATCTATTCTCTAATATTTGGTTTGTGAAAACCAGCAAAAAAAACTGAGAGAAAAATCTCCCAATTCAAGTGAAAAATGAGTGAAAAAGTGAGGTAGTTGTAGAGTTTTTAAAACTGAAAGCCCTCACCTGATTTTCAAAATTTGGGGAATTTGCCATCAGGCCATTCCCCCTTTTTCCCTTGTTTTACAATTTTCTCCTTCCCCTCCAAAATTTCGAAAAATATGGTTTATTTGCTATTGTAAACTCAAAAATATATAGGTTTTTCCTATGGATTTTCATCACCTTTTTACTTTAAATTGATGTTAAAACCGAGTAATTGTTTAATAAATTAATTAAATATATCAAAATATTAATTTAGGACATGGAAGTTATTAAAATCTGATTTTATGTTATATTATATAGTTTTTATGCACAAAATGGTTTGTTTAATAGTTTAATTTAATATGATTCATTTTTAATGTATAAAGTGGGTCATGCATAATTTAATTAAATATTAAGGAATGACATTATATTTAATAATTAAACATGAATTATTTCATTAATAATAGGGTTAATTAAAATGATATTAAATTGAGTTAATTTATTTAATTAATTTGATCCAATATTAATTAAATTGCTTTGGACATGTCTGATTATTTTGCTGGGTAAAACCGTCCAATCCAAGAATAATGAAGCCAAATTTCAGCAACACCATGGCTGCCCAAAAATCATTTTAGTTTAATTGCAAGGAGTCCCTTCATTTGAAAAGAAATCAAAAATTGGCCCAGAGATGTGCTGTTGATTGAGTCTTGGTCTCTAGTTGATGTGGCATGCTGACTGCTTCAAAACGAAGCAACTAAATCAACTAAAATTCCCCCAAGCATGGCTGGCCAAGCATTAGAGGAAAATAAGGAATTTAAACTCTCTATTTTAGCAAATGAGACCTCACACCTCACCTATAGATAAGAGTTATTCCACCACGTTTCAAATCATCCCTCACATTCAACATTCTTCATTTTCTCTCAACTCTCTCATCCTTTCATTCTCTTTTCCTTTCCCACTCCTTTCCCACTCCTAGCATTCATATCTTTCATTGAGATTTTAGCTAGTTAAGACCCTTGGTCGACCACCTCGGAGAGCCATTAGCAAAGGAACGAAGCAAAGGAGCGAAGGAGTCTTCTTCAATCGAAGTTTTGGTTGACAGCCACTTCGATAGGGTTTATTCTTTCTTTTCTTTAATTTGAGATTATAATGTTTGTTATGTGTTCTTTGATATTATTATCAACAATGATAGCTTAATTTTATTTAAGCTAGGATGATTGTTTTAATTAAGTAATATTCATTTGATTCATGCTTATGATGTTTTGCCTCAATTGATCATGTTTTTAATTAATATCAGGTCTGTATTTCATTCAAACATAATTGAATGCACTAGAATTAGCTGAGAGATCTTGACCAGACGACGACTAGTAGACACATAATTGAAATGTGCATGCTCAATTTAACTCTTGAGCCGATTAAATTGTAGGTTCATAACAACTTTGACCGAGCTGTGTTATCTGCATAGTTTTTAGATTTGTGTGATTAAACTGTTTCAAACCTAACACGTCCCTATTACCACACATGAATGCTAAGAAACCCTTAGTGAATAATGGTCAGTAAAATGCGTATTTGCTAAGTAAAGGATTCCGAAAGGACCTAATTTGGTTTCCAAACTCATGAATGATCGAGTTGCCACGGAATATTTTCCGAATATTATTAAGCATGTTAATGATGAATTAAATTAATTAATGTGATTATCCTTGTTTATTTATGTTATAATTGTTGTGAATCGTATTTAATCTTTGCTAAAATCCATTCATTCATATAATTTGCATACTTAAGTTCATTTGAATTTAGACTAATTGCATTTAATTTTAATTATCACTCATCCAATTATATTGTGTTTTTATTTACCAAGTTGTTTAATATAATTTTACAACTAATTGGTTAACATATATAGTCCCTATGCAGATGATAAATCGATATTTACTTATTACTTGATAACGACTGTGTGCACTTGCACAACCTAAGTGTTACAGCTAGAAAACCTCTTACACAGTTCCCTTGTTTTTCAAATTAGTCTCATTTAATTAATATTTTAAATCACCCAATTAAACCCCATTTAAATTATTTTAAAATTCTAATTTAACCCAAAATATTATTTTTTTCCCAAAAATCATTTTAAACCATAAAATTAATTTTTCTAAAAAAAAATTATTTTCCGAAGTATTATTTACCGATTTTTAGATGAAATTAAGCTAATTAATTAAGAATATAAATTGCTAATTAACTCGATTAATTCCCAATTTTGACTTGGAACCCGATTAACTTACCCAAAATACTAGATCTATTTTTGAGGCCTTACAATAGTTATTTTATTTGGGATTTGCTGAGACGATGATGAATGCTATTTTTCTGGGTTTATTTGGATGATATTTTATTTATATTTTTGTGAATGATTTCTGGTTACTCTATTGTTTTAGTACTTATTCATTTGGACTTCTTACATGCCTGCTTACCATAGATATGATCGGAGTTTAAGTGTGTAACAACTGTCGAGTAAATTTCGTGATACATCAGTATAGCTTTAGATATTTTCCATGACATTTTGAGATATACGAATCTAATCTAAGTGAGCTCAATTTTATTATTCATCATAGTCTACCCTTTGATATCTTGCCAATGCTTCCACCACCGTTCATCACATACCATTTATAGTTTATCATTTATTTTTAGCACTTACTTTATTATTTACTTTTCAGTATCTTTTATTTTCAGTACCTTTTATTTTCAGTACTTGGTTTAATTTTATTCTTTTATATTACTTTGCCATAGCATAATTTCTATCAACGTTGCCCTGACATTATTTCTTTGTTATGACATTAACATACACTGACTATACCCTGACATTAATCTTTTTCCATGACAATAACTTAGTTAGATCACATTAATTTTGATCCCTGTGAAGAATGATAACTCACTTATCACTTTATCACTTTATAACTTAGTTATAACTTGCACAATTTGCACATACATTTACAACGACAACAAGTTTTTGGCGTTGTTGTTAGGGATCGACAAATTAATGAGATTCGATTTAGTTATTGTTAAGTGCATTAATTTTTGTAAGTGCTAATTATTTATTTTTGTTTTAATAGGTTTTGTGAGTGTATGAGAAGAGGCATTCCTCTTCAAGAGTACAGATTTGATCTGGAGATAAGAAGAAGAAGAAGAAGGGAGCTAAAGAAAATTGCTGGAAACAATCCTAGTGTAAAGGATCCACTTAATCCTGATGGGAGGAATTTTCCTGTGGCAGCATTTGATTATAGGGACAGACTAATACAGGAACATGTTATTCCAATCTTAGGCAATTTAAGCCCTGGCATTGTGAGGCCATAGATCAATGCACCTCATTTCGAATTAAAGCCAATAATTTCCAAATGTTACAAACAGTTGGGAAGTATAGTGGAATGCCAACTGAAGACCCTAGTCTATATTTAAGATTATTTCTTGAGGTCTGTGATTCATTTCGACGGTAGGGTGTTCCTAATGATGCCCTGAGATTAAAGTTATTTTCATATTCGCTGCGGGATAGAGCAAGATCATGGCTGAATGCTTTGCCCTCTAGAACAGTTTCTTCATGGAATGATCTTTGCCAGAAATTTTTGTTAAGGTAACATGACTACTAGATTGCATAACGATATTACTTCTTTTAAGCAGAGAGAAGATGAGACTCTGTATGAAGCATGGGAGCGGTTTAAAGATCTCTTAAGAAAATGTTCAATGCACAGTTTCCAAAATTAGACTCAAATGGAGATGTTCTATAACGGTTTAAACACCCATACTCGCATGGTGGTTGACGCGTATGCTAACAGGACATTGTTAGACAAGTCTTACAATGAGGAAATGAGATTCTAGAAAGGATAGCCAACAATGATTATCAATATCCTACCACAAGGCTGAGAAGTGGCAGGAAAGCTTCAAGAGCAATGGAGCTTGATGCCATAACATTGCTGACAGCTCAAGTATCCTCTCTAGCCAATATGATCAAAACTATGCAAAGACATGTAGCAATCAAAGAGGTGAAGATTGTCGAGACAATCTATGTCTATTGTGGAGGCAATCACTAGTTGGAAGAATGCCATTTGAATCCTGAACATGTGTGTTATGTAAGAAATTTCAACCACAACAACAATCTTTACTCTAACATGTACAATCCTGGCTGAAAGAATCATCCAAATTCCAGTTGGAATAATCAAAGAGGAGAAAATTCAAGCAACATGGTGCGCCAGAATGCCTCCAATGCTCCACAAGGCTATAACCAAGTAATGCCATGACAAAGTCAGCAACTACCATCAACGGCTTCAAGAGCCTTGGAGAATCAAGTAGGCGAAATACCCAATGTGCAGAATACAAAACCCCAAGGAGAATTACCAAGTGATACAGAGAATGCCAGAGCAAAAGGAAAAGAGCAATGCCAAGCTATCACACTCAGGAGTGGAGTGAATTACCAAATCACGGTGCTATCCAAAATACCATGGTAAAAGGAGAGAGACAGATTAGACCCATGAAGAAGAAGCTGAAGTGCCAAAAGAAAAACCTTTTTCTGAGAAGGTTGAACAAAAAGCAGTGTTAGACCCAGATATCATGGTCGATAAAAATGCCATAGCAAAACATTCACAAAAGGCAGAAGGAAGGCCACCATTACTATTTCCCAATGATCCTAGAAATCAAAACAAGATGTTCAATTCAAAAGATTTTTGGATGTCCTAAAACAATTACACATCAACATCCCAAATATCAGTTGATGTTTGGAATGATCGTGTTAAAATGCCATTGTATAATTGTTTGAATGAGGACTTAAATGGTTGAATGTGTCATGTTTTAAATGTTTTTAAGTTTGTTTAAAGTTGTGGTAAAGTTTTTGTATGGATTGGTTTAGGTCCCTAAAGAAATAGATTAAGATTGAGCATGATTTTTGTCACTTTTGGACACACACAGCCTACACACGGGCAACCCCTACGAGCGAGTGGTGCACACGGGCAACCCATACGGGCGTGTGCCCTAAGTGTGTTAGCTGCAGGTTCAAACGGGCTGAGACACAGGGTGTGTCCCAAGTTAGTGAGTTACACAGTCTGACACATAGGATGAGACATGGGCTTGTGGGACACACGACCATGTGGAGGAGCCATACGACCGTGTGACCCTTGTAAGGCAAAATTTTCAATTTTTCCTAAAATGTTCTAATTTGTTCCAATTTGATCCCTTATTGTTCGTAAACTATTTTTAGGGCCTCAAGGACCTTATTTAAAGCCCGTAAATGCATGTTTAATATTATTTCGATCTATATCTGAATTAAAGGAAATTAAATTGATATTTAAATATTGTATGTTATGAAATGCTTTGATGTGTGTAGTAACTCTCCGTAACCCTGTTTTGATGATGAAATACGGGATATGGGTGTTACACTGAACATGAAAACGAGGAAACAAATCCTACACCTTCACCTACAAAGGATGCGACGATACCACTCTCACCACAAGCAGACTAGGACCGTGCAATCGATTAGTTGATTGTCTATCTCACGAAGTCTGATGGTGAAGAGGAGGAAGCACAAACAACATCATTGAAAAGGAAGCAACATTTCAAACAAACTTCTAGGAAATCCCTCCACATCAATTAAGGGTAACTCTAAACTTTGCTCCAATTTTGCACTGTTATTTATTTTTATTTTGTCATAACATAATTTTGACTATAGTTGTTTGCATTCATTTTGTTCATGCATTGAGGACAACGCATCCCTTAGGTTTGGGGGTTTATTATGCATAACATTTAGTATGTTAATATGTTTGTTTATGTGTTCATTTTTTCATCTATAATTGCCATGATATATAATTGTTGTAGATTGCTAGACTAGGATGAGTATAGCCTTTACATTGTTAGTGTTCGATGAGGAAAATAAATCTTCAATAATATTAAAAAAAATTTTAGAACTGGATTAGGTGAATTTATCTTAGGATAGTTGTAATAGCCCATTTTCTAGTGGTGTCGGAAGCTGTGGTTCCAAAACCGCAAATTCGACCAGTAAGTTCATATAATGATTATTTAAATTATATGAGTCAATAACAATTTTTATATGAAATTTTGAATTGATGAATTTTAATTATTGAATTAAAAGTAGTATAAGTGGTTCGGTTCAAAAGTCAAGTGGTTTTGAAAAATGAGGTATTGAGACCAAATTTTTGAAATTTAGAGCCATAAATATTTTTATTAAATATTTAAAGGGTCTTATTATATGAGAATTGAAGTTTGGTCTGGTAATTTTGATGATTTATTACTTAATTAAACCATGGTCAAAAAGTCCAAGCGGTAGTAGATATGGTTGAATCCACTAACTTTTGAGTTATTTATTCATTTAGTCCTAATTAGTTTAAGGCTAAATTGTAAATAAGTTCGTTTAATTGGAATTTAATATAATTGAAGGACCAATTGTAATTGAACCCTCCTTAAATGGCCTAATAATAGAAATGACGTGGAATTCTCTAGATTTTGGTAATTTTCAATTAAATCCTAATAAATTGAGAATTTACTAATTAATTTATTTTCTAGTATTATGAAAAATGGTGGTTTTGAGGCCACAACTTCGATCTGTCAAACCATAAATATTAATTATTTATATTTAAGAGGTCATTAGTATCGTATTAAAATTTGGTTATGAAATTTTATCGTTTAGAAGGCTAATTAAGTAAAGAGGACTAAATTGTAAAACTTGTAAAGGTTGAGTTTTATTAATTAAAGGGGAGTAGTGGATAGTTTATGTAAGCCAAAGTACTTGAATGGTAAATATACCATTAGAAAGATGTATGGACAGTCTTGTCCTTAGAATTTGGTAGAATTTTATGGAAAAAGCTAAGGATAAAATGTAATTAAGTAAAAAGTAAAGAAATATGCAAATAAAGCAGGGATAAAAATTTAAGAAAGACATCTTCTTTCTTAGGATGGAATCGAAACCATGAAAGCCATGGGAGAAGCTTCTGTCACTTTTAATCTTTGATTTGGTATGTAAATCTTACCCACTTTTAGTAATTTTTATGTTTTTGAGTTCGTATTAGCTTAAACTAGCTAACCCGAGGACTAATTTGTGAAACTATCAAATCTTATGGATTGTTTCATTGAAGCGTTGAGTTGTTTCTTGAAAATTTATGAAATTTTAACAAGTTTGGTTTTTAGATTAAACTGCTTTGTAAAGTAATTTTTAGTAATTTTAATGTTTAAGGAGTAAAATGTTAAAGTGTTAAAAATGCAAGGACTTGAGGTGAAATAACAGCAAGTATGGGCTGTAATGGAGTGCTAAACCATTTGTCAGAATTTATTTTTAGTTAAATTGCAAGTTTTGAGCTTGAGGACTAAATTGCATAAAAGTAAAATGTTTGGAGTGATTTGTGAAAATGTAAAAAATGACTTAATTGCATAAAACGAGATGAATTTACTGTTGGAATTATTTAATTGAATAAAATTATTATTTTAGATCAAAACCGTGTTGATAACCGAGGAAAATATAAAGTAGCAGAGTAGTCCCTATACTTTTACGATTATTGCAAATTAGTTTGGTAAATTCGTACTGTTAATTCTTTATTTTGATACGTCTTAATTTTCATTTATCCTTGATTCATCAAATTGAAATATGTGAACAAATCAAAAAAGTCTGAGCAAAGGGCAATACTTTGTTTCTAGCTCTTCACTTTTATTTATTTATTTTTGTTTTGTTTGCTTGAGGATAAGAAAAGAATTAAGTGTGGGGGAGTTTGATTTGTTGGTTTCATACCTAGCAGACTGGACTATTTTTCACACTTGAAGAGCTTGAAATCAAGTATTTTCGTATGTTATCGTATGATTTAATTTAGATTTTCCATTTGAATAAATTGTGTAACCTAAGTGCTAAAATGTAAAGGTTAGCTAATGTACTTGGTAAGTGCGCAGAAGACCACAAGAAGTGTAATAATAGGAGACTAATTACTTCGTCACGACATGGGCTGAGCTACATCATAACCAATGGACCAAACTTGAAGAACTTGAAGACTGACTTCTTTGTCGCGACATATATGGGCTATGTCGCGACAACGCTTGTAGGATGACACTTCACATGGAGATTGATGTCTTTGTCACGACACAGGCCTTGGTGTGTCCCGAAATCGACCTCTGGACGCAGATCTCATACTAAATAAAGGCCATTTTGGTCTTTACAATGCCACTTAAACACGAAGAACGGCAGCTGACCTAGGGTTAAGGAGAAACGACCATCTAAAAGCTATAAATAGTACCTTTAGCACTAGGGTTTGACACAACATTCATTAGACTTTAGTTTTTAGTTTTATTTGTATTTTCAGTTTTGAAATGAGATTGTAGAAGTTCGCATAAATGTTCGAGGAATTGTTCACGACATATTGCCTAATACAATTCTAGTTTCTTTTTCATTCTCTTTTTCACTTATATGTTTTCATATATTGTTATATTGATGAATAAAGAAAACATGAGGAACTAATTCCATTTTGGGGAATTAGGGAGTGGACGTATGAATAATTAATTGTTGTTTTATAGGGATTTTACCTTTCAGATCAGCTGTTTGGGAAAGGAAGAGAACCGAAAAAACACTAGGCCTGACAACCCTAAAAAGTCATCTAGGTGGGAATGAACCCAAAATTGGTATTACCCATCCGTGAACACCTTTTCCCCAAATCGATTTAGATTGTGACATCTAGCGAAAAGTAATCTCTATCGACTTGCTATGCCATCAGAAGATAGAGAGATCCAGCTGGGCTAGTGACTAGTTGATTGCAGGAAAATCCCTAAAACCCAAAAATTGAAGAAATCATACGGAAACGACCTAATCTCCCCAAAACCATTTATAAGATTTTCTACATCTCAACTCTTACTTTTACTTTCTATTTTATTTTATCTTTTATATTTTATGCTCTCAAAATACTCTTTTATTTTTCATACTATAAACCCTAAAATAAGTACTAATTAATTTTACTCTTTGTAGGGATTTGATTTACTATCACTTTAAGCCTCCTTTGGGTACGATCCTCGGAATACTACCAGGTGTTTCGTTGTAACTCACTATATTTACAACCTGACTCGTATACTTGCAAAAAGCCTAAATCTACACCGAACGGGAGTACGTTTAGGGGCGATCAAATTGTTGGCGCTGTTGCCGGGGAGGAAACGCTTTAGTAAATTTTATTTCTCCATTGCTTATAAAATATTAGGAAAATTTTAGGTTATAGATACAATCTTATTTTATTTATTTTTCGTACTTCATTTTTACTATTAATTTGATTTCAGTTTATGACTCAAAGCCAAGGAAACTTGGTTGATCCTATTTCTAGCCCGAAATTGCTAATTAGACGTAATCGCATCAACCAACAAGTTATGCAAAACTCACCAGCAGAGGAGAGAGAAGAGCAAGACAATCCAATAAAAGATCCCACTATTAATGTGGAAAACAACCATATACCTCCACATCCTTAATGTTTTCTTTGGCACATCAACATCCTTAACTCGTAGCTTATGGTAGCCCGATCTGAGATCAATTTTCGAAAACACAGTAGCTCCCTTCAACTGATCGAACAAATCATCAATTCGTAGCAAGGGATACTTGTTCTTAATCATAACTTTATTTAGTTTCCGGTAGCCAATACACAACCTCATCGATCTGTCCTTTTTCTTTATGAACAACACAGGTGCACCCCACGGTGATATACTAGGTCTAATGAAGTCCCTATCCAATAACTCTTGCAACTGTGCCTTAAGTTCCTAAATTTTGTTGGAGCCATTTGATATAGATTGATCGAAATTGGAGTAGTACCAAATACTAACTCAATAACAAATTCAACCTCTTGCTCAGGTGGTAGCCCCGGTAATTCTTCGGGAAAAACATCAATGAACTCGCATACTGTAGGCACTTGACTCACTTCTTTCTCTGCTACCTTAGTATCCAAGACATAGGCTAAAAATACAGGGCAACCCTGACGAACTAGTTTTTGTACGTTCAAAGCTGAGATCAAATTTGATATAATTGAAATAATTTCACCATTCAAACTCCTCAAATCCACCTTTCTTCATCGATAACTAACCACGGCATCATGAACATTAAGCCAATCCATTCCCAAAATCACATCAAATTAATTGAATGGTAACAACATCAAGTCAGCAGGGAAATCATAGCCTTGAATTTTCAAAGGACATTGCTTACATACTAGATCGACTACAACACTATGACCTAAGGGATTTGTGACCTTGACAACACAATCAGTAGGCTCAATAGTTAAATTCTTTTTTGATACTAATATAGTGCCTATATAAGAGTGGGTTGACCCAGGATCAATTAATGCATAAACATGAACATCAAAAATAGAGAAAGTACCCACAATAACATCAGGAGATGAAGCTCCTTCTCGTGCACGAATGGCATACATTCTAGCAGGAGCTTTAGCCTCCGACCTGGTGGACATATCTTTAGAAACATTTTTGTTTGTCCCAGTTGCATTGTTGTTCCTAAGAGACAAACGAGGTAAACAGAAATGTTCCAATAAATGATTCTGGAGCAAGTCACGGTGTGCCAATACTACCAATGACAGAAAATGAAGCCAAAAATATGTTCTTCGACCTAATGGGGCAATGGTTTTCAAAATTCATGAGTAATAATCCGATGACATAGCCACCTCCTACGGCACAGCCTGCCGTAAGACCTGTGGTACCACTAGTACCTCCTGTTATGCCTCCGCCTCCCCCAATGGTTAAACAAAGGTGACGTATTCCAACCGACAAGGTAAGGAAGTATAGTGCAGAGGAATTTTGAGGTAGAGTCAAAGATTATCCTTCTAGGGTTGAATATTGGCTAGAGAACACGCTAAGGGTCCTCAATGAGATGGCCTGTCCTCTTAAAGACTATCTAAGATGTGTTGTATCACTGCTAAAAGATGAAGCTTACAATTGGTGGATGATCATGCTGGCAATAGTACCTGAAAATGAGATCAGTTGAGATTTCTTTTAGAATGAATTCAAAAAGAAATACATCGGTAAAAGGTACTTAGATCGGAAGAAGAAGGAGTTCCTAGAGTTGAGACAGGGAAATAGATCAGCTACAGAATACGAGAAAGAATTCATGCAGCTCAGTAAATACGCTTGAGAGATTGTGCCGACAGACGAGGATATGTGTTTTTCATTCGAAGATGGCCTGAATCATGAGATTAAAATAATGGTAGGTGTTCAGAGTTGTGTCCGTTTGTTGTTTTAACTGACCGTGCTCAGAAAATGGAAGAGATATATAATCATAAAAGACAAAGGGAAAAGAGATTCCGAGAGTTTAGTAAGAAGAGTTCCTCTAGACCTTTCTCGATGCCTCCGTCGAAGAGTTTAGAGAAAATGAGAATCGAGCAGCGGTAACATTTGGATTCCAAAGTAAGAGTAGATCAATGCAACTGGATTCGAGATTTCAAAACCAACCTCCGAACAGTGTTACCAACGTCCGTAAAGTACCATAACCTACCTGTGACCACTATGGAAATTTTAATTCCGGAGAATACGGGCTGAAGAAAAATGCGTTTTTAGATGTGCAGTAAGGGATCATTTTATCCGGTTCTGTCCAATGGCACTTGAAGCAAAGGAAGATAGAAGTGTGAAACCCCCGATTACACCCTAAAAAAATAGACGCCCAGGTCAGAACAGTGGTATAATGGGAGGTTGAATTGAAGCTAAAGATGGTGTGAATAGATCAGAGGGTCGAGCACCCGCCCGGACCTATGTTATCCATGCTAGAGAGGAGGCTACCGTGTCTGATGTTGTTACTAATATATTTTATCTTTTTAATGATATTATGTGTGCATTGATTGACCTAGGGTCGACTCATTCTTACATCTGTACTACATTAGCTAAAGACAAAAATTTGTCTATTGAGTCAACTGAATTTAAAATGCAAGTTACCAACCCTTTGAGGCATAGTGTCATAGTTAATCAGGTGTGTCGTAAATATCCACTAAAAGTCCAGGGCTGTGAATTTCCTGTTGATTTGATGCTACTTCCTTTTTACGAGTTTGATGTGATTCTAGGTATGGATTGACTGAGTGAGCATGATGCAGTGGTTAATTGTAAACAGAGATAGATTGGTTTGAAATGTCTAACAGGTGAGATGATCACAATAGAGTCTGGTAAGCTGAATAGTGATGTTAACGTGATTTCAGCTATGACTGCTCAGAAAATGGTTCGTAAAGGCTGTAAAGCATTCTTGGCTTACATATTGGACACTCGTGAGTCAGGAACAAAGTTGAACCAGGTTCCAGTTGTTAATGAGTTTATAGATGTGTTTTCGAAAGAGTTATCATGCTTACCTCTGATCAAAGAAGTTGAGTTTGGTATTGATTTGGTACCAGGTACTGCATCGATATCTATTCCACCATACAGAATGGCACTGATTGAGTTGAAAGAATTGAAGGCACAGTTGCAAGAATTACTAAATAGAGGTTTTATTCGTCCGAGTGTATCACCTTGGGGTGCACCAATGTTATTCGTAAAGAAAAAGGATGGTTCGATGAGAATGTGCATTGATTATCGACAATTAAACAAAGTCACAGTAAAGAATAAGTATTCGTTGCCTCATATTGATGAGTTATTTGATCAGTTGAAAGGTACATTAATATGTTCCAAAATAGATCTCAGGTCAGGCTATTATAAGATACGGGTCAGAGCTTGTGATGTGTCAAAGACTGCATTCAGGTCTCGATACGGACATTACGAATTTTTGGTGATGCCGTTTGGGTTGACTAATGCTTCGATAGCATTAATAGATCTAATGAACAGAGTCTTTCAGCCCCAGTTGGATAGATATGTGGTAATATTTATTGATGATATACTAATTTATTCTAAAACAGAAAATGATCATACACAACATTTGAGAGAAGTGTTACATATTCTAAGAGAAAAATAGTTGTATGCAAAATTCAGTAAGTGTGAATTCTGGCTCAGAGAAGTTCGCTTTTTAGGGCATGTTGTATCTTCAAAAGGAATCCGGGTTGATCCGAGTAAGGTTTTTGTTATCCTTAACTGGAAAGTTTCGAAGAATGTTTCTAAGGTACGTAGTTTTCTAGGATTGGTGGGTTACTATCATCGATTTGTTAAAGATTTTTCCATCATAGCTTTGCCGATGACAAAAGAATGTTTAGTTTGTCTGGTCAGAAAAATGCCAGCAGAGTTTTGATCAGTTGAAGAAAATGTTAGCAAAAGCTCCAGTTTTAATTCAGCTTGAGACAGGAAAAGAATTTGTTGTTTACAGTGACACGTCTTTGAATGCTTTGGGTTGCGCTTTGATGCAATTTAGAAAAGTGATAGCATATGACTCCTAACAGTTAAAACCGCATGAAAAGAATTACCCGACTCATGATTTAGAATTGGCTGCCATAGTCTTCGAATTAAAGATTTGGTGTCACTATTTATATGGTGAGAGATGTCACGTTTTCACCAACCATAAGAGTTTGAAATATCTGATGACACAGAAAGAGCTAAATTTGTGACCGCGCCGATGGTTGGAACTACTAAAGGATTATGACCCTGTGATTGATTATCATCTAGGGAAGGCTAATGTTGTTGCTAATGCCTTAAGCCGAAAATCGTTGTCTGCATTTAGGGGGATGAATGCCCACATGTCAATAGAGAGTGATGGTTCTATCACCGTCGAACTCAGAACAAGACCGTTAATTTTATAGCGAATTCGAGAGTTACAGAAAAATGATTTAAAGCTTGTAGCTAAGAAAGAACAAATACAGGATGATGTCGTTATTGTGTTTACTATTGATGCTGAAGGTATGTTGTACTTTTAAGGCAGAGTTTGTGTTCCTAATGATTCGAATTTGAGAGGGGACATCCTAACAGAAGCTCATAGTAGTACATACTCTAATCATCCGGGTAGTGTGAAGATATATAATGACCTGAAGAAGATGTATTGGTGGCTAGGTATGAAATGAGAAATTTTTAAATTTGTGACTAGATGTTTGGTGTGTCAGCAAGTAAAAGCTGAGCATCAGGTGCCATCAGGGTAACTACAATTGATTACCATTCCAGAGTGGAAATGGGAGCAGGTCACCATAGACTTTGTTACAGGGTTACTGATTAGCCTGTAAACGTCACAGAAATTATGTGCAAGTGGACACTGTCAATGCAAGTTAATAGATAGATATGAGTCTATCAAATATCGATCCCACAAGGATGGTGTTCTTGTTACTTAAATTTGTCGAAGCAATTATAGTTTAAATGAAAAGAATTGTTAAGAGTAATGTCAATGCAATTTAGTTAAGATTGTACAAATCAAAGAGTTAAATCTATCAATGCAATTATAGCATAAAATGTCAAAGCAAGTTAATAGAAAATGAATTGTTGTGGAAGATGTTGTAAATGTAAATTCAAAAAACTAAAAGAAATAGATCAAGTGTAAAGAAATAGGGGGATCCCTGACTTCACAAGTTGGCAACGCTAAATGTGGCTATAATGTAACTGATAGATGAATTGTCGCCGCAATTAAGTTTTAATGAGATCCTACTGGTATCAACTTCTCTATTTAACAAAGACCCAAGTATTCACAATTACCACACCTTCCACTGTTGGTAATGATTCACACTTAAGAACAAGTGGCCAGAATTCCTTCTCGCCTTAAGCAATTTCTGTTGTCTTGCTTGTTAATCTAACTTGTCACCGCACCTTCCAGTGACTGTGACTACAATCGCACTTTCGTGGTCAAAATAGTTAAATCCAAATATAAACATATGAGAAGAATTTAGTAGAAATTAAAATAGATCTAACATTAATAGATACTTTTGTATACAATTAATAGTCAATAGAATTCACCAACATTCAAGAGGGATTAAAGAAGAAATTGAAGCATGCTATTCCTAGTCTACTAGAATCCTCCCGTAATCGCTCCTCCTGGGTCACACCTAGGCACTTCTCGTCAGGAGTAGTCGCCTCCTTGTTGTGTCAGATTACCCTCTTGGAAATAAAGCTTCCATGGCAGCTGACTTTGAGAAAGAATGAGAAAATTGTGGAATTGAATTCTTCACAGCTTGATTATTATCTTCTCGCCCTCTATTTATAACCATTGGAAAGTGTAGGTCTACCCCCTTCTCAGATCTAACTCTCTTTTTACAGCTGTACAAGTTTGTTATTGCCAACTGTGCACTCACGCAGATCTAGTTTGTGCATTAGGCAATTATAGATTGTCGCGACATCTCTGGATGCAAATTATGATTTAAATTTGTTGCGACAACTTGACATTCTCCTGCGCTGGTGCTTTTGAATGTGTTAGCAGCGTAAAATCCCTAATAAAATGTAGAAGCATTTATGTGGTGACATCTTTGGTCGTAATTCTAGATCAAACTTGTGGCCGCAACTCTAAATGTTTTCCCACTCTGATCTTTTAAGGTGGATTTCTACGCTGACAGTTTTAAATGCAAAATTGATACTCAATACAGCGGCATTAGTAGCACAAAAGGAATAAAATGAAAGAAAGTAAGACCATACAACACTGATTTAGAAAATGCAAATACTAAGTATGAAATGGTGAAATGTAGGCTAAATATGATACAAAAGGAACAAATTATACACTAATTCAAGGAGAAATTAAGTTTCATTTCTAATGCTATCAGTTACCGTTGACACCGAGAAAGAAAGATTTAATCTAGGTTATAGTTGACAGGTTGACCAAGTCAACTCACTTCATTCCTATTTTGGTGAATTACCTGCTAGAGAAGCTGGCTGAGTTGTATGTATCTGAGATCGTGCGACTGCACGGAGTGCCAACATCTATCATATCTGATAGGGACCCACATTTTACCTTGAGGTTCTAGGGTAAGCTGCATGAAGCTTTGGGAACTAGGTTGAATTTTAGCACTGCATACCATCCGCAAACAGATGGCCAATCAAAGCGGGTGATACAAATTCTGAAAGATATGTTGTGATGTTGTATACTTGAGTTCGAGGATAGCTGGGAGAAATAGCTGCCATTGGTAAAGTTTACCTATAATAACAGCTATCAATCCAGTATCAAAATGGCACCATTTGAGGCATTATACGGTAAAAAATGCAGAACACCTTTGTCTTTGTCTGAGTTGAGCGAGTCTAAGTTGGTTGGGACTGATTTGATACACGAGACTGAAGATAAGTTTCGGGTAATCCGTGATTGTTTAAAAGAAGCGTCTAATCGACAGAAGTCGTACGCAAATCTTAAGAGGAAAGATATAAAGTTTGCAATAGGTGATCAAGTTTTCTTTTGAGTATCACCCTGGAAGAAAGTGTTACGATTCGACAGAAAAGGAAAGTTGAGTTCGTGATTTACTAGACCATATGAGATCATCGAGAGGGTTGGCCTAGTAGCTTATAAGCTAGCATTACCTTTAAAACTTGAGACGATTCATAAAGTGCTTCATGTTTCGATGCTGAGACGATACAGATTAGATCCTTCTCATGTGATTACTCCTTGTGAGGTTGAGATACAGTTGGATTTATCATATTCAGAAGAACCGATTAGAATATTAGCTCATGAGATAAAAAGAGTTGAGGAACAAAAGGGTGTCACTTGTAAAAGTCTTATGGAATCATCACGGGTTGAAAGAAGCAACTTGGGAAACAGAAGCATCAATGAGATCACAATATCCCTATCTGTTTACTGGAAAGAAATTTTGGGATGAAATTTCCCTAAGGGGGAGAGTTGTAATAGCTCGATTTTCAATGGTGTCAAAAATAATGGTTTCGAGACAACAACTTTGGCGAGTCGAGTCATAAAATTAGACATTTTAATATTTATGGCCTTGTTAGCTTTGCATTAAAATTAGGTTATGAAATTTTAATGTTTGGATAGTTAATTGAGAAGAAAGGACTAAAAGAACAAAATGACCTAAAGTATTTTAGTGGGTGGATTATTATGAAATATATTAGTTATAAATAGAATTAATTAAGGTTAACTAAGTGATTAATAAAGCTACTTATGAAAGGCTAAGTATTTACAAAATTACCATTGACTATAAATGTGAAATTTAAGAAGAAATTTACAATTTTTCTTCTAATTTCACCTTCTTCGGCAAGAACAAGAGAAAAGCTAGGGTTTTGCTTCCAAGCTTTGAGCTTTGAGCTTTGATTTGAGTAAGCATATCTTGATTGTTTTTAGTAATTTTTATGTTTTTGAGTTCGTATCAGCTTAATCTAGCTAATCCAAGGACTAGTTTGTGAGTCTGTCAATTGTTATAAATCTTGCCATTGTTGAATAAGCTTGTTCTTGAAATTTTATTGAAGTATTGTAAGCTTGGTGGTTAGATTTGATGATTTTATAAAGTGATTTTTGATGAAATTAAGGTTTGAGGACTAGATTGTGAAAATGGTGAAAATACATGTATTTGTTGTGAAATAATTGCATGTAAATGTTTGGTGAACACCCATGGATATTCAGCTGGTACTAGTTGAATGAAAAAATAGGTTGTATTGCATGTTTGTCTTAAATGACCAAATTGAATAGAAATGCAAAGGTTAAGGGTAATTTCGTAATTTTCCAAAAAAGGATTTATATGTATAAATTGATTAAAATTACATGATTTACTAAGAGAATTGATTTATTTCTTGTGATTGATCAAGATCGAGCCATAGATCATGAGAAGGGGAAATCATATATAGTCCCTAAAGTTCCACCGGAGCTGTATTTTCGTTTGGTAAGTTCGTATGTTTAAAGGAAGACTCATGTCTGGGAATGAGCTTGAGAATAAGTTTAAAGGAAGACTCGTGACTCGGAATGAGCATGAGAATATGTTTAAAAAGGAAGACTCATGTCTCGGGTTGAGAATGAGACTATATTTAAAGGAAGAATCATGTCTCAGAATGAGCGTGAGATTATGTTTGAAAGGAAGACTTATGCCTCGATAAAGAATAAGATTGTTTAAAAAGGAAAACTTATGAACCTGTGAAGTATGAGATCATTTAAAGAGGAAGTTTTATGACTCTGATGTTAATTGTTGTTACAATGCTTAATATTGAGCTATGATAAACTATTTACGAACTTACTAGGCTAGAAAGCTTACCTATATATTGTTGCTATTTTGTAGATTTCGTTTTGGCTAGTTGAAGATCGTATTACCTCGAAGACATCACACTATCCGAGAGCTGGTTCGGTAGTTCTTACATCACTTGGTTATATGGCATGTACTAGGATGATGTTATTTTTGTAAATGCTTACTTCAGGATGGAATGATACTTGTAATACCTTGGTTAAATGTTGAACTCTTGAATGCTTGATTAATGTTGTAAGTGGGCATCTAGTGCTTAAATGTAATGCTAGGTGCTGTCCTTGAACACAATGTGTTGTTCATTTACACCTTATGTCTATGAAATGAAGTTTTGTGGATGAACTTGTGTGAATATTAGAATTCTGCATACTTGTTTCGGTAGAACTCTTGCATGTATCGGTATAAGTACAGGGTAGGAGAGAGGTTGTTTACTGACTTGGGTTGTATCGGTAGTTGCATAATAAGTATTGGTAGTTCTATTGATCGCGCTATGAACATCACAGTAATGTGCAAGCGTACATTGTCGATGCAAGTATAGTAAACAGAAGTGAATCTATCGAATATCGATCCCATGAGGATGAGTGTCTGTTGTCTAAAATTGTCAATGCATTGAATAAGTAAAATGCAATAAATTATGAGAATGGTTGTCGGAGCAATAATGTGAAAATAAAGATAAAATGTAATAAAGGTATAATGGGATCCACAACGTGAATTGTCAACAAAAAACTAAGTGTGGCTTACAAGGTTAAGAATAATAGGTAATTTGTCGGAGTAATGAAGTGCAATGAACATCTTACCAAACTTGACTTTTCTATTAGATCTATGGCTTTAGTATGCACACTAACCACACCTTCCAGTGCTGGCAATGGAACACACTTAAGAACAAGTGGACCAAATTCCTTCAATCCCCAAGCAACTTCCGTTGTTTTTCTTATTAGTTTAAACTATCACTGCACCTTCTAGTGATTGTGACTGCAATAACACTTACGTGCTAAAATCATTCAAACCCAAAGATTAAACAGTAAAGGCAAGCTTGGATAAAATATCAATTAGTCTAAATATCAAGTGTACTTCTATACAATCTTGAAATAACATGAATTACCATCGTTTAAGAAAGAAATATAAAGGAACAAATGGAGAATACTATGTCTAGGCTACTCGACTTGCTCTCTTACTCTCCTCTTGTGTCACAGTTAGGAACTCCTCATCAAGAGCTGGTCCACATCGCCTTCACGTTGATTCACCCGAGGGATCTCAAACCTCCATAGTCGAAAAGCTCAAAAGCTAAGTTGAAGAAGATAATATTGCAAAATGGGAGACTAAAGGAAGAGAGACTCCTCTCTCTTTTCTTGTGAGTGTTTATATTTAGCCCAAATTGTACAGGTGTCTATTTTGCAAAATTGAGCTGTCTCTAGTTGTACAAGTTGCTTAAACCATATTGGTTAGCTTACACATTTCTGTTCTTATCCAGATAGCTATTAGATGCGGCGATAATTCTGGGCACAATTTTGGACACGTTCATGCAGCGACATTCTTGGGTGCAATTGAAGAATACTTATGCAGTATAGTCCTGGATGTAATTGAAGAATATTTATGCAGCGACAGCCTTGGGTGCATTCCAGAAATATTCATACGATGATAGTTTTTGGGTGCAATCTAGAAGTGCTCATGTAGCGACATTAGTAGTAAAATATGACAAAATTAAGGAAAACTATGCCAAGGTCCACTGAGTTAGAAAATGCAATGTACTAAACTAAAAAAATGCTAAAATATGTACTAAGGGAAACTAAATGGGAACAAATTATCAAATAAATGGGGAGAAAACATATGTTCTTTTTTGTACCATCATCTGTGCATGATTGTATCGGTAGTTAGGATGTTGTATCTGTAGAAGTTACAAGGTAGGACTTCTTAGCTCTTTGGAGTTTTTAGTATCGATAAAAGCATGACTTGTTTCGGTAGAAGTCTGCACTATTTCTAAATTGCTTACTAACTTGACTACTACCGATACTTGTCCAATAGGTATCGGTAGAAGTCTCCAAGAATCATGGAAATGACATTTTTACCATTTTTAAGTTATTTTAATTTTCAGTTGATGATTTATGTCGTGCTTATTGCATTACTCTATTAAAATATGGTCAAATGGAACAGTAACGTGAGTTAAATTGTGATAGATGATCGGAAGGACATCGGGACCCTAATTGGTGACGGTATTGTGTTTTGGGTGTTACACCAATTACGTGAAATTTATGAAAGACATTTTATCCAAGAAGAAAGATTAGGTGAGTTAGAGACTGTCACGCTTACTCAAGGGTACACAACAATGTTGGTGAATAAATTACCACCGAAATTAAAAGATCTAGGGAGTTTTACTATTCCTTGCGGTATTGGTAATAATTACAATGGTAAAGCATTATATGATTTAGGTGCTAGCATAAATTTGATGTCAATGTCAGTTTTCTAGGAAATTAAGAATTGGAAGAGCAAGGCTTACGACGGTTACGCTGCAACTAGGAGATCATTTGTATGCACATTAGGAAGGAAAGATTGAAGATGTGTTGGTGAGAGTAGATGAGTTTATTTTTCCAGCTGATTTTATAATTTTAGAATTTGAAGCTAATAAGGAAGTCCCCATAATTTTGGGAAGACCGTTTCTTGCTACGGGAAGAACTTTAATAGATGTGCAAAAAGGAGAATTAACTATGAGAGTTAATGAGCAAAAATTTACATTTAATGTGTTTAATGCGTTAAAGTGTGCATATGATACTGAAGAATGCCACATGATTAATGTAGAAGAGTTGGTTTTGGAAGAAAATATAGCAAATTTTTGTTATAGCAATACTGATGTTGTTACATAAGTTTCTGAAGAAGTTGAAGCTGAAGTTTCAGAAATTTGTGATGTCAAGTAGTTGGTAGATAGGCCAGGAAGAAGGTTTGAATCCTTAGATTTATCTTATCGAGCTTTTAAAGTATCTAAACCTTCTATTATGGAACCCTTGACACTTAAGTTAAAACCTTTACCAGTACAT
The DNA here is from genome assembly GCA_005610355.1 of Gossypioides kirkii. Taxonomy (NCBI): domain Eukaryota; kingdom Viridiplantae; phylum Streptophyta; class Magnoliopsida; order Malvales; family Malvaceae; genus Gossypioides; species Gossypioides kirkii. Next base: position 20,578,782 of record CP032246.1, on the reverse strand, counting down.
TTGAAGTATGCATTTTTATGTGAAAACGAAACTTTGCCAGTAGTTATTTCTGTAGGTTTGACAAAAGAGCAAGAAAAGCGACTATTGGAGGTTTTAAGGAAGTTTAAGAAGTCAATAGGATGAACGATAGCTAATATAAAAGGAATTAGTCCTGCGTTTTGCTTGCACAAAATTTTTCTAGAAGATTGTCATAGCAAATCAATATAGCAGCAAAGGAGGTTGAATCTGATTATGAAAGAAGTTGTTGAGAAAGATGTGATAAAATGGCTAGATGTTGGAATAATCTACCCAATATCTGATAGTTCTTGGGTTAGTCCAGTTCAGTATGTCCCTAAAAAAGGAGGAAGTACGATTGTATGTAATGACAATAATGAGTTGATCCCTACTAGGACTGTCACGAGATAGAGAGTTTGCATGGACTATAAGAGACTCAATAAAGCAACAAGAAAAGACCATTTTCCTTTCCGTTTGTAGATCAAATGTTGGATAGACTTGCAGGTAAGGCATATTATTGTTTTCTTGATGGTTACTTAGGTTACAATCAAATTGCCATAGCACTTGAAGATCAAGAAAAGACCACATTCACGTGTCCATACGAAACTTTTTCTTTTAGAAGAATGCCATTTGGACTATGCAATACACCAGCAACTTTTCAACGTTGCATGATGGCAATTTTTCCAGATATGGTGGAGAAATTTTTGGAAGTATTTATGGATGATTTTTCAATTTTTAGAGATACATTTGAAGATTGTTTGAAGAATTTGGAGATTGTTTTAAAGCGATGTGAGGAAACAAACTTGGTTTTAAATTGGGAGAAATGCCATTTTATGGTTTGTGAAGGCATTGTGCTTAGTCACAAAATTTCAAAGTAATAGATAGTAGTTGACAAAGCAAAGATTGAGGTAATTGAGAAACTTCTGCCGCCTACTTCTATGAAAGGTATTCGTAGTTTTTTAGGGCATGTTGGTTTTTATAAAAGATTTATAAAAGATTTTTTGAAAATATCTAAGCCCTTATGTAAATTGCTACAACATGATAAAGCTTTTGTTTTTAATGATGAATGTTTGAAAGCTTTTGAATTTTTGAAGAAGGAATGGTGCATTTAACATGCATTTCTCGATTCCAATCCTTTAAATCCTCAGACCACTCAGGAAATTGAAATAATAACATACGGGCAATGTTTTTAGCTATTATCAGTGAAGGTAATATAATATATTTTCTAAGAATTGATTGGGTTATTAACACGTAGCCCCTAACGCGTAAGAACCTGCCCTTGGGAGGGGAACAACAGCTGGAAACGACTGCTAATACCCCGTAGGCTGAGGAGCAAAAGGAGGAATCCGCCCGAGGAGGGGCTCGCGTCTGATTAGCTAGTTGGTGAGGCATTTGCTAGTACTAGTACATCTGAGAATTCTTAATAATCCCGCAGGTACTGAAACCATTAAAAGAACACCCAATAATTTATTAGGTACTGTACGAAGTATTTGAAATACAGGAAAGAAATACCATTCAGGTAATATTTCCAAAGGAGTGAAATTCTTTTTCCTTTCCGTAGGGACCAGGAGATTGGATCTAGCCGTAAGAAGAATGCTTGGCTGATAAATAATAATCCCGCAGGTACTGAAACCATTAAAAGAACACCCAATAACTTATTAGGTACTGTACGAAGTATTTGAAATACAGGAAAGAAATACCATTCAGGTAATATTTCCAAAGGAGTTGCAAATGGATCCACGGGTTCACCAATCATTGAAGGTTCTAGAAGGACCCTCAATGATTCGCAGATCAACTACACAACAACGGAGGAGTTGTTTGTAGTGGTCTTCGCATTTGATAATTTTCGATCATATTTGACTGGTAACAGTTTATGCATATCATGTTGTCATAAAATATTTAATAGCAAAAAAGGATGCTAAGCCACGCTTGATTCGTTAGATTTTGCTATTGCAAGAATTTGACTTGGAGATAAAAGATAGAAAAGGTCTAGAGAATCAAGTGGCAGATCATTTATCAAGGTTAAAAGTGGATATTGGAGATGGTGATGCTAGGTTCATAAAATAAGAATTTCCAGACGATTGTTTGCTATTACAGCATTACCATGGTATGCAGATATTGTCAATTTTTTAGAAATTGGATTGTTACCCCTTAATTTGACTAACCAAAGGAAGAAAAAGTTTTTACACGATGTTAAATTTTATTATTGGGTCGAACCATTTCTGTTTAAGAATTGTACAGATGAAATTACAAGGCGATGTGTTCTAGATGATGAATGCTACAGCATTTTACATCATTTTCATGCTGAACCTTACGGAGGACATTTTGGAGGACAAAGAACCGCTGTCAAAGTTTTGCAATCAAGTTTCTTTTGGCCTACTTTATTTAAAGATGCACATAATATTTGTCATTCTTGTGATAGATGTCAAAGAACAGGTAATATTTAGCGAAGGAATGAGATACCATTGTAAAACATTATTGAAGTTCAATTATTTGTTGTATCGGGTATGGATTTTATGGGACCATTTCTGCCATCATGGGGAAATACCTATATTCTCGTCGCCATATATCATGAGGAAAAATCTATACCTTTTTACCCTTTTTTTGTAGCGAACTACGCTTGTTGGTATGCGTTTTCATGATGAAGGAATAGGTGAAGGAGAGAAGAGTATGAGGCCCAATAATGAAGGACTGTTAGAGAGCGGAAGCAGTAAATGTTTGCAGCAACTAAACGCTCTCCTCAGTATCAGAGCGAGTTAAATCATTGATCAAGTCATTGATGACTTTCTCTTGATTCTTCTCCTTTCCCTTAGCAGCTGGTGGTGGAGGTGTTTTAATAGGCGGCTCAATAGATGGTGTTGATGCTGTGGCATAGTCCTTCATCAGGTCAGACTCAGATGGCGTCTTCTCCTTTACCTTCTCTTTCTCTTTCTCTTCAACCATGGGTTTCTTTCCTTTTTCCTTCTCCTTGGCAACCATATGGATCTCAGGGGTTCTCTCCTCAGCCATTTCCTCCTCCTCACTCTCACAGTTAGAATATAAATACTTGGGAAATGCTGGGAATACAAGCATATGCTTCGTGAAGTTCTTTTGCATGGAAAGTCGAAAGGATTGTCCCTTCACCTTGTGTAGCTCTAGTACATGCGTAACTCTGAAGCTACTTCAGTCAGATTCTTTACCAACATCGCTTTAGTTTGTGCCAAGCTTCCAACATGATGATGCATCTCTCTCATCAATTGGAGCATTGTTCACTCAAAATCACTATCTAAGGCAGTTGGTGCTCCAAACGTTGGGGGCGTGGATGTTGAGGACCGTTACTGATTTGCCGTGGAATTTTTCTCTCCATAAAGTCCTATGTTATCTTCTTCGAAATGGCTCCAATGTTGTAGTTTATATCTTCGTTGGTCTGTAGTGGGACTTTGGCCTCTTCACATAATGCTAAGATGAGTGTAAGGAAGAATAAACTTCCATCATTCTTTTGAGTGCATTTGTGGACCTCCTTAAAAATGATTCTTCCAACATTAATCTTCCTTCCCATCACTATTAAGTGCAACAACAGTAGTCTTTCTTTCAAAATGGATGTAAGGTGCGTACAGAGCATCAGACTAGCCCTCACAAAGTGATTCCAGACTCAACATTCTGGTTTCAAAGAGTTTCTATTAATGGTATAACAATCCTGCTTGGATACTATCCATTCTGTTCTAGGCACACACATATCTAATAGCACTGTCTTCATACCTTCCTCATCAAAGGCCTCCAAGAATGACGTGTGCTCATCATCAGTGTTCGTCAGGTAGTAAAGGGCGTTGATGACTAATAACTCTAGTAAAAGAGTTATGTTACACACTTTTTCCAGAACATTTTGTTTGCTCTTTAGTAAATTTGTTATAACATTAGTAGTAGTTTTATGTATTTTTGTCTTCGAAGCTGCAGTGCACTTAATTGGAAAAAACTATATGTTTTTACCTTTTTGTTGTAGTAAACTACGCTTGTTGGTATGTGTTTTCATGATGCAGGAATAGGTGAAGGAGAGAAGTGTATGAGGCCCAATAACGAAGGACTTTTGGGGAGTGAAAGCAGCAAAAGTTTGCAGTTGCTAAACGCTCTGGCAGTACCAGGCTTGCAAGATTCTATTGTAGCAAGCCAAATTTATGTGGTCTGCACTAGAAAGCTCTAGGAGGGCACTAGAACCCTTAGAAATCCAGATCTGAAAAATGTGTATTGGGTGGCTAAGCTCCTATAAAAGCAGCATTATGATGAAGAAATCAATATCAAAGAATTAAATCATGCTAAGGCTATAGTGCTATTGCAATATACTCTGAAAGGAGTAGAATCGAGAGAGTCACACAGTGGATCGAAAGTGTAGAAGGCAGAGTTGGCAGCCATCGCTGGGAGCGAAGCTCGACGCTGCTGTAGCAAAACCACCAAAGCAAAGAGACATTGCTGTGGTAGAGCAAAGAAGAATCGGGAATGTGAGGCTGATACTCTTTTTGGGTCTCAACAAAGAGTACTCTTGATCTTTTAAGACTGATTTTCATTTTGTTTAAACAACATTTTGCACCCTTATTCTGATCAATTAGGGGTTGAATATTTCTAATACTTTGTATACTTTTATGAATGAATTACCGATATCTTTTTGTGTAAATTAATATTGCAATCGTAAATGTACAAGTGTACACAACACAAGTAACAGTGATTAGTAAAGTATGGTACCCACAGAGAGATTGGTATTTAGTAGGAATTGTTAAACTGATGAAAAAGAATTCGTGCATTCAAAGTAAAATGTAATAAAAAGATAGAATGTGTTTTTAAAGTGCGTGTCATAATAAAATGCAAAACAATAGAGTTGATCAAGATTTATCCAAGCAGAGCACCAAATCTACTAAGTACTTATCAAGCTTAGTAAAGATGGTTGGCAAAATCTTTAGCACAAGACAAAGTTGTAATCTATAAATTTGGATTATTGCAGATCCAAGTTCTAGATTTATGAATGCCTTGACAAATATCTGCTTTTACAAAATTATCTCAGAATGATGTAAGCAATGATGTGCTTGTTTAATGTAGCAACTTTTTACAGCGAACACACATTATATTCCTATAACATGCTTCTACCAACAAAACTTATCTCATTCTTAATGAACGCAACCTTAATGAACGCATCAACTAAGTGTTACTACACATATCTTTCGATATATGCTCATTACATCGATTTATGCTCCAGCAAATCCATCCTACTATAGGTCAAGGTTATGCACATGAAAAACAAGAGCTTATTCCTAAGATTACCAACATGTAGAATGATCAACAACTGAGTCACAAATCAATGAAGATTTTGAATAGAACGATATCGGTAAATTCATTCATAAACATAAAACATAAGTTCAACAATATTCACCCATTAACAAAGAAATGTAAGGGCAGCAATTTGTTGTTCACACAAATTAACCAAACAAATTCGAAGATAAAGAGTACTCCTTGTTTGAGACCCAAAAAGAACATCAGGCCCGCATTCCCGATTCTGCTTTGCTTCGCCACAATAACATATCTTTGCTTTGGAGGTTTTGCTAAAGCAAAGTCGAGCTCCTCTCCCAGTGACGTATGACAACTCTACCTTTACACTTTGGATCTGCTGTGTGACTCTCCTAATTTCCCTCCTTCCGAAATCTAACATTACAGCACTCAAGCTTTCCTTGAATAAAATTCTTGATATCTTTTCCTTCTCCTAAATGCTATTTATATATTAGCTTTGGCCACACAACTCACGTTGTCAGATCTACTTTTCTAGGGGTTCTAGAGCCTTCTAGAGCTTTTAGTGCAAACAACAAATGGATTGGGCTTGCTTCAGCAGAATCTTGCGCGCTTGGTACTGCCAGACTGTTTAGCATCTTCAGAGTTTTGCTGCTTTCGCTCCCCAATAGTGCTTCGTTATTGGGTCTCGTACTCTCATCTTTCTCCACCTGTACCTACATCCAAAAACATATGACAACAAGCATAGTTTGCTACAACAAAAAGGGTAAAAAAAATTTATTCTGCCAGTTTAAGCGCAACACAGCTCCAATGACAAAAACACATAAAAACACTACAAATGTTATAACAAATTTACTTGAAAACAAAAAAAATGCTCCAGCAAGAGTATGTAATATAACAAATTTACTTGTACGAGGTGAAGGTATCTTTGCGATGACATCTTTGGCCGCAATTCTGGGTTAAATTTGTGGCTGCATCTTTGAACAATTTCCAACACTGATCTTTCGAGGTGGATCTCTGCGCTGATAATTTCAGACCAAAACTTATGCTACATACGGTGACATTAGTAGCACAAAACAGGATAAAATTAAAGAAAATTAAACTTAGCATCACTGGGTTAGAAAATGCAATTACTAAATATAAAATGCTAAAAATGCATGCTAAACATGATATAATGGGAAAAAATTATATAATAAATGGGGATAAAACATATGTTCTTTTTAGTACCATCACATCCCTAAGGGTGTTTTTAAGGCAGTCCTATATGCCCACAAAGCTTCATCTAACCTCGACACCCAATCCTTTCGTGTTGGATCAACAACCTTTTCTAAAATTGATTTAATCTTCCTATTCAATATCTCCATTTGTCCATTAGTTTGGGATGTTATGCGGTCGCAATTTTATGGCTTATCCCATACCTTGTTAACGCATCTTCAATGTGACACCCCTAACTTGACATAACTATCAAACTCACATATTTGAATAAACCTTCATTTCAATTAACATTCATTAATGAAAATATTTAAAAATTTCGACCTATCAATTCCATATATCTAAACATTTAAACTTAAAAGTAATTAAACCACACATGCTTGAAATTCAAAGTCATCAAACGAATTAATATGAAATGATACTTCTACCGATAAATGAATAGGTAAGTATTGGTAGAACAAACAATAATTAAACAAGTAAAACTCAGCAATAAAATATCGAAACTATAAAAGTTCTACCGATACCTAGACAACTTCTACCGATACCTAAATTAGTTCTACCAGTACTAAAATTTACAGTGAGCAAAGTTAACAATAACCGCCATTTTCTATCGATACTTAGATTAGCCTACCGATACTACTCATCTATTTCTACAAGTAGTCTAAGTTCTTACTACCGGAGCCAAATAAGCCAGTAGCTAAAGTTTCCAATCCCTTGCTCTTCTATCAATATAATAACTCAAGTATCGAAACAACCCAGACTGTATCTTTCAATTCAGTTCTTTCTTTCACACAAGACTCATATCTACCTATAACTAAATATAAGTTTTCTTTCTAAGCTCTAAAAAATCAAGTTTGTGCATGCATAAACTTATAATTATCAATCTTGGCAACCAAAACAGAAACAAAATGTTAAAGTCATACTATATTCATTGCAATCATTCATTACACAAAACTCACAACCCAAAATCACTTCAAATATGCACTTCAACAATCTCATAACTAAAGTCTTAACATAAACTACCCATCAACAACATAAGTACCAAAACATCCTATATACATGCCACTCTTGAACCCAAAACGAGCTATTCAAAAGTCTACCGAAGATAAAGATGATAGTGTGCACTCTTGACTGCGTCCAATCGATTCTAAGATTCATCGAGACCTATAATCATGAAAATCAAACATGGTAAGTCATTTAAGACTTAGTAAGTTCGAATTACAAGTGGTAATGTAATTAAGATAAACTAATGACTATAGTTCAAAGTCCAATCCTCGTTCTTGGATCACCGGCACAAAGATAGAAATCATCGGCACGAAGCTTACTAGGCACAAAGCTTGAAAACACTAGCACAAAGCCTGAAAACACCGACACGAAGCCTACTAGGCACAAAACCTGAAAACACCGGCACGAAGCCTAATAGGCATAAAGCCTGAAATCACCGACACGAAGCCCACTAGGCACAAATCCTGAAAACACCGGCATGAAGCCTACTAGGCACAAAGCCTGAAAACACCGGCACGAAGCCTACTAGGCACAAAGCCTGATTGTTTAAATGCAACTGTATCAACCCACGTAGGATGATACCTTTCAACCAATAATCACCACATATACCAATTATATAATTCAACAATGAGAATTTACAAAATGAATTTATAATTTATGAAGTAATGAAATGAACAAACTTGTGCAATGGCAATGGATAGTTATATGTAGTCTATTACTCAACTACATTTCTCTTCCCACGCTTATCTAGTAGAGGGTCCGTTTCTTAATCTAATTAATTAAGATTTAAAATAAATAAATTTTTAGCATAAATATCTTAATTCATTCTATTGCTCAAATAAATGATAAAATTACATAATTCTTGCAATATTATCCTCCATCTAAATATACTCAAAATTTCTATTATTTCAACGAATTGGGCTTTAATTCCATAACTCAAATTCCAACTAAACAAGAGTAAAATAGATAATAGGAAAATAAAATGTAAAACTTCTTTACATTATCATAACATTACAATGATTTAATTAACTAAATAAGTCTTTAATTCCCATGCTTAGATAAACAAGTCCATATGTCACCACTCACCCTCAAACTTACCACATAACCCTCCAATCAACATTTCATCTTCTGATTCACTTAAAAACAGCAGCTAGAGTATAGATTCAAGCAAGGCAACTTCACCAAATCTTAACATTTTTGAACAAAAATCACTAGGTTACATGACCCAAACTCTAAGGACCATAAGTACACAAATATTAACAAGAAAGAACCATTAATTCACTTACATGCATGGACCTTCTTACACCCAATTTTCCAGCTCTCCCTCTAATCAGTCGGTCAAAGAAGAAGAAAAATAAAAGATGATGATGTGATTTCTTTTTGTTTTACTTATTTCCTAATTCCCTTTTATTTTTACCTTTTTACACTAAATAAAAACCCTTTTTACTTAGTCAACCAACCCCACTACCCTTATAAATGGCTATTTATTCATTAAGTTCTCCACCATTTATTTTCTTTATCTGTTTAACAATTATTATTTAACAACTACAATACAGATACTCAAGCTTTTCTAATTTTCCCAATTTAGTACAATATACTAATTTATCAACAACCATAGAAACTTCATATGATAAATACTTCATATGACCTTATGAGTATAATTTAAACAATAAAATTAATTTACTAGATGTAATTAAAATTTTAAAGCTATACTCCCTTTACCATTGAAAATAGGCTATTACAATTCTCCCCCTCTTAAGGACTTTTCGTCCTCGAAAATCTTACCAGTAAAGAGATTCAGATATTGTGATCTCATGGATTCTTCTGTTTCCCAAGTAGCTTCTTCCACACCATGCTTATGCCACAATACTTTAACCAATTCAACCTTTTTGTTTCTTAACTCCTTCACTTCCCGAGCTAGAATTTTGATAGGCTCTTCATAATAGGTTAAGTAGGGTTGTAATTCAATCTCTTCTACTGACAACACATGTAACGGGTCTGATCTATAACGATGAAGCATGGACACGTGAAACAAATTGTGAATTCGATCGAGCTCAGGAGGCAGAGCCAAACGATAAGCCATTGGTCCAACCTTCTCTAGAATTTCATAAGGTCCGATGAATGTAAGACTTAGTTTCCCTTTACGTCCAAAGCATAACACTTTTCTCCAAGACGAGACTTTTAGAAAAAATCTGTCGCCCACAGAGAATTCAATGTCCTTGCGCTTTAAATCTGCATAGGATTTCTAAAGATCAGAAGCGGCTTGCAAATTATCCCTGATGATTTTCACCTTATCTTCCGTTTCACGAACCAAATCAACTCCGCCAATATTCCTTTTTTTCAATTTTGTCCAATACAATGGACTTCTGCATTTACGTCCATATAAACTTCATACGGTGCCATCTTTAAGCTCGTTTGATAGCTTTTCTTATAGGCAAATTCAACTAGTGGTAGGTACATATCTTCTAATACTTGAATTACCTGCTCTAATTGGCCATTAGTTTGAGGATGGAATGTTGTACTAAACTTTAACTTAGTTCCCAAAGTTGCTTGCAACATGTTCCAAAATCTAGAAGTAAATCTTGGGTCGCGATCTGAAATAATTGACAATGGAACACCATGCAATCTAACTACCTTTTACACATACAGTTCGACCAACTTTTCTAGTGAATAATCCATTCATACCGGAATAAAATGTGCTGACTTCATCAAGCGATCGACAACAACCCAAATGGCATCCTTTTTCTTTAGTGAAATAGGTAATCATGATACAAAATTCATCGTCATATGCTCCCATTTCCACTTTGGTATCATAATTGGCTGCAACAACCCGGATGGAACTTGATGTTCAGCTTTTACTTGTTGACATACTAGGCACTTGAATACAAATTCAGAAATTTCCCTTTTCATTTTTGACCACCAATAAAATTGTTTTAAATCACAGTACATCTTCGTACTACCTGGATGAATTGAGTACATACTGTTGTGAGCTTCTAACAGCAACTTTTGTTTCAACTGAGCATCATCTGGCACAAATAATCTTTTGCTAAAATACAAGTTATCATCCTCGCCGATTGAAAATTCAAAAACTTGACCACTTTCCACCAATTTCCTCTTGGCTAAAACATTGGAATCCACAAGTTGCAACTCATGAATATCACGCAGAAACAATGGTCTAACTTTGAGTTCAGCTAAAATGGAATTATCATTTTCCATACACAACTACGCATTCATCATTCAAAGTGCAAAAAGACTTTTACGACTTAGCGCGTCAACAACTACGTTAGCTTTACCTGGGTGGTAATCAATGACAATTTCATAATCTTTTAACAATTCTAGCCATCTTCGCTACCTCAAATTTAATTCTTTTTACGTCATCAAATGTTTCAAACTTTTATGATCTGTGAACACGTGGCATTTCTCGCCATATAAATAATGACGCCAGATTTTCAATGCAAACACGATTGCGGCTAACTCAAGATCATGAGTAGAGTAATTCTTTTCTTGAGGCTTAAGTTGTCGGGAAGCATACGCAATAACCTTTCCCTTTTGCATCAATACACAACCTAGGCCACTCAAAGAGGCATCACTAAAAACGACAAATTCTTTTCCTGACTTGGGTTGTGTCAAAATCGGTGCTTCTGTCATCATACTCTTTAGTTGATCAAAACTCTCTTGACACTTCTCTAACCAATCGAAGCTCACATCATTCTGTAACAATCTCGTCATAGATAGAGCTATGATCGAGAAATTCTTAACAAATCTTCGGTAGTAACCAACTAGTCCCAATAAACTTCGTACTTCAGACACGTTTCGTGGAGGTTTCCAGTTCAAAATAGCAAAAATCTTGCTCCGATTTGCACGTATCCCTTCTCTCGAAATTACATGACCGAGAAATCCCACTTTCGAAAGCCAAAACTCACATTTGCTAAACTTAGCGTAATTTCTTCTCTCGTAACGTTAGTAAAAGGATCTTCAACTGTTGAGCATGCTCTTCTTTATTCTTGGAATAAATTAAAATGTCATCATTAAATACAACGACAAACCGATCTAGGTCTAGCTGAAATACCTGATTCATTAAATCCATAAATGCCACTGGAGCATTTGTCAACCCAAAAGGCATGACTAAAAACTTGTAATGTTCGTAAAGCGTCTTGAATGCTGTCTTTGGCACATCAACATCCTTAACTTGTAGCTGATAATAATCGGATCTGAGATCAATTTTAGAAAACATAGTAGCTTCTTTCAACTAATCAAACAAATCATCAATTCGCGGTAACGAATGCTTGTTCTTAATCGTAATTTTATTTAGTTGTCGGTAATCAATACACAATCTCATCGATCTGTCCTTTTTCTTTATGAACAACACAGGTGCACCCCACGGTGATATACTAGGTCTGACGAAGCCCCTATCCAATAACTCTTGCAACTGGGCCTTAAGTTCCTTAAGTTTCGTTGGAGCCATTCGATACAATGCGAACAAAATTGGAGCAGTACCGGATACTAACTCAATAGCTAACTCAACCTCTCGCTCAGGTGGTAGCCCCGATAATTCTTCGGGAAAAACATCAGTGAACTCACATACTGTAGGCACTTGACTCACTTCTTTCTCTGCTATCTTAGTATCCAAGACATAGGCTAAAAATGCATGGCAACCCTTACGAACTAGTTTTTATGCGTTCAAAGCTGAGATCAAATTTGATACACAATCAGACTTCTCCGATTTAATTGAAATAATTTCACCATTCAAACTCCTCAAATCCACCTTTCTTCTTCGACAACTAACCACGGCATCATGAACATCAAGCCAATCCATTCCCAAAATCAAGTCAAATTCATTGAATGGTAATAACATCATATCAGCAGGGAAATCATAGCCTTCAATTTTCAGTAGACATTGCTTACATACCAGATCAACTACCACACTATGACCTAAGGGATTTGTGACCTTGACAACACAATCAGTAGGCTCAACAGGTAATTTCTTTTCTAGTACTAATCTAGTGCATATATAAGAGTGGATTGACCCAAGATAAATTAATGCACAAACATGAACATCAAGAATAGAGAAAGTACCCGCAATAACATTAGGAGCTGAAGCTTCCTCTCACACACGAATGGCATACGTTCTGGCAAGAGCTTTAGCCTTCGACCTGGTGGACATATCTCTAGAAAAATTTTGTTTGTCCTAGTTACGTTACTATTCCCAAGATTTCTACCTCGAGGTGTAACTACTGATCTCTCATGTTGCCCTTTATTAGGCTCATTACGATTAGGACAATCCCTTTTGAAATGATTAGGAGATCCACAAATAAAACAAACTCCATTTCTAAATTTGCACACCTCAAAGTGAAATCTGCCACACTACTTGCACTCTACCCGGTTGGTGTTTCACACACTGCCTACACTTGTCATTGACGGGGTCGGAGCTCTTGTGTTACTTGGCTTCACGTGGTTTCTTCCGTGGTACTCGGATGGTGCATTAAATGCACTGTTTGATTCTTTCAACTTCTTTTGTGGAGAATGTAGGAAACTCTTTGTTTTGAATCGTTTGCCAAAGTCACGAGTCCTCGCCTTATTTCTCCTTTTGCTAGAACAAATTTCTTCCATCTTTTGTTCCCGATCCGATAGTATTACTAACTCTCGAATCTCTAAAGCTTCGACTAGCATTCTAATTTCATCATTAAATCCATCTTCAAAACATATGCATAAGGCTTCTTCTGTAGGCACAATCTCATGGGCGTACTTGCTAAGTTGAACAAACTGTTTCTCATACTCTGCCACAGACTTGTTTCCTTACTTCAGTTCAAGGAACTCTTTCTTCTTCCATTCTAAATACCTCTTACTTACATACTTCTTACGAAATTCAAAATTAAAGAACTCCCAATTGACTCTTGCTTTCGGTACCATTGATGTTAGAGTGGTCCATCAGTGGAAAGCTTCTTCCTTCAATAATGATACGATACAACGTAAGCAATCTTCGGGAGGGCACAACATCCCATCAAATATCCTTTGAGTATGTTCAAACCAGTACTCAGCTTTTGTAGGATCATCATCAACATTCCCACTAAATTCCATCACTCCACATTTTCTCACTTTATCAATAGAGATTCTACAATCATCACAGTGAGACGATCCTTGAGGTTGTAGAGAAAAAGTAGGTTGGTTTGATGCTTTTACCTTAGGTTGGTTTGATGCTTTTACCTTGAAGTATGCATCATAAATATCATCCATCATTCGGAGGAATGCATCCGGTGTAACATTTCTTAGCCTTTGAGTTCCCCGTTCATTCTGTGTACTTTCTTCAACCGTAATTGGAGTATAACTTTCGATCTCATCAGAATCTACTTGATTGGATCTTGACGACATCTTTTATCTAAATAAAACATTTCAAATTGATCAAGAGTCCCCATACTATCATCGGTTACAAAGTCGCATGTATATCTATACTCACACTTGCTACATTCAGTCCTAGAATCGACTAAACCGTAGCTCTGATACCAATAAATGTGACACTCCTAACTCGACATAACTATCAAACTCACATATTTGAATAAACCTTCATTTCAATTAACTTCATTAATGAAAATATTTAAAAATTTCAACCTTTCAATACCGTATATCTGAACATTTAGATCTAAAAGTAATTAAACCACACATACTTGAAATTCAAAGTCATCAAACGAATTTAATGTGAAATGATACTTCTACCGATACATGAACAGGTAAGTATCAGTAGAATAAACAATAATTAAACAAGAAAAACTCAGCAATAAAATACTGAAACTATAAAAGTTCTACCGATACCTAGACAACTTCTACCGATACCTAAATTAGTTCTATCGGTACTAAAATTTACAATGAGCAAAGTTAACAATAATTGCCATTTTCTACCGATACTTTGATTAGCCTACTGATACTACTCATCTATTTCTACCGGTAGTCTAAGTTCTTACTACCGGAACCAAATAAGTCAGTAGCTAAAGTTTCCAATCCCTTGCACTTCTACCGATATTATAACTCAAGTACTGAAACAACCCAAACTATAACTCAATATAAGTTTTCTTTCTAAGGTCTAAACGATCACATTTGTGCATGCATAAACTTATAATTATCAATCTTGGCAACTAAAACACAAACAAAATGTTAAAGTCATACTATATTCATTGCAATCAGTCATTACACAAACCTTACAACCCAAAATCACTTCAAATATGCACTTCAATAATCTCATAACTAAAGTCTTAACATAAACTACCCATCAACAACATAAGTACCAAAACATCCTATATACATGCCACTCTTGAGCCCAAAACGAGCTATTCAAAAGTCTACCGAAGATGAAGATGATAGCGTGCACTCTTCACTGAGTCCAATCGATGCTAAGATTCCTCGAGACCTACAATCATGAAAATCAAACATGGTAAGTCATTTAAGACTTAGTAAGTTCAAATTACAAGTGGTAATGTAATTAAGATAAACTAATGACTATAGTTCAAAGTCCAATCCTCGTTCTTGGATCACCGGCACAAAGCCTACAAGGCACATAGCCCGAATACACTGGCACGAAGCCTACTAGGCATAAAGCTTGAAAATACCAGCACGAAGCCTACTAGGCACAAAACCTGAAAACATCAGCACGAAGCCTAATAAGCATAAAGCCTGAAAACATCGGCACGAAGCCCACTAGGCACAAAGCCTGAAAACACCGGCACGAAGCCTACTAGGCACAAAACCTGAAAACACCAACACGAAGCCTACTAGGCACAAAGGCTGATTGTTTAAATGCAACTGTATCAACCCACGTAGGATGATACCTTTCAACCAATAATCACCACATATACCAATTATATAATTCAATAATGAGCATTTACAATATGAATTTATAATTTATAAAGTAAAGAAACAAACTTACTTGTGCAATAGCAACGGATAGTTATATGTTGTCGATTACTCAACTACATTTGTGTTCCCACGCTTATGTACTAGAGGGTCCGTTTCTTGATCTAATTAAGATTTAAAATAAATAAATTTTTAGCATAAATATCTTAATCTATTCTATTTCTTAAATAAATGATAAAATTACATAATTCTTGCATTATTATCCTCCATCTAAATATACTCAAAATTTCCATTTTTTCAATGAATTGGGCTTTAATTCCATAACTCAAATTCCAACTAAACAAGAGTAAAATAGATAAATAGGAAAATAAAATGTAAAACTTCTTTACATTATCATAACATTACAATGGTTTAATTAACTAAATAAGTCTTTAATTCCCATGCTTAGATAAACAAGTCCATATGTCACCACTCACCCTCAAACTTACCACATAACCCTCCAATCAACATTTCATCTTCTAGTTCACTTAAAAACAGCAACTAGAGTAGATTCAAGCATGGCAACTTCATCAAATCTTAACATTTTTGAACAAAAATCACTAGGTTACATGACCCAAACTCTAAGGACCATAAGTACACAAATATTAACAAGAAAGAACCGTTAATTCACTTAAATGCATGGACCTTTTTGCACCTAATTTTCCAGCTCTCCCTCTAATGGGTCGATCAAAGAAGAAGAAAAATAAAAGATGATGATGTGATTTCTTTTTCTTTTACTTATTTCCTAATTCCCTTTTATTTTTTTTTCTTTTTACACTAAATAAAAACCCTTTTTAATTAGTCAACCAACCCCACTTCCCTTATAAATGGCTATTTATTTATTAAATTCTCCACCGATTATTTTCTTTATTTGTTTAACAATTATTATTTAACAACTACAACACAGATACTCAAGCTTTTCTAATTTTCCCAATTTAGTATAATATACTAATTTATCAACAACCATAGAAATTTCATATGCTAAATACTTCATATGACCTTATTAGTATAATTTAAACAATAAAATTAATTTACTAGATGTAATTAAAATTTTAAAACTATACTCCCTTTACCACTGAAAATAGGCTATTAAATTCGATGTAGCGACATTCGAAGTGTGAACCTTCATCGTTGATAATCTCTCTTGGAGTTCCAAATCTTGTGAAAATATGCTTGTGTAAAAACTTTAGCACTGACTTTGCATCATTTCTAGGGAGTGCAACTACCTCAACCCACTTTGAAACATAGTCAACAGCAACCAAAATGTAAATATTTCCCCATGATGGTGGAAATGGTCCCATAAAATCCATACCCCATTCATCGAATAGTTCAACCTCAATAATGTTTTGCAATGACATCTCATTCCTTCTAGAAATGTTACCTGTCCGTTGACACCAATTATAGGAACGACAAAAATTATGTGCATCTTTAAACAAGCTAGGCTAAAAAAAACCTGATTGCAAAACGTTGGTAGCGGTTCTTTGTCCTTCGAAATGTCCTCCGTAAGGCACAACATGGAAGTGCTGTAAAATGCTATGGCATTCATCATCTGAAACAAATCGCCTTATGATTTTATCTACACAATTCTTAAACAAAAATGGCTCATACGAATAATAGAATTTAACGTCATGCAAAATTTTTTTCTTTCTCTAGTTAGTTAAATCAGGGGGTAACAATCCACTAACTAAGAAATTGACAATATCAGCGTACCATGGCAATGATGTCACAGCAAATAATTGTTCATCTAGAAATTCCTCTTTTATGAATCTAGCATCGCCATCAGCAATATCCACTTTTAAATGTGATAAATGATCCGCAACCTGATTCTCTGAACCTTTTCTATCCTTTATCTCCAAGTAAAACTCTAGCAACAACAAAACCCATCGAATCAGTCTTGGCTTAGATCCTTCTTTGCTATCAAGTATTTTATGGCAGCATGATTTTTATAAACTGTAACTTCTGTGCAATCAAATACGAACGAAATTTATCAAATGCAAAGACCACTGCCAACAAATCCTTCTCCATTATTGTGTAGTTAATCTGAGAACCATTAAGGGTCCTACTCGCATAATAAATTGCGTGAAACACCTTCTCTTTTCTTTGGCCTAGCACCACTCCTACAACAAAATCACTTGCATCACACATTAATTCAAATGGCAAATTCCAGTTAGGAGCAATTACTATTGGCGCAACAATTAATTGCTTCTTCAAAAATTCAAAAGCTTTTAAGCATTCATCATTAAAAACAAAAGCTTTATCATGTTGCAGCAATTCGCATAAAGGCTTAGATATTTTAAAAAAATCTTTTATAAATCGCCTATAAAAACCTGCATGCCTGAGAAAACTACGAATACCTTTTACTGATGTAGGTTGTGGAAGATTCTCAATCATTTCAATTTTTTCTTTGTCAACTGCTATCCCTTGCTTCGAAATTTTGTGACCAAGCACAATACCTTCGCAAACCATAAAGTGGCTTTTTCCCAATTTAAGACCAAGTTTGTTTCTTCACAACGCTTTAGAACAACCTCCAAATTCTTCAAACAATCCTCAAATGTATCTCTAAAAATCGAAAAATCATCCATAAAGACTTCTAAAAAGTTCTCCACAATGTCCGAAAAAATTGCCATCATACAATGTTGAAAAGTTGCTGGTGCATTACACAGTCCAAATGGCATTTTTCTAAAAGTAAAAGTTTCTATGGACAAGTGAATGTAGTTTTTTTCTTGATCTTCAGGTGCTATGGAAATTTGATTGTAACCTGAATAACCATCAAGGAAACAATAATATGCTTTACCTACAAGTCTATCCAACATTTGATCTATAAATGGCAAAGGAAAATGGTCTTTCTTCGTAGCTTTGTTGAGTTTCCTATAGTCCATGCAAACTCTCCAACCCGTGATAATCCTAGTAAGAATAAACTCGTTATTGTCATTACGCATGACCTTAATTCCTCCTTTTTTGGGGACACATTGAACTGGACTAACCCCAGAACTATCATATATGGGATAAATTATCCTAACATCTAGCCATTCTATTACCTCCTTCTTAACAACTTCTTTCATAATCGGATTCAGCCTCCTTTGCTGCTCTATCGAATTGTTATGACAATCTTCCAACAAAATTTTGTGCATGCAAAACGCAGGACTGATTCCTTTAATATCAGCTATAGTCTAACCTATTGCCCTTTTAAACTTCCGCAAAACTCCCAATAGGTGCTCTTCTTGCTCTTTCTCCAAACCTACAGAAATAACTACTGGCAAAGTTTCATTATCACATAAAAATGCATATTTTAAATGTACTGGCAAAGGCTTCAACTCAAGTGTTGGGGTTTAATAATAGAAGGCTTTGGTACTTTAAAAGCACGATCAGATAAATCTAAAGATTCAAACCTTCTTCCTGGCCTTTCTACAAAATGGTCGACCTCACAAATTTCTGAAACTTCAGCTTTAATGTCTTCACAAATTTCTGTAACAACATCAATGTTGCTACAACAAAAAATTGCTAAATTCTCTTCCACAACTACCTCTTCTGCATTGATCATTTGGCATTCTTCAGCATCATCTGCATACCTTAATGCATTAAACACATTAAATGTAACTTGCTACTAATTAACTCTCATAGTTAATTCTCCTTTTTGCACATCTATTAAAGCTCTACCTGTAGCTAAAAATGGTCTACCCAAAATTATGGGCACTTCTTTATCAACCTTAAACTCCAAAATAATGAAATCTACAGGGAGAATAAATTCATCAATTCTTACCTCTGGATGTGCGAATGAGCAATCTGCTAATTGTAACGTCACCGTCGTAGGTCTTGCTCTTCCAAATCCAAGGTTCCTGAA
Source organism: Gossypioides kirkii (assembly GCA_005610355.1). Lineage (NCBI taxonomy): Eukaryota > Viridiplantae > Streptophyta > Magnoliopsida > Malvales > Malvaceae > Gossypioides > Gossypioides kirkii. The sequence continues at coordinate 20,559,602 of CP032246.1, read as the reverse complement.
AACTGACATTGGCATTAGATTAATACTAACACCTAAATCAGATAATTCTTTACCAATGCAGTTGTTACCACTGGCACAGGGAATAGTAAAACCACATTAAGGCAACATATTTATATAGTAAAAGTTGCACACGTCAACACATATTTGAGCAGCCATATAACACCATTTACTTCACCTAAATTTTTTATATACACACGCTGAAAACAAGTGTTTAAGTAACAATTCAACAATTATATAAGTCCAAGTTTTTATGATTTTTCTGCATCATTCTAGCAACAGTAATTACACGCACTTACAACCATATCTTCACCATTTTAGCCACGATTTCTAGCAGTAACTTAATCCACCAATTAATCATCTTAATTTCAGTATTAATACGATAATAAGAAACAATATACAACAACATTTATTCATCCTTTTTGGACAGCTTAACTACAACATTTAATTTACTTTAATTTATGTTTCAAGACTACATAATTTACGTCAGTTCACTACCTGGCCCACAACACCAAAACACCAACATCATGGCCATTAATATTCATCAATTACAACTTATGGACAGTGAAATTTTCAGCATTTAAGCAGTACATTATTTAACTGTTAAAATTTTAAATTCAAGTATTAAAACAGCCCAATTTACCCCACCATTCGGCAACATTAGTTAATAATTTTTTTTTGCCTTCAACAAAACCTAATAAAAATGTCCTGTTTTGGAAACATCGAACCCTATTCTCGGAAACAATAAAAACTGTAAATTTTTCTTATTTTGAACAGTACAAAACAACAAAATGCAAACAACTAAAATATCCTTAATCAACTTTCAATTTCGACATGCCATGGACAAACTTTATAAACATTTTTATTAAATATTTGTATCACATTGCCCTTCATTAGGACCTTTATTAACATTTGGTTGTTAAGTACCATTAGAATGAACGCTCGGTGTTACCGACTCAATTCCATCTAATTCCTCAGTAGTATCATCATCAATATGGATCCCTTGATCTACCACCTTATTAAATTCATCCGACATCTTTAACTATAACAAAAACAATAATGATCAGCATCCAAATCCCGACTCAAACTCAACGCAACTTTGGCATGTACCTCTAGACTCAATTTCAAGCTCGATTTAGTCCAAGAATTGACTAAACATGTAAGCTCTGATACTACTAACTGTAGCACCCCCAACCCGTAATCAACGTCGAGTTAGGGTCTTAAAGTATTACAAAATATTTTACAATCATTAACCTACTTTAAGTAATTATTCATTTCATATAAACATTTAAATTCACATATCAAATTATATTATTCACCACATACATTAACACAATTCATATCACTCATATCATATGTAAACATTACCATCAATCAATGATCACTTTCGAACAACTTGCAAACTTTTAGAGAAAACAAGAAAATTTCTCAAAAACAAGGGCACACGATCGTGTGTTATCTACATCCACACGCTTGTGTCCTTGACAGTGTTTTAGGTCGTGTGTCTAACCGAAATGGAGCCACACGGGCGTGTACCAGCCCGTGTGACTTGTACTGCACCTTAACATAGCACACGATCGTGTGACACCCTATGTCACAGGCTGTGTGCACCCTGCTTTGCTTTCTTGACAAGGTTCATTTTTAACCTAAATTCTTTAGCAAGTTTCCCTAAATGAGCCACCTTCCTAAACTCAAAAAAATGCATTCAAGCCCCTAGAAAGAATATACCATAACATTATCTATCAAGTCTAACTAATTAGGCTATTAGTGCATCTCCCTTTCTAAAGATAGCAACTAGAGTATAATTGGTTCAAATGCATCAACTAAACTACCATTTAAGTGCACATCCTACTCAATTTTAACAATATGTGAAAAGAATGAAAAAGGTGCATAATTCCAACATTAACTAAGTCAATATAACTGTCCAATTACACTCATCTATTCAAATCAACCAATCCTCCACATTCAACATGTAATACTATGCAAATTTCATTCTAAATAACCATGATATACATACATTAACATGTTTATCAAAAGTTAACATATAATTCACAACCATGTCAACCAACTTTCATAACAAGCAATATTCACAAAGCTACTCATGTCTTAAGTACACTAGACACCTAAACATTTCCTAGGTACATGCCAAAATAACAAAAGAGGACATCACTGACTTCGAGTATGGGATTTCTGCTACGATGCTGATTGGTAATTTACTGATAATTTAACCTGAAATCATGAGAAATTTACTCACATTAGTAAACTTTTATTCAAAAAATAAACATTCTCATGTATATATACGAATTCTCAACTAGATGCATTTACTTAATAAACTTGAAATCTCAGTTCAAATATATTTCCCACTCCATGTTATATATATATCGTCAAACCATTCTAAGAATCCATTCTCTTTGTCATTAACAAATCCTGTCAAATCATGGCACCCGATGCCTAATGGATAAATCGTGATAAGTGAGCCCAGCTCTAGTTGGATTAACCAACAAAGTTCATCAATTCCTGGCACCTAGTGCCTAGCAGATAAACCGTAATAAGTGAGCCCAACTCTAATTGGATTAACTAATGGTTTTGCACCCAGTGCTAGTTGGATAAACCGATGATCATGGCACCTAGTGCCAAGTAGATAAACCGCAGAAGTAAGCCCAGCTCTAGTTGGATTAACCAACAAAGTCCATCAATTCCTAGCACCCAGTGCCTAGCAGATAAACCGCAATAAGTGAGCCCAGCTCTGGTTGGATTAACCAACAAAGTCCGTCAATTCTTGGCACCTAGTGCCTATCAGATAATGGCAATAAGTGAGCCCAGCTTTAGTTGGAATAACCAATGGTTTTGCACCCAGCTCTAGTTGGATAAACCGACGATCATGGCACCTAGTGCCTAGCGGATAAACCGCAGAAGTAAGCCCAGTTCTAGTTGGATTAACCAACAAAGTCCGTCAATTCTTGGCACCCAATTTTTAGCGGATAAACTGCAAAAGTGAGTCCAGCTCTAGTTGGATTAACCAACGATTTTGCACCTAGCGCTAGTCAGATAAACTGACGAATGTGTGCCCTGCACTAGTCAGTTAAACTAACGAACATTCATAATTCATTTCCACAATTTATTCAATTCACCCTCAATCACAACAATTCAATTCTACCCTTTTATCATTTCAAGATATATTACCATTTAATCACATATACATAAGATATGCTATACATGAGTCAAAAGTTTTAATGACAATTAAACATACTTGAATTTAAATTACAAGTGAATAGAAATAATAAGTTCGGAATACGAACTTACCTAATTACAAAATCAACAATTCCTCACCTCATAATTCAACCATTTAACAACAGATGACTATAATTAATTCTTAATCAATTCCATTATCATATATATATATATATATTTCTCCATAATTTTCCATACAATGGAATTATCCAAATACACATATAAGAACATAATTAAAAATCAAATATCAAAACTCGAATACGTTGACAGATACCTAAATACATCATTCCACAACTCATCACATCATAAATTAAATCTTTTACATTATTCATCTATATCAAATATTTATGATTCATTACATAATCATTTTAATATGTATATCCACCCAACCATTTAAATATATATATATATAATCGAGTATCAATTTGATTAATAACATGACTAATTGAATAATTAAAGTTCGAGTTTTATGGACTACGAACTTACCATTTTATGATAGCTACGAACTACTCGACCACCTTCTCCTTTCCATGATTACCACTTGATCTTTTCACTTCTCGATCTAAAAATAACAATTTAATTAACATTTTTTTCAATTCAATCAATAAGTACCTATGTTTTCATATCACTAACTCTTTTATCATAATTCAAAATTTTGCACTAATATCACTTCTAAACCTAAACAGTTCATCAATTCCTCATATTTTGAATTTCTTTTACCAAATACCAAATTTCTTGTACTCAATTACATATAATTTCAGCTCATATATTTGTTACAACATTTCAAGTACATTATTTTATTTACTTAATAAAATTTTCACATCTTTATTCTATAACAATTTCATCTCATTCAATCAAATCCTTTCTTCACATTAAATTAATTAATAATATAAATTTCAGTTTCCATCCAACTAAATCTATAGCATAACTCCATACGCAGCCAAAATCCTTTAGATTTAACCCTATTATTATAAATTTTGTATCAACCACATCCTTGAACTAATCTAAGCATAAATTATTAATCAAAGTAACCATTTATCAAATCATTTAACTTAATGACTTGGGTAACATTTTAACACAAGGGCAGCCACAAAAACCAGTCCCTTTATTTAACAAAGTTTGATAATCTAACCCCTCAACTAGCTTGGTCTAGTTCCAAGCATCTCAAACATATAAAAATTAAACAAAAACAAAAGTTTAATCACTTACATGCAAGGAGTTTTCTACAGAATGTGCTCTTCAATGGAGTTTCTTTCCTTTTCCCTTCTTTCTTCCCCAATTTTTTGGTCCTCCACCAGGAAGATGATAATTTCCTATTTGTTTAATTCTTTTCCTAAGATTAAAATTTACAATACCCTTTTATCCTTTTAAAATTTATTTAACCAAACAATTAAACACGCCCATCATTGTCCATTTATTGAAAAAAAAAGAATATTTATTTTCTTAACTCCTTTAATGTTCTCACACTAACAAATCCATATTTTAAATTATTGCCTCACTTTTACATTTCACGCAATTTAATCCTTTTTACTTAAATTAACTAACTACCATCCAAATTTCTAAATCCTATTAAACACGACCTTACTCTATTTGATTATGCACGAATATTTAAAATTTTTGTTGTCTCTAATGTCGTATTTAAGATCCTAGAACCATCATCTTCGCCACTACTAAATGCAAGTCGTAACAATTCTTCCGCCTTAAATAATTTTCGTCCTCGAAAATCTTATCGAAGAAGAGGTGTGGGTATTGAGACTTCATTGATTCCTCAGGCTCCTACGTCTCTTCCTCGACGTTATGATTACGTTAGAGAACTTTCACTAATGAGACTTGTTTATTACGTAGCTCTTTCACCTCACAAGATAAAATCTCAATATTTGAACATTGTCATTTAACCATTTTTTTTCATGCTATAAACTTTACAGAGAATTGAATACAGAAATCAGTCACTGTTAGAACTAAGCAAACATGCATCTACACATAAACTAGGCCTTTTAAATGATTTTTCATGATAAGAATCACTACTAATGAAACCAAATTTTTAAGTTCAAAAGAAAAAAAATCTGACATTCACAGAATCTAATCACAAGAATACTGCACATGAATGTAATCCATGAACTTACATTTTTAGCCTCATGCCCAAATCCTGCAAAAATGTACAGTATGACTTGCGTAAGTATGTCTCTTTCTTCAATTCAATACCATCCGTTCTAGACGGGTAACCTTCTTCTATTTCTTTTCTTGAAAAATACCAATGGCCTACTACCTCTATTTGTTAAGGTCTTTATTTTAACCACAACCATTTCAACAAAACATGTCAACCATTTTAAATATAAATATAACATATGAACTTTCTCGTATTTATTTTTTCTTAACTTGGACAATGTAGACAACAATATCATATGGCATTAAGCAACAGAACAATTCAATATGTCCCTCATTGGATCACACGAACACCAACATCGCAAAGCACAATTAAATACATTTACAGTTTAGTTAAGACTCATTGACATAAAAAAAGAATCGTTGTCAATCCATCTTACGAACATCATCAAGTTTAACATTTAAACTGTAGGAATTTCCTCCATCTGGAAAAACTTAAGCATGCTTCAATTGGACAATATTAACTCATGAATACAACAACCTCATTATTCACTACAAAAAATGGACATTATATAATCATAAAATGGTATCTTAAATGAAATCAAGAGTTCAAGGTTCACAGTCTTCATTGCAAAACATTTCATTTTATACCCCAAAATATTCAGTACACTATATAATTACAACATTTCATACACACGTTACTAATATATATTTGGCTTGCAATTCCATAATAATACATCAATACCACTGGTATTTACATCAACATTCATACCATGTACTAATAAAATTTAAGCACTTGAAATCCTGTCCTATTTTGAAGTGAAATGATAGAATGAAATTTCGTGTCACATTTAATCCACTTAAGCATAACATTCGAACATTTTACTTTCTAGCCTACATTGACTAGAATTTGCAAATTTTAATTAATCCAGTTAATTGATTTTGGACAATTTAAAACCTTATTCGTTTGTACAACAACAATAATCGATTAATCAACACATTAGTACTACATTTAATCTTCAATGTAACAGCCTCTAGACATCACAAGCACATCATTAGCACATCATAATTCGCAGCATTCACTTAATTTAAAAAAAAACTATCAATATGTTTAAACTCCAATAAAACTTAAAGAGGAGGGAGTTCTGGTCTCCAATACTCAACTTTGACATTACAACAACAATAACGTAAATCCTTTGGCGTAAACGCAAAATAAATACATCTTACCTTGGTCAAGCTGTAATAGCCACTAAATCCAGAACACTTAACGACAAGTAATGTAATTACATTGTCCACATGGACGATATAAAACATCAGCTATGCAGGCATAAACAAGACATATTAATAACATACTTTGGATCCATTAGTATAAGATTTATGCTATATATCTAACTATCCATTTTAGCAAATTCAAAACTGAATTTTCCTTCATTTTGGATGACAGTAGATTAGTGAAAAAAAAAACATACAATCCAAGTTCCTTAAACTGGATTTAACATTCCAATTAGTCAAACATTACATGTATATATACCCATAATTTAAACGTGAAAATTTAACAAAATCACCTTTACAAGATTCACTCGAACCACATAGAAATGTCCAGCTTCGGATAGCATTGAATTCTCAAATGAGAAATCCATTAAACTTAACTGAATTTGTCATACAATTTACAACATTGGACAACATGTAAAACCACATTAAAGCAACATATTTATATAGTCAAATTTGCACACGTCAACACATATTTGAGCAGCCATATAACACCATTTACTTCACCTAAATTTTTTTATATACACATGCTGAAAACAAGTGTTTAAGTAACAATTCAACAATTATATAAGTCCAAGTTTTTATGATTTTTCTGCATCATTCCAGCAACAGTAATTACACGCACTTACAACCATATCTTCACCATTTTAGCCACGATTTCCAGCAGCAAATTAATCCACCAATTAATCATCTTAATTTCAGTATTAATACGATAATAAGCAACAATATACAGCAACATTTATTCATCCTTTTTGGACAGCTTAACTACAACATTTAATTTACTTTAATTTATGTTTCAAGACTACATAATTTACGTCAGTTCACTACCTGGCCCACAACACCAAAACACCAACATCATGGCCATTAATATTCATCAATTACAACTTATGGATAGTGATATTTTCAGCATTTAAGCAGTACATCATTTGACTGTTAAAATTTTAAATTCAAGTATTAAAACAACCCAATTTACCCCACCATTCGGAAACATTAGTTAATAATTTTTTTTCCTTCAACAAAACCTAATAAAAATGTCCTGTTTTGGAAACATCGAACCCTGTTCTTGGAAACAATAAAAACTGTAAATTTTTCTTATTTTGAACTGTACAAAACAACAAAATGCAAACAACTAAAATATCCTTAATCAACTTTCAATTTTGACATGCCATGAACAAACTTTATAAATATTTTTATTAAATATTTGTATCACATTGCCCTTCATTAGGACCTCTATTAACATTTGGTTGTTAAGTACCATTAGAATGAACACTCGGTGTTACCGACTTAATTCCATCTAATTCCTCAGTAGTATCATCATCAATATGGATCCCTTGATCTACCACTTTATTAAATTCATACGGCATCTTTAACTATAACAAAAACAATAATTATCAGCATCCAAATCCCGACTCAAACTCAACGCAACTTTGGCATGTACCTCTAGACTCAATTTCGAGCTCGATTTAGTCTGAGAATTGACTAAACATGTAAGCTATGATACCACTAATTGTAGCACCCCCAACCCGTAATCATCGTCAAGTTAAGGTCTTAAAGTATTACAAAACATTTTACAATCATTAACCTACTTTAAGTAATTATTCATTTCATATAAACATTTAAATTCACATATCAAATTATATTATTCACCGCATACATTAACACAATTCATATCACTCATATCATATGTAAACATTACCATCAATCAATGATCACTTTCGAACAACTTGCAAACTTTTAAAGAAAATAAGAAAATTTCTCAAAAACAGGGGCACACGGTCGTGTGTTATCTACATCCACATGCCTATGTCCTTGACCGTGTTCTAGGTCGTGTGTCTAACCGAAATGGAGCCACACGGGAGTTTACCAGCTCGTGTGACTTGTACTGCACCTTAACATAGCACACGATCGTGTGACACCCCATGTCACAGGCTGTGTGCACCCTGCTTTGCTTTCTAGACAAGGTCCATTTTTAACCTAAATTCTTTAGCAAGTTTCCCTAAATGAGTCACCTTCCTCAACTCAAACAAATGCATTCAAGCCCCTAGAAAGAATATACCATAACATTATCTATCAAGTCTAACTAATAAGGCTATTAGTGCACCTCCATTTCTAAAGATAGCAACTAGAGTATAATTGGTTCAAATGCATCAACTAAACTACCATTTAAGTGCACATCCTACTCAACTTTAACTATATGTGAAAAGAATGCAAAAGGTGCATAATTCCAACATTAACTAAGTCAATATAACTATCCAATTACACTCATCTATTCAAATCAACCAATCTCCCACATTCAACATGTAATACTATGAAAATTTCATTCTAAATAACCATGATATACATACATTAACAGGTTTATCAAAAGTTAACATATAATTCACAACCATTTCAACCAACTTTCATAACAAGCAATATTCACAAAGCTACTCATGTCTTAAGTACACTAGACACCTATACATTTCCTTGGTACATGCCGAAATAACAGAAGAGGACATCACTGACTTTGAGTACGGGATTTCTGCTACGATGCTAATTAGTAATCTACTAATATTCTAACCTGAAATCATTAGAAATTTACTCACATTAGTAAACTTTTATTCAAAAAATAAGCATTCGCATGTGTATATACGAATTCTCAACTAGACGCATTTACTTAATAAACTTGAAATCTCAGTTCAAATATATTTCCCACTTCATGTTATATATATATATCTTCATACCTGTCTAAGAATTCATTCTCTTTGTCATTAACAAATCCTGTCAAATCATGGCACCTGGTGCCTAGCGGATAAACCGCGATAAGTGAGCCCAGATCTAGTTGGATTAACCAACAAAGTCCATCAATTCCTGGCACCTAGTGCCTAGTGGATAAACCGCAATAAGTGAGTCCACCTCTAGTTGGATTAACTAACGTTTTTGCACCCAATGCTAGTCGAATAAACCGACGAACAGAGCACCCAGTTCCTAGTGGATAAACTGCAGAAGTGAGCCCAACTCTAGTTGAATTAACCAACAAAGCCTGTCAATTCTTGGCACCTAGTGCCTAACGGATAAACCGCAAAAGTGAGCCCAGCTCTAGTTAGATTAGCCAACGATTTTGCTCTCAGCACTAGTCAGATAAATTGACGAATGTGTGCCCAACAGTAGTTAGTTAAATTGACGAACATTAATAATTCATTTCCACAATTTATTCAATTTACCCTCAATCACAACAATTCAATTCCACCCTTTCATCATTTCAAGATATATTACCATTTAATCACATATGCATAAGATAAGCTATACATGAGTCAAAAGTTTTAATAACTATTAAACATACTTGAATTTAAATTACAAGCGAATAGAAATAATAAGTTCAGAATATGAACTTACCTAATTACAAAATCAACAATTCCTCACCTCATAATTCAACCATTTAACAACAGATGGCTATAATTAATTCTTAATCAATTCCATAATCATATATATATATATATATATATATATATATTTCTCCATAATTTTCCATACAATGGAATTATCCAAATACACATATAAGAACATAATTAAAAATCAAATATCAAAACTCGAATACGTTGACAGATACCTAAATACATCATTCCACAACTCATCACATCATAATTTAAATCTTTTACGTTATTCATCTATATCAAATATTATGATTCATTACATAATCATTTTTATATGTATATCCACCCAACCATTTAAATATATATATAATCGGGCATCAATTTAATTAATAACATAACTAATTCAATAATTAAAGTTCGAGTTTTATGGACTACGAAATTACCATTTTATGATAGCTACGAAGATTGTAGAATACTACTCGACCACCTTCTCCTTTCCATGATTACCACTTGATCTTTTCACTTCTCGATCTAAAAATAACAATTTAATTAAAAAAAATTTAATTCAATCAATAAGTACCTGTGTTTTCATATCACTAACTCTTTTATCATAATTCAAAATTTTGCACTGATATCACTTCTAAACCTAAACAGTTCATCAATTCCTCACATTTTGAATTTTTTTACCAAATACCAAATTTCTTGTACTCAATTACATATAATTTCGGCTCATCTATTTGTTACAACATTTCAAGTACATTGTTTTATTTACTTAATAAAATTTTCACATCTTTATCCTATAACAATTTCATCTCATTCAATCAAATCCTTTCTTCACATTAAATTAATTAATTAATAATATAAATTTCAGTTTCCATCCAACTAAATCTATAGCATAACTCCATACGCAGCCAAAATCCTTTAGATTTAACTCTATTATTATAAATTTTGTATCAATCACATCCTTGAACTAATCTAAGCATAAATTATTAATCAAAACAACCATTTATCAAATCATTCAACTTAATAACTTGGCTAACATTTTAACACAAGGGCAGCCACAAAAACCAGTCCCTCTACTTAACAAAGTTTGATAATCTAACCCCTCAACTAGCTTGGTCTAGTTCCAAGCATCTCAAACATATAAAAATTAAACAAAAACAAAAGTTTAATCACTTACATGCAAGGATTTTTCTACCGAATGTGCTCTTCAATGGAGTTTCTTTTCTTTTCCCTTCTTTCTTCCCCAATTTTTCGATCCTCCACTAGGAAGATGATAATTTCCTATTTGTTTAAATCTTTTCCTAAGATTAAAATTTACAATTACCCTTTTATCCTTTTAAAATTTATTTAACCAAGCAATTAAACATGTCCATCATTGTCCATTTATTGAAAAAAAAGAATATTTATTTTCTTAACTCCTTCAATGTTCTCACATTAACAAATCCATATTTTAAATTATTAACTAACTACCATCCAAATTTCTAATTCCTATTAAACACGACCTTACTTTGTTTGATTATGCACTAATATTTAAAAATTTTGTTGACTCTAATGTCATATTTAAGATCCCAAAACCATCATCTCCGCCACTTCTAAATGCAGGTCGTTACAATTTCCATTTGCGTCCAATGCGAAAAACAATGCATAGGGTATTTCCTAAGCAAATCCTTATATCTCTCTCATGCCTCATAAAGTATTGCATCATCTAATTGCTTAAATAATGTAATATCATTTCTCAACTTTGCATTCATATTAGGCGGATTATATCGCAACAAAACTTTTTGGCATAACTCATTCCAAGTCGAAATCGTACCCGATGGCAAAGTATTTAACCATGCTCTTGCACGATAACGTAAAGAATAAGAAAACAGTTTCAATCACAAGTCATCTTCAGGAACATCTTGTTGTCTAAAAGAATCACATACCTCCAAAAACAATCGCAAATGCATCCTTGGATCTTCCGTAGGCAATCCTCCAAACTGCCCAACAATTTGCAACATCTGGAACATAACTGGTTTAAGCTCAAAATGAGTAGCATCAATTTTTGGCCGCAAAATATCTGGACCGAGATTATCAAGAACTGGCACTACATGCTCTCGAATTGGTCTATCTCTATCATCAATTACTTGTGGAACATTAACAACCTCTGCTCACGAACAACTAGAATAGGAAATTCAGGATTCCGTCCTTGCTCTCGTAACTCCCTTCTGTGTCTTCTCAAAATTCTCTCAATTTCTGGATCTAACGGCAAATTATTTCCACTTCTTCTCATAAAATTCCTACAAAAAATCTATAACAACAAAAACAAGAACAAAATTAAAAAAAATAATAACTAAATTAAATGTTAGCTCAACAATATAACATAAATCTTACTGAATTACATCGATCTCCTCGGCAACAGCGCCTAAAACTTGTCGCGTGTAAATTAATATTGCAATCTTACTTAATTATAGTGACAAGTAAAGTATCGTGCCCATAGAGAGATTGGTATTCAGTAGGAATTGTTAAACTATTGACAAAATAATTTGCGCTTTCAAAGTACATTGTAATAACAAGATAGAATGTGTTTACAAAGTGAGTGTCATTACAAAATGCAAAATAATAAAGTTGATTAAGATTTATCCAAGCAGAGCACCAAATCTACTAAGTACTTATCAAGCTTAGCAGAGATGGTTGGCAAAATCTTTAGCACAAGACAAAGTTGTAATCTATAAATCTAGAATATTTTAGATCCAAGTTCTACATCTATGAATGCCTTGACAAATATCTGCTTCTACAAAATTATCCCAGAATGATGTAAGCAATGATGTGCTTGTTTAATGCAGCAACTTTTTACAGCAAACGCACATTATATTCCCATAACATGCTTCTACCAACAAAACTTATCTCATTCTTAATGAACGCATCAACTAAGTGTTACTACACATATCTTCCGATATATCCTCATTACATCGACTTATGCTCTAGCAAATCCATCCCGCTATAGGTCAAGATTATGCACATGCAAAACAAGAGCTTATTCCTAAGATTGCTAACATGTAGAATGATCAACAACTGAATTACAAATCAATGAAGATATTTAATAGAACGATATTGGTAAATTCATTCATAAACATAAAACATAAGTTCAACAATATTCACCCCTTAACAAAGAAATGTAAGGGCAGCAATTCGTTGTTCACACAAATTAACCAAACATATTCAAAGATAAAGTGTACTCCTTGTTTGAGACCCAAAAGAACATCAGGCCCACATTCCCGATTCTGCTTTGCTTCGCCACAACAACATATATTTGCTTTGGTGGTTTTGCTACAACAAAGTAGACCTCTGTTCCTAACGACGGTTGACAACTCTGCCTCTGTACTTTGGATCTGCCGTGTGACTCTCCTAATTTCCCTCCTTTCGGATTCTAACGCAACAGCACGCAAGCTTTCCTTGAACAAAATTCTTGATATCTTTTCCTTCTCCCAAATGTTGTTTATATATGAGCTTTGGCCATACAACTCATGTTGTCAGATCCGCTTTTCTAGGGGTTCTATAACCTTCTAGAGCTTCTAGTGCAGGCCACAAATGGATCGAGCTTGCTTCAACAGAATCTTGTACGCTTGGTACTGATAGAGCGTTAAGCAGTTGCAAAGTTTTGATGCTTCTGCTCCGTAGCAATGCTTCGTTATTTGGCCTCGTACTCTCATCTTCCTCCACTGTCACCTGCATCTAAAACATTTACCAACAAGTGTAGTTTTCTACAAAAAAGGGTAAAATTTATATATTCTGTCAATTTAAGAGCAACATAGCTCCAATGAAAAAAACACATAAAAACACTACAAAAGTTATAACAAATTTACTTGAAAATAGACAAAATGCTCCAGCAAGAGTATGTAATATAACTCTTTTTCAAGAGTTATCACTTTCTAATGAATCTCTTCATTAATTTATGACTCAATCATTGCTAATTCTACATGCTAGCAATCTTAGGAATGAGCTCTTGTTTTGCATATGTATAATCTCGACTAAAGCAGGATAGAATTGTTGGAGCTTAAATCAGTGTAATGAGCATGTATTGGAAGATATGTATAGTCTCTAAAAGATGAGTTGCGTTCGGGATGAAATAAATCTTTTTTAGGAAATACATGTTATAGGAATATAGTGTGGAATTACTGTAAAAGTTGCTACATAAAAAAAACACGCCATTGCTTAGTCATTTTGGGAAATTCGTAGAAAGAGATATTTGTTAAGACATTTGTAGATCTAGACTTAGATCTAAAATATTCCAGATTTAGTGATCACAACTTAGTCCTATACTAAAGATTTTGCCAATCATTTCTACTAAGAGTGATGAGTACTTAGTAGATCTGATGCTTCGGTTGGTTGATTCTTGATTATTTTCTATTTTTGAATTTGTTATGACACGCAAGTTGCAATCACACTTATCTTTGTTATCACATTTACTTTGCTTGCACAATTCTTTTGTCAACAGTTTAAGGAATTTCTTCTGAATACTAATCTCTCTTTAGGTACGATACTTTACTTATCACTTTATTAATTGAATGTTGTGTACAATTGCAAATTTGCTACATCAATATTATTTTACACGCAACAATGGATCCTCACCAAACAGGACCGACTTGCCCCTCATGTATACAAAGGCATTTTCAAGAGTTATGATGTGAGTGTAAAACTTGTGCACCATATTTGTATACACATCATCAGGGTGAAGGCAAAAGATCTTCTATCGATGCATGTGTATGACAGATATGACCTCTTCACCATATTTGGTTGTTTCATCTTTAAACAAAAATCTCTTCTCTAGCCATAGTCCTCTTTTGATGAAATTTTTTTTGAATTTATTTTAAGTAATTTTGCTGAAGAAAGTTCGACCTGGCAAAGATAGGTTGCTTGTCATTTTTCTTGACATGGTTCAGAGTTTTTTGAAAAATAAAAATGTAGTCTTTTTAGTATGAGAGTTAAGTGAAGAAGAAAAAGGTTTTGAAATGACTGAATAAGTAAACAAATTTCAATAGCCAAGGTTTATTAGAGGCTAGGGTATAGATAGCTCTCTAAGTCATGATGGCTAAAAATTTGGAGGCGTGGGTGGTGCAGCAAAGCAGTAATTTCGGGCGCATGGGAAAGGATGAAAACTTGAGGTGTTATCCTTTCACGTTGGCAGCCTGTTGGGTTGTCCGTGCGTCCGTAGGGAGAACATTTCCCTCTTGTGTGTCCCTCACATATATCTGCACACACTTAACACATTTTCAAATGAAAGAAACTTAAGAAATTGAATAAGACAAAAAGAAAAAAATCACCTGAAATAAAATCACATGCAATAAAAGAAAATTAAAAACAAAAGAAAACTTTAAAAATTCCTAAAAGGTTTAAATAGGAGTCCCTACGCACTGTTGTTCTTCCTTTAGATTCAATATTGTGCCTTAGTGTTTCAACAAAATCCTGAATATTTTCATCCATAAAATCATGAGAATAATCACACAATATTCTAAAGGGCTTAGACCAATAATAGTTGGATTTATCTTTGAATAACTCTAAGTCAGATAAGGAGACTTGTTGTCAGGTTCAAAATGCCATGACAAAATTTCTTTGTCAAGGCATTTCTTGATTTTTACCCTATTAACCCCGTCATTTTAATGGCATTGTGCTTTTTTCTCATTGGGAATGTCTATGAGCTTAATGTCTTGACATTCCTCTTTATCATCAAAATTCTTCACAGCATCAAACACATTGAATGTTACTTGCTAATCATTGACCCTCATCGTGAGTTCCTTTTTTTGTAAATCAATGAGAGTTCTTCCCCTAGCAAGGAAAGGTCTCCCCAAAATGATGGGTACTTCATTGTCAGCTTCACAATCTAGAATGATAAATTTGGCAGGAAATATAAATCGGTCTACTCTTACCAAGACTTCTTCGATTTTACCTTTCAGATGTGCAAATGATCTATTAGCAAGTTGAAATGTTACAGTTGTAGGCCTTGCTTTCCCAATTCCCAGCTTCTTGAAAACAGACATAGGCATAAGATTGACTTACTCCTAAATCACATAATGCCTTGCCTACATAATGATTGCCTATAGAGCAGGAAATAGTAAAACTCCCTGGTTATTTTAATTTTGGTGGCACTTTATTCATCAAGATTGTCGTGCACCATTCAGTGAAAGCAACAGTTTTGAATTCTCCCAGTCGCTTTTTCTTTGACAAGATGTCCTTCATGAATTTGACATAATTGGGCATCTACTCCAAAGCTTTAACAAGGGGATGTTGTTGTGCAATTGTTTCAGGGCTTCTAGAAATCTTTTGAATTGAATATCTTGCTTTTATTTCTAGAATCTTTGGGGAAATGGTGGTGGTCGCCTTCCTTCTATATGTTGCGACTGTTTTGCTGTGGCATTTTTTTAGGCTCAAGTTCAGGTTGTAACACTACTTCTTTTTCAACCTTCTCAGAAAAAGGTATCTCTTTTGGCACTTCAGTTTCCTCTCCATGGCCTTGGTGTGTCTCTTCTCCTTCTGGCATTTTGGCCTTTACAATGCCACTTAAACACGAGGAATGATAGCTGACCTAGGGTTTAGGAAAAACGACCATGTAAAGCTATATAAGTAGGAACTTTAGCACTAGGGTTTACACACAATTACTTAGCTTTTAATTTTCAATTTTAGTTTATTTGTTTATAGCTTTTGAAACGATATTATAGAAACTTGTGTAAATGATCGAGGAATTTTTCCAGACAGATCGCTTAATACAATTTAGTTTCTTTTTCATCCAATTCTTGATTTACATGTTTTAATATATTATGTTATTAATGAATAAAGAAACCATGAGGAACTAATTTCATTTTGAGGAATTAGGGAGTGGACGTATGAATAATTGATTGTTGTTTTACAGGGGTTTTACCTTTCGAATCAACTGTTTGGGAAAGGAAGAGCATCAAACAAACACTACGCTTGACAACCCTAGAAAGTCATCTAGGTGGTGAACCCAAAATTGGTATTACCCATCTGTGAACACCTTTTCCCCAAACCGGTTTAGATTGTGACATCTATCGATAAGTAATCTCTATCAACTCACTATATCGGTGAAAGATTGAGAGATCCAACTGGGGTAGTGACTAGTTGATTGGAGGATCCCCAAAACCCAACAATTGAGGAAATCATACAGAAACGACCTAATCTCCCCAGTGGCATTTACAAGAATTTCTACACCTCATGTTTACTTTGTTTTATTTTATTTTGATCTTTTTTATTTTTTATGCTTTCAACAAACTCTCTTATTTTCCCTTATACTGTAAACCCTAAAATTAGTACTAATTAATTTCATTCTTTACAGGGATTCTATTTACTATCGCCTTAAGCCTCCTTTGGGTACAATCCTCGGAATACTTCCAAGTGTTCCATTGTAAACACACTATTTTTACAACCTGACTTGTATACTTGCGGAAGCCAAAATCTATACCGAATGGGAGTAGGTTCGGGGGTGGTCAGAAACCAGGATGAACACAGGAGTTGCTGTCACCAACCTCCACCTTCTCCGGTGCTCGAGCTAGATCTGGAGGGTAGAACAGCTTCGTCCTCATGCTTAGCCCTTCAATGGAGTCATCATCTTCATACCCTCCTTGCCTCGAAAATCTAATCGTGATTTGCGCATTGGTCCTGTGTGATGTGCCTCAATTTTTTCTCAGATTTTCCCTTTTACTAGTCACCTTTCATCATCTTCCTCACGAGTATTTATAAGAGAGAGGCAAATCGATATTCCTTGGACAACTCAGTGTGTTCTAGTGGATTCTCTCAGCTCATCAGTGTCCAGCTATCCTCTTCTAAAAGATGTTGTGTCATCACTCCATTTGATTGTCGTGGCTAACAGCACTCCCAAGATTGCCATGACATAAAAATTATGTCACGACATAATCTTGCATCCTGATTCCTTCTCCTTTACCTGCTCCTACATCTGTACCTGCACCTGCACCTTCACGACATCCTACCATCACACCTTTCCTTCCAAACTTATAGTAAAAATGCAATAAAATGTATAACCAAGCTTTTTATGCATGAAGGCATGGAAAATATTAAAATCTATCTTAGAATGCCTAATTTCACCTAAGTTCAAGCACTTTCCCGAGGCTAAAAATGCATAAAAGATAACTCTTTTCGAGAGTTATCAAAGTGTCGTCGAAATTTACTTTAACTCCCTCATCATCAGATCATGATCTCAACTTGACATCATAACTATTTTGCTACCCCAGTTTACCCATTCTTTGCTCAACTTCAGTAGTATCCCAATTACATGTTCTACTTTCATTGAACACGACATCCTTGCTCGCTAAAATTTTCTTAGAGGAAGGATCATGAATTCTATAACCCTTCCTATCACTACTATACCTAAGGAAGAAACCTGGTTGCAACCTCTGTTTTAACTTGCTCCTTTTCACCTGTGGAACATGTACAAAACAGACCCATCCAAAAACTTTTAAGTGAGAAATTTAAGGTTTATCTCCAAATCAAACCTTGAATGGAGTCATCTCTTTTACAGCCTTGGATGGTAGCCTATTCAACAAATACATCGAGGTGTTCACTACCTCAACCCAAAACTCAAATGGAAACTTGCTCTAAAACAAGAGACACCTTACCATGTCCATCACTGTCCTGTTCTTCCTCTCGTGCACTCCGTTCTGCTACGGAGTGTATATATTGGTGAGCTGGTGATGGATTCCAGCTTCTTCACAAAAGTTTTGGAATTTCTCTAAGGTGTACTCGATTCCATTGTCAAACCTGATCTCCTTCAGCATCCTATCAGTCTGATTTTCAACCTGTAATTTAAATTTCCAAAACACATCAACGACTTTAGTTTTTTGTCTCAAGAAATACACCCAGCAATACCTAGTGTAGTCGTTAAAAATAAAACAAAATATCTACAGTCATTCAAAGAGAGTGTATTCATGGGATCGTACATGTCAGAGTGCACCAACTGTAGTTTTTCTTGAGTTGCCAAGCTTTGTTCATTGGGAATGTAACATCTTCTGCTTTTCAAGTTGGCAAACTTCACAAATACCATTCTCCTTCTCAACAGTGCTTTTTTCTTTGACCAAACCTACCTCGCACAAACGAATAAGGGAGTTATAGTTCACATGTCCCATTCTTTTATGCCAAAGGTTTGCATCATTAACAGAACTAGGATAGTCCCTTTAGTTCGCCAAATTCAAGTGTAACATAAAACTTCTATTCTACATTGAGACCAATATAACTTCCTATCACAATGAGTAAAATATAATGTAGCCATAATTCTTAAAAATTACATTGTAATTTTTCTCAAGCAATTGACCAATGTTAAGAAGATTCTAATCTATCGCAGGTACAAAGAAAACATCAGTGAGAACTTTTATAGATGATGGCGAATTGATTGCAACTTTGCCTCTCCCCTTAGTCTCCAAGAGTTCGCCATTACCAATCCTCACTTTAAGATCGCAACTTCGTTCTATCTTCCTAAAGATGCTTTTGTCTGAGGTCATATGGTTGGTGCATCCATTATCGATCTACACCCTTTGCGACTCTATTTTTTATGTAGAACTTATGGCTGTGAACACAAACTCCTCCTAAATATGTTCTCCCTCAACTTCTTGAGCTTGAACATCTTTTTGAGGAGTTTACCCTTCTTTCTTGCGTACCTTCTCCATGTGGCCCATCTACTTGCATGCTCTGCATTCAGTATCTGGTCTGTAACAGTAAAATTTCTCAGAGTGAGTGCTTTTCTTATAATGTGAGCATGGTGGATATTTCTTCTTTCCACCATCTTGCATCGACTTCTCCTTTCTCTCTGACTTATTTTTCTTTTCTTTATGTTTCTTGGGGTTCGCATATTTAATATTGAGAGCTCGTAGTGAATCTTCTACACGTTCCTCTCTCCTTGATGCTCTTCTTTGCTCATGAGCATATAGGGCATTTATTAACTCTAAAATTGAGATTGTCGAGAGGTCCCTCGAGTCTTCAAGTGAGGAAATATTCAATTTATACCTCTCCAAAAGCATTGTTATGACCTTCTTAATGACACTGCTATCTGTGAACTCTTCCCTAAGCAACCTGATGTTGTTTTTAATTGCCATAATCCTGTCAGCATACTGCTTTATTATTTTAGACTCCTTCATCCTCAAATTCTCAAAATCTCTCTTAAGATTAATGAGCTATTGTTGTCTGGTCTTATCGAATACTTGAAACTCCTCCTTTAGCTTATCTCAAGCTTCTTTTGAAGTCTCACAGACTATAATATGTGTAATTATGTCTGAGACGCCATTCTAAATGCAAGACATCATCTTATATCTCTTAACTTGCTTGTCACTGTGGTGTTTGATTTGAGCAATTGTCACATTTTCCCTTAATAGAGTTGGCTCGACATCAGTATTCACAACCTCCCACAAGTCAAAAGCTTGAAGGTAGGCCTTCATCTTGGCAACCTAGATTTGATAATTTTCTCCATTAAACATGAATGGTGAAGGTGGTGAGAAACTTGCAGAAGCCATTGTACCTCAAAAAAGATTAATTATGGCCCTTAAGAAGATAGCTTTGATACCACTATTGGTTTTTGACTCTCACACAAGAAGAAGAACATGCAGAGAAGAAATGACACAAAAAATAGCAACAAAGCTATCTGTTAAAATTTTATTAAACACTCACTTCGATGAACTCAGCTTGTTCAAAAAAAGCATTACAAATAGAGGTATTTATACTAAAAAAAAACTCTTAATTAAAGAAAGAAATAACTAAGATTCTTATACTAATAAATGGTAAAAATATTATAGTAACAAAATATTAATAAAGACTAAATCTTCTAGAAAGAAAATATTTTTGCTTAACTTGCCATGCAAGTAAGCTCCTTAAACTTCAACTGCTTTGCAACTTCACTATGAAAACTCACACCTCATAGCTTCATTGTAACAGCTCGCATTTCACAGCTTCGCTTTTTGCCAAAGTATTGTGAACCTTGTTCGCCAAAATAAATAAGCTCTCCACTTCCTATGAACTCGCCATTTTATGTGAGCTCGCCAAATATGAGCTCACCCAATGTGTTCGTCGTATGAATGGTCAAACTCCAAAAAAGAAGAAATGCTAAATATAAAAAGAAATAGTAAAGATTTTATACTAATAAATATAAAATATATTATGCTAATAAATACTAAATCTTCTAGAAAGAAAACCTGTAAACATAACTTGCAAGCAAGCTTTTTCTTAGTTTACCAAAGTAATGAGTTCATCACTTTTTATGGGTTCGCCAATATTAGAGGATTCGCCAACATGGGAAAGTTCGCCAATCATAGAGCCAACATGGGAAAATTTTTTAAGGGGGTCGAAATTAAAATTGTATATTCTTACGATAGTAAAAATACAATTTTACCATTTTAAACCATAAATGGCATATTGATGAACAAGTTTTTATTGATAATGTATGTTGTATTACTATTAAACCCAAAAAAGAAAAAAAAGAATTATTATTATTTATAAAAGGTTTAAAATTTGCATCATTTTTTAGGGAAAGAGATATCTTGGCAGTTTTCCTCTTCGAATTTTCTCTCTAACAGCTATGATCGATATGATGTTATGGTATAATTCTGTTATAATTAGTTTAGTCAATAGTATTAGTGAAACAGTGCATAGTGGTCAGATGTAAAGGCTGCGTTTTAACCTAGTGACTTAGTCATTAAATGGGTCATTTTATGTTTAGCTATACGATGCTTTTTAGGCATCAATTAGCCGTTGTCTTTCCTTTATTAGCCAAAACGTTGGTGGTTTGACGGTTATGCAAATACAGATTAGTCTTCTTCTTAAATTTGAGTCTTTCTTTTCTCTACAAATCTTCTTCTTCTTCTCTCAAATTCTTTAATTCTTTTCTTCTCAAATCTCAATCCTCATCAAAGGTATCAGAGCTTTCCGGTCCTCATGGTGAACGACGGAATTACAACTCGGTTATAGAAGGAATTGAGCTTGTTTAAACATGAGATGGCTCAAACGGACAACAAGCTTGAGGCTAAGCTTGATGCGAAGTTGGATCTGCGTTTTAAAGAGTTTAGGGAGGATGTGAAGGGTGAAATTCACCAGATATAAGGAGAGGTTAGATTAGAGTTGCACTCATTTTTTGAGCAGTATTTTCCTCCACCTTCAGCCACTGTTCGTAATGTTACTCCTGACAAGGGCAAAGGTGTTTTGGGCATTCCTCCTAGTTTTGTGTTATCAACAATGACAGATTTAGGACAGACGAGTTCTCAATCTCGAGTAGGTTCAAGTGAGATTTTGGGAAGAGGCTATCAAGTCAATTGTCCAAGGTTTGATGGAAGTGATTTTAGGGGATGATGCTCTAAGCTTGAGCAATATTTTGAGGCTGAGAATGTAGACGATGCTCCTAAGGTTAGATTAGTGATGTTGAATTGGAAGGTAGGGCTTTGGAATGGCATCATTTCTTTACTCAAAGGCATGGAGGAATTCATTACTTATATTAGGATATGTATATAAGAGCTTTGCAGGAGAGGTTTGGTTCTGTCAGACATCTAGATCCAATGACAGAGCTAGTTGCACTGAAGCAAACTGGTACTGTTAAGCAGTACTATGACAATTTTTTAAGTCTCATGAATCAACTACACTTACCTGATATATATTCTTTGAAAATTTTTGTGCATAATCTATCTCCTGATATTGGTCAGTATTTGAGGTTGTTTAAGCCTATGTCTTTGGTGAAGGCATTTAATAGTGCAATAGAAGTAGAGGATATTACAAGACCTGTGGTGAAGAAAAATTTTAATGTGGTTGGGAGTGCTAGAGTTGCTAAGCCATTGTTTCCGATAAAAGGGCAAAGTTCTCATGTTACAAATACTTATGGTCCTACTAATTTCAAGCCTCCAGTTAAAGCCTTGTCTCAGGCAAAATTAGAAGATAGGAGTAAAAAAGGTTTGTGCTTTTGGTGCTCAGCTAAGTACACAGCAGGGCATATATATGATAAATCTCAACTCTATCATCTATTGGTGGAACTTCCAATGGAGTTGGAAAATGATTTGAAGAGCTCCAATTCTGATAAGTTCCAAAAATGCAATAATAAATTGGAGGGGGGTGAACCAGAAGTGTAATCAAGATCTCCTATTTTATCCTTACATGCTTTGATAGGATCTCAAGGTCATTATACCATGAGATTTTTAGCTCAAGTTGGTCAATATGAGGTGGTAATTTTGGTGGATTCAGGCAGCACTCATAACTTCATTGACAGTAAGCTAGTAAAGCAAGCAAGGTTGCCTATTGATTTAGCTTGCAAATTGAAGGTATTAATAGCTGATGGTGGACAGTTGGTTACTAATGGAATTTTATGATTGGTGAAGTGGGAAGCTCATGGGTATCAATTTGTGTCAGACTTTATGGTTTTGCCTATTAAAGGTTGTGATATGGTTTTAGGAGTCCAGTGGCTTCATTCATTAGGACCAATTGTGTGGAATTTCGCATCATTGACAATGCAATTTGGTTATATGGGGGAAGCCTGTACTTTGCAAGGTATTAAGCATGGTGCACTGCATATGTTTTCAAGAACTAAATTGTCAAAATGTATGGCAATAAATGGGATGGGACTAAGTCCTGTATTGCTGACCAGTTTTGTGCAAGCTAGTCTGACATTGCCTAAGGGTGAATTGTCACATGACTTAAAAGAGTTGTTGTTTAAGTTTGGAGATGTTTTCCAATTGCCAAAAGGGTTGCCTCCTGTAAGGTTATAGGATCACAAGATACCCTTGCAGGATGAAAGTCATTTGGTCAAAATAAGGCCTTATAGGTACCCTGTGGTTCAGAAAAATGAGATAGAAAGGTTGGTACAGGATATGTTGGATGCTGGTATTATTAGGGACAATAGCAATCCCTTTGCTTCACCAATTGTTATGGTAAAGAAGAAAGATGGTAGTTGGAGACTTTGAATGGATTACAAACAATTAAACCAGCTTATTGTGAAAGATAAATTTCCAATTCCTATGATTGAAGAATTATTGGATGAGTTGGGGCAAGCAATGTATTTTTCTAAGCTGGATTTGAGGTCTGATTATCACCAAATTAGAATGTGGGAAGGGGATGTTCATAAAAATGCTTTTAGAACTCATGATGGCACTATGAGTTCTTGGTAATGCCTTTTGGCTTAACCAATGCACCCTCAAGTTTTTAAGCCTTGATGAACAATGTTTTTAAGCAGCTACTAAGGAAGACAATTTTGGTGTTTTTTGATGATATCCTTATGTAATCAGCTAGTTGGGTGGAACATCTCCAGCATTTGAGTGAAGTTTTAACCATTTTGAGGAAAAATCAGCTATTTGCCAAGATGAGTAAATGCAGTTTTGGCACTTTCCAAGTTGAATACTTAGGCCATATCATAGCACATGGGATTGTTTCAATGGATCCATCTAAGGTGGATGAGGTTTTGAATTGGCCAACACCTACTTCAGTGAAGGAGTTGAGGGGATTTTTGGGGCTTTCAGGGTATTATGGGAGATTTATAAAAAATTATGGTGTTGTAGTAAGGTCTTTAACAGTACTATTGAAGAAAGGAGTTGTTCAGAATTGGTCTAATTAGTTTGAACAGGAGTAGGAGGCTTTTGTTCAGCTGAAATAGGTTGTTACTAGTGTTCTAGTGTTAATACTTCCTAATTTTAAAGAGGAATTTTGTGTGGAAGCTGATGCTTGTGGTTATGGGATTGGTGATGTTTTGCAGGAAAAAGGCAGGCCTGTGGCATTTTTTAGCAAAGGTTTAGGCATTAAACATCAAACTTTTTCCATATATGACAAAGAGATGTTGGCTGTTTTGTTGGCAGTAAGGAAGTGGCATCCTTAGTTGATTGGTAGACACTTTACCATAAAGATTGACCACCAAAGTCTGTAATTTCTAACTGATTGACAAGCATCACAACTTACTAACAAAAATGGGTGTCAAAATGCTTGATTATGACTACTCAGTTGTGTATCGAAGGGAAATCAAAATACTATTGCTGATTCCCTCTCTAGGAAGGAACAACCAACTGAAGTGAGGCTATTTCAGTGTGTTGGCAGTATAGCTTGGTCTGAAGTGTGGGAGCAGGTTATCAATTCTTATCATATTGATGCTAAGTTGCAACAAATATGTGCTGATTTAGAGAATGATCCTAAGTTGCATGCTAAGTATACTTGGGATTGACAAGTGTTGGGGAGAAAGGATAAGATTGGGGTGGGAGAAGATGCAACCCTTA
This sequence comes from Gossypioides kirkii, assembly GCA_005610355.1. NCBI lineage: Eukaryota > Viridiplantae > Streptophyta > Magnoliopsida > Malvales > Malvaceae > Gossypioides > Gossypioides kirkii. Next base: position 20,534,425 of record CP032246.1, on the reverse strand, counting down.
GGAAATAATTGTTTGATCTATTTCATGGAGAGGCAGTGAAGGCACTCTAGGGTGCATGCTACCAGACATAGACTTTCCAGATTACTATATTGGAAAGGGCTTTCTAAAGATGTGAAACGTTGGTCAAGGAGTGTCAGATTTGCCAAAGATGTAAGTATGACTAGTCTGTATATCCTGGTCTACTACAACCTTTACCAGTTCCTGAGAGAGCTTGGGCAACTGTGAGTCTTGACTTCATTGAAGGGTTGCCAACATTGAAGGGCAAAGACACTATTCTGGTGGTAGTGGACAGACTTACAAAGTATGGAAATTTTTTGTCTTTGTCCCATCCTTTTACTGCTCTACAGGTAGCTCAACAGTATTTGGAGAATGTTTACAAACTACATGAGGTACCTGAATGTATAATTTTTTATCGAGATAAGGTGTTTGTGAGTTCTTTTTTGCAAGCTCTTTTTAAAACATTTAGGAGTTAAATTGTATTTGTCCACAGCTTATCACCACTAAACTGATGGCCAAATAGAAGTCTTGAATAGGTGCTTGGAGGGTACTTACGTTGCATGACTGGAGAATGTCCTTCAGAATAGGCACACTGGCTTCCCTTGGCTGAGTGGTGGTACAATACCACCTACCATTTAGCTATCAAGACAACACCATATGAAGCTCTTTATAGTTAGGAGCCACTTGATCATTTACCTTATTTGGCAGAAGCATCCCAAGTTGCTGTAGTGGATAGAAGCTTGCAACATAGGGAAATGGCTCGTGATATGTTAAAGTTTCACTTAAGGAGAGCTCAAGACAAGATGAAAAGCATGGCTGATAAGAAAAGGTCAGATAGGGAGTTTCAAGTTGGGGATTTAGTTTATTTGAAGCTGCAGCCATACAAACAACACTCTATTCGAAAGAGGGGTAATTAAAAACCTGCTCCCCATTATTTTGGTCCTTATCCAGTTGTTGCTCAAAGGGGACAAGTAGCCTATACACTTATTCTTCCTCCTGAAGCTCATATTTATCCTACATTCCATGTTTCACAACTCAAAAAACATGTTGGAGCTGCTCCTATTACTGCTACTTTACCACCTATTGATGGACAAGGAGTTTGGGTAAAAACCCCAGTTCGAATCCTAGATCGTCGAATGGTGAAGAGAGGCAATCAACCTGTGACATAGGTGCTTGTGGAATGGGCTAACACCTTTCCTAAAGATTCTACCTGGGAGAAATTGATTGATTTTCATCACAGATATCCTGACTTTGATCCTTGAGGTCAAGGATCTTTTTGAGGGAGGGGGTATTTGTTATGGTATAATTCTGTTATAATTAGTTAAGTCAATAGTATTAGTGAAACGATGTGTAGTGGTGAGATGTAAACGCTACATTTTAACCTAGTGACTTAGTCATTAAACGGGCCGTTTTATGTTTAGCTATACGATGCGTTTTAGGCATCACAATTAGCCATTGTCGGCTTGGTGGTTTGACTGTTATGCAAATACAGATCAGTTTTCTTCTTAAATTTGAACCTTTCTTTTCTCTGCAAATCTTCTTCTTCTTCTCTCAAATTATTCAATTCTTTTCTTCTCAAAGCTCAATCCTCATCATTTGATTAAATAAAACAATAAAAAAAGAAAATTGATTTATCTTTGCCGTGGTTTCAATTCTGATTCAATAAGGTTAAAGGTTTCTTTTCCTCCCCCTTCGACTTCAATTTTTTTATATTTTAATTTGGATTGATTTGTCATGTTATTATCTTATTTTCTTTTTCTCGAAATTTAACTCAATTTCATCTCAATTTGATTGATTTATCTCTTTCTTCTTTTTTTGAATTCAACAATTCCAACCTTGTTTCTTATTCTTTCTTTTGGTAAATTACATTTCTCATTATAGAATTTTTATCCCAATTAGCTTCTTTTATTATTAAATTAATTCCTTCATAGTTTATGCAAATTTAGTTTCATTACATTGCCTAATAATCCTGATTTTGTTTTTCACTTTTCGTTGTAATGTTTTGAATTTAATTTTAGTCCCTTGTAATGCCTTAAATAGATTCAAGATCCAAGCTTTATTTATTTATTTCTTAACTCCCACTCTCTAATTAACAGGGCTGCTTCATATTGAAAGCCGGCGACGATGAAGAAGGGCTTCGACCAAATAGTTAGAGAGCTGTATGTGTATTATTAGGATCCATGATAATCTCCAATATTTATTAGTTTAAAGCAATCTGTTGGTAGCAAAATATCTGCAAGAGCATGTTTGAGAGTTTGATTGCTTGTGAATCAAGTCTTTGTATTTGCTATAACTAGTGTTTGTTGCAGTAAGAGAGAGGTTACCAAGAAAGTTCTCGAAGTTCCTGGAATAGAACAAAAGGTGAGAATGTATTTCAGAATGTTCACTATCCATTTGATTACAATTGTAAGTATCTTTGGTTAGTAGTATCCAGTTGAATTACAACTGTCACTATGGTCAGTAGTGTCTACTAGAATAGTTTTCCAATTGGCAAGGGGAATTAACAACTATTTAGAATTCTAGGAATTAAAAAATATGAATAAGATTACTTACCTCAGCTGTTAAGCATCCTGTGCCTTTGAGGAATTTTTGGAGCTCTTAAGAAAGGTATCTGTTAAAATTGAATGTTGATAATGACAATGTAAAAATATCGCAAAGAAAAGAAAGAAAAATAGAACACATCAATTTTACATGAAAATCTTTTTGGGAAAACTTTATTCTAATCAATCTCTAATGGAAGTATTGTAGTAAGGTTGAAACACCTTATTCTAAACAATATCAAATAGAAGTGTACTTCTATATGGATTCTCCTTGTGTAGTCTGCACATAGATCTGTATATTCTATTTCTTGCCACTTGCATTTTATTTCTTTAACAGGAATTTAAGTGACACAACTCTAACAACATCTAAAAGACTGATTCTCTTATTTGCCATGTAAATGTCTTCACAACTTTGGTTAAGTGCCTTTGGTGCTGGTTGAGCTGGTTCCAAACTTTTTCCAAACTCTAACAATCATTACTTGTAATACAAATAAAATTGAAATTTATCTGCTTGAAATAACACTGGTCTTTCAGGTTCTTGATGCCACTAGCAATGAGCCCTTAGGCCCGCATGGATCGCTTTTTGCAGATATTGCAATGGCTACAAGAAACCAGTAAGCTTGAGAGAAATTATGTATTACTTATTTGTTACATGGACATTCATTTTTTGAATATCTATGCAATCATGACGTATAGACAATCATGATAGTAATCTGGAAACGTATAAATGACACTGGAAAGAATTGGTGTCATGTTTATAAGGTCAGCAAGGACTTGTTGCATACAATATTAAATGTCAACCTAAAAAATTGATCATTTCACTAATTTACATCTTCATTTCGACCTTGCATTAAAATATATAAATCTGTTGGTTTTTAACAGCTTACAAAGTTGTAACAACACAAAGATGTAATGAAAGAAAGGAAACAAACCTTAAAGAACTCAAAAATTGAGAAGAAAGTCTCAAATTTTTCATTGCTTAATCTTCTGATAAAATACAAAAAACATAGCATAAATGGTAATTTACAAACAACTAAAACTAGAATGAGTTGTACAAGCTTCTAAGCTATTAAGTAAACTAAGTCACATCCTTAGCCTATCAAATTCAGCTGTCATAGCTGATCTTTTTTTAAAAACAACAAAATTACAACTTAACTAAACAAGTCAACATGTTACAAACTAAATTAACATAGTTACATTTAAAGCTAAATATTCCAAAAGTTGCTAACTCTACCAACTGCTTGTTGATGCTGCTCGATGTTGGCTGGTGCAGTTGGCTCACTTTATCTTGCTGCATGGTTGCCAAACATTCAACAAAATCTAATGCTGTATTTGTTTTATTGCACTTCAGGCTGTCTGTTTTGGAATACCTTATTCCTCATGGATCAAAGCGTGTCATAGATGAAATAAGAGAACATGTGTATCAAATATCGGTAGTTGTTTGTTTCTTGATGCTATGTGACAACTTTGCATGGAGTGCTGATTATACAATCTATAGCTCACTATTTTCATCTAATTAAATATTATTTTTCTTGTTACAGACCTTGTCTAATTTTTCGTATATTGATTCCAATGGAAGGGAAGGTAACAATGTCTGAAAAAAATCTCAAAGCCTTGTGGCCCTGGTTAATGACAGAGAAAGAATAGTTGAAGTAAGACAAAAGGTTGCAACTAACAAGGACAAGTGAGTTGGCGAAATACCTTAATGTTTCAATCTCCTTTCTGTTTTCAACCATCAAGCGCCCTCAACGGTATTGATAAAATTGATGCTTAGTTTTATGCAGTTTTTAACATTACTGTGTACTTTGAACATGATATTAACACGTGTGTTTCAATATGACCTGTATATGATTGCACAAGTTTATTCTTATGTAATGTCACGGGATTAGAATTTTAGTCTGATAAACTATGCAGTCTTATATAATTTTTTTGCTTCAAATTCGCCTAAGTTAGTTTTACTTTTGAAAATAAGAATTTATAAAAGAATTTCTCTAACGCATCGAAATAAAGTGGAAGCAAACTCGAAAAGACAAAGGAACTCGAATCAAATAGAAAAACCACAAGAAAAAAAAACACACTAAGTATTTGAGTAAATGTTCTCAATAGTATTCAATACTATGAACGATATACAATAGGATGATTACAAATGAGGGAAAAGCCTTTAGTCATACTTGAACTCCCTCAGATCCAACGATACAATTTAAATTACATCAACTGTTAAGATTAAAGTATATTTAAAAGATGAGAGTCTTAAGAGATTTAGCTCTATACAACTTATCCCTTATGATTTACAATATTCACCATAATAACTTTAGTTTTATTGGAATGTTTTACTGAGTCACTAATGTTTCAAGTAGACAGACTTCTCCATATGTTTCACGAATTAGCCTAGCTCAAGTGGGTCAAGTGAGTCTCATTAATCAATTGATCTCCATGGGACACTCTGTTGGCATTTGTCATGAGTTTTGAGATGTTTGTGATGTAGTTCCAATGAATAGTCATAATCTAAAACACTAGGAAAATGTTTAAGACGTACATTGCTCCTAGCATTTGATTCAACTGTCTAGTTTGCATCACCACTTTTCCCATAATGTTTAATGCGTAACCTATTAGAATAGTTAACTGTTAGCTGTTAATTAATGTCAGTTAGCTTCAGATCAGTTAGAGGTTGTTAAAGTCAGTTAATGTCAGTTAGTATCAGACTTGTATAAATAAGCATTAATGGCTCAAGATAATATAGCTTTGATTACTCAACAATGTTATCTTTTATCATTCAGTTCTCTTGTTAATATTCTAATATGGTATCAGAGGGAAATCCAGTTACTTTTGCTTTACAGAAAGTTACCACGTTGGTTGATGATGAAAACTTTCTAGCTTGGAGACAGCATGTGCTGCTTGTGGTGAAGACTCATCGATTGTAGAAGTTTCTTGATGGTACAGTGGTGGTTCCTCCAGCCACTATTTCTGGTGATGAAGGGTCTTCCATTGAAAACCCTGAGTTTTTTCAATATGAACAACAGGATGCTACAATTTCAGCATGGTTATTGTCTACAGTAAGTCCTGTTTTACATAATCTTTTGATTGGTGATTCAACATCTGCTTCTATTTTGTGGTCTACGTTAAACAGGATCTTTGGGAGTTAATCTAAAACGAAGGCATTAAGGTATCATTCTTTGCTTCATAATTATCACAAGAACAAAATGTCTATGGCAGATTACCTGGCAAGCATCAAACACTTATGTGATTTGTCTAGCTGGTTGTGATTAGAGTGTATTATCTACAGAGCAAAAGTCTGCTGTCTTGAATGGTCTGCCTCAAGAGTATGAGCATGTGATCTCGATTATTACTACAAGTCGAACACCATTTGATATACAAGGGATATCAACTGCCTTGCTTGATGCAGAAGCTGGACAGAATGCTCATCTTGCTCAGGTAATTGTCACGGCTAATCTTGCTTCACTTCTTCACCTGCTCCAATCTTGCAGACTCCTATGCAATCTTTTTCTGAGTTACCTGCCCAACAAACGTTTCAATATGGAAGATTTGACTTTAGTAGAGATAGAGGCCGAGGAAGGTTTAATCGTGGTGGCTCTCGTCCTCAATGTTAAATATGTGACAGGGTAGGACATGTTGCTAAGAGATGTTTTTATTGTTATGATAATGATGGGGGTTTTGAGGTTTGTCCTCCAGTAGCTCGTTCTTTTTCTGTTCCTCATCCACAGGCGCATTATTGTGATACAAGTCAAGAGTTATCTGAGGCTCATAAGTGTGTTGGCAGCGAAGTCTTGTATGCAGGATCTAGTAATGCTTCATGCTAATATTCTTGCTACTCCTCGAACAATTATGGATCAAGCATGGTACCATAATAGTGGTGCCTGCTCACATGACTAATGATTCTTCCAAGCAGGTGTATGTTCAGTCTTATGATGGACCAAGAGGGTTATTATTGGTGATGGTAGAACCATTGGTATTTCTCAAATTAGTACTTTTGAGTTGAATTCTTTAATTGTAGGTGATGTTCTTCATGTCCCTCAAATACAAAAAAATTTATTGTCTGTCTCAAAGTTTACTAAAGATAATAATGTATACTTTGAGTTTCACCTTACATGTTGTTATGTGAAGGACAAGCACACTCATCAAATTTTGCTGCAAGGAAGTGAATGTGATAGTTTACATCTGTAATCAATGTCTACACATTTTAGCATGTTAGCTGATCATGTTGCTGGTAATGGAGTTGCAACTACTCAGTTTTAGTTATGTAGGAGACTCGGACATCCCTTAGCTGAGGTGTTAGCTCAGTGTTTGAAGTCTTGTAATTTGTCTATTCCTAGAGAGTCTATCAAGTCATTATGTAATGCATGTGAGTTGGGGAAGGCTCATAAATTGCATTTTTTCTCGAGTCATACAATGTACAAAGAACCACTTGAGTTAGTTATGACAGATCTTTGGGGACCTTCACCTTGTTTTTCAAATGGGAAGTAGTAATATATCTCATTTGTAGATGCATTTTTGAGACACACTTGGATTTATTTTCTGAATAAAAAATCTGGTGCTTTGTCTGTCTTTCTTCTGTTCAAGAAGCAAGTTGAGTTGTAGTTGGGTTATAAGATCAAGCAGATTCAATCAGATGGTGGGGTGGTGGGGGAGAATATAAAAGTTTTAGCTCTTATTTGTAGCATTTTGGCATTCAACACAGACTTTCCTGCCCTCACACTTCAGAGCAGAATGGCCTAGTTGAGTGTGGCATAGGCAAATTGTGGAAGTTGGGTTAGTTTTGTTAGCACAAGCCTCACTTCCTTTGTCTTTTTGGAGTGATTCCTTTGCTACAGCAGTGCACCTAATGAAATGCCTGCCTACAAAAGCTCTAGAAGGTATTTCTCCTCATATGAAATTATTTAAGAAACAGCCTAATCTGCAGTTTCTTAAGGTTTTTGGATGTAGGTGTTATCCTCTTCTTAGGCCTTATAATAGGCATAAACTACAATACAGGTCAACACCTTGTATTTTCTTGGGATATGCTGAAAATTATAAAGGGTACAAGTGTATGGCTCAAAATGGTAGGGTGTATATTTCACGACATGTGAAATTTGGTGAGGATATTTTTCCCTGGCAGAAGTCAGAATCTGTGTGCAAGTCAGCTGTTGACTCATCCTGGACAAATGCTTCCTTGCCTATTTTGGTGAAGTCACCTGATGTTGTGGTGCCTACGTCTATTGAAGTTGTTGATGGAGTACATGTTTCTTCTGTTTCAAATGGACAACACACTGTAGAAGCTGGTGTTGAGTAGTCTACTGATATTGAGTAGTCTGCTGATATGATTGATAATGGGGAGCAAGATATAGTTGATCAGAATGTTGTTCAAGATCAGGTTGATGGTATGGTTGATTAGACTTCAAAACCAACTACTTATGCTACTAGTACTGAAACTTTTTCAGGTAATATTCATCCCATGATGACAAGGAGTAAAATGGGAATTTTCAATCCTAAGTCATATGTGGCTGAGTTAACTGATGAGTTGGATATAGTTAAGCCTAAAGATGTTTATGCAGCTATGATGGTGCCTGTATGGAAAAAGGCTATTGATGGTGAATATCAAGCGCTGATCAAGAATGAAACATGGGATTTAGTCTCTGCACCAGAACATCGAAATCTGGTGTGGTGTAAGTGGCTATTCAAGGTGAAAAAGAACCCTGATGGGAGTATTGCTAGGCACAAAGCTCGACTGGTGGCATAGGGTTTTTCTCAAACTGCTGGGTCAGACTACCATGAGACCTTCAATCCTGTGGTAAAAGCCAATACTATGAGGTTAGTTCTTGCTCTTGATGTGTCTCAACAGTGGAAAGTTCAGCAGATAGATGTAAATAATGCTTTTTTGAATGGAAATTTACATGAAGAGGTCTACATGAGGTAGCCTCTTGGATTTGAAGTGTGTGATTCAAAGGGTAATATGTTGGTTTGTCGATTAAAAAAGTCGTTGTATGGACTTAAGCAAGCACCACGTGCTTGGTTTGACACTTTAAGAGGTTTTCCTACTCGTGATTTGGGATTTCAAAATAGTTAAGCAGATTCTTCACTGTTCTTTAAGGAGACTTCTATGAGCTATGTATTTTTACTTGTCTATGTTGATGATATACTAGTTATAGGTGGATGTGAGTCTAATTTGACCAATGTGATACAAACTTTGAATAAGAAGTTTTCCTTAAAGGATCTTGGTAAGATGCACTATTCTTGAGGCTTGAAGTCAATAGAAACTCTGATGGTATGCATGTTTCTCAAAAAAAATATGCTCAAGAATCTCTAGAACGAGCTAACATGAGTAATACCAAGCCCATGACTAATCCAATGGTCAGTATACCTACATTATCTTCACTCACTGGTACTAAGCTGGTTGATGGCACATTGTACAGGAAGGTTGTGAGAGGTTTGCAATATTTGTGTTTAACTCGTCCTGATATCTCTTTTGATGTCAACAAAGTCAGCCAATACATGTATGCTCCTCATGATGATCACTAGAGTGCTGTCAAGAGAATATTGAGATATGTTAAAGGGACCATTGATTTTGGACTGAAGTTTCAGGCATTTGAAGTTAGTCTGACAGGGTTTTTTGATGCAGATTAGGCAAGCTCTTTGGAGGATAAGAAATCCACATCTAGTTATTGTATGTACTTAGGAGATAATTTGGTTGGATGGTTATCAAAGAAGCAAAATATTGTGCCAAGGTCTACCACTGAGGCAGAGTACAGAAGCTTGGCAAATGTTACATCTGAACTTGCATGGTTTCAGTCTTTACTTACAGAAGTTAGAGTTGCTTCCATGGGATTACCAATAATTTGGTGCGACAATTTGAATGTTGTATCACTTGTAGCAAATCCTGTTATGCATGCTTGGGCAAAACATATTGAAATCGATATGCACTTTGTGCATGATAGAGTTCTAAGTGGACAGTTGCAAGTTAATTTTGTCCCAGGCAATGAACAAATTGCAGACATTCTTGCCAAGCCACTACCTGTTGAGAAGTTTTAGCATTTTCAAGCTCGCTTAATGTAGTTGCTCTTACAGAATTTCAAAAGGAAGCAGGGAGGATATTAGAATAGTTAACTATTAGCTGTTAGTTAATGTTAGTTAGCTTCAGATCAGTTAGAGGTTGTTAAAGTCAGTTAATGTCAGTTAGTATCAAACTTGTATAAATGAGCATTAATGGCTCATGATAATATAGCTTTGATTACTCAACAATGTTATCTTTTACCATTCAGTTCTCTTGTTAATATTCTGATACAACCAACCTCTTTCAGAGATGGTAGCCCCACTGATAACTTAATAGGCTTCATATCAATTTTTTATATCTTTAGAATTTTCAAGGCGTCTCCTTATCACTCCAATCTACCAAGTCAATGTTTTTATCATAATGAACATCCTCAATTAGCTAGATTACTGATAATACCTTAGTTTAATCTTTCATGTCTCGACTTACAGGCACAATGCATTGTTGTTGTCGAGTATCCAAGATACATATACAATCGGTAAGAACCAAAATAACATTAATCTTGTCAAGAAAATTCAAGCCAAGCATGAAGTTGTAATCATCCAAGTGACTTACCTTAAAGTCTTCCTTACCTTTCCATTGACCTATTTGTAGCTCAACTATTTGTGCTACTCCCATAGTTGGGACATCTTTGAAATTTACAATATTAATCTTCTTAGTCGATTTGCTAACTGTGCGACCAAGTTTACCCACAGCTTTCTTCGATATGAACAAATCATATGCCCCGTATCAACAAGAGCACTCCTCCTTGGCCTGCGATGTTGATGTCCACAAACATCAATCCTTTTTGGTTGAGATCACTCTTCGCTTTCGTAAAATTGAGCATCATTGACCCCAGCTTTAATACCTTTTCTTCATCAGGTTCTGTTTCATTTTTAATTGATCGTGAATAACTTGGATCACTCTGGAAAGTCTTGTATCCTATGTAGACCACAACATAAGAATCACTCAATTTGTTTTTTTTTTTACCCTTTTGGCTTTAACAAAACTCAAGATCGAACCAAGTTTCATCAATGTTTTGTCTAACTCATCATCCCCTTCGATGACAGAAGCGTAGATTTTTTTGGAAAATCTCTCACTATATGCGTATCACCACAAGCGTAGATTTCAGTGACCCCTTCAGTTTATTATTGGGTTTTCACTTCCCATTATGTGGTTTCCTATTACCACTATTCTTGTCATTGCCACTATTTCCTTTTCTATCTTGTTATTTCTCTTGGTCTCCCCCACTATTGCCTACTTGTTTGAGCTTAGAAGATTCAAACTTTTCTTTCCTTAGACCAAGTTCGACAAAGGGCTCCGCTTTGGCCGTGACTACAGTAAGTTTAGTGATGAATTATCGATGCAACTATTGTTTTGCCCATGACTTCAACTCATCCTCGAACCAATAAAATGTTTCTTCCTCACTCAAGTAAGAGATTTGAAACATCAATTCACTGAAGTCTTTGACATACTCCTGAACAATGACTTGTTATGTAAGTCAGCTTTAATCTAAATATGAGAATTTACAAAGAAAATTCTCTAAGACACCGGAATAAAGCGAGAGCAAACTAAAAAAGACAAAGAAACTCAAATCGAATAGAAAAGCCATAAGAAAACAACAGCACACCAAGTGTTTAATTACTATGAACGACATACAATGAGATGATTACAAAGGGGGAAAACTTTTATTTGTAGTTGAGTTCCCTCAGATCTAACGGTACAATTTAAATTATATTGATAGTCAATATTAAAGTTTATCTCCAAGATGAGAGTCTTAAGGGATTTAAACTCTTTACAATCTTATCCCTTAGGATTTAGAATATTCACCATGATAACTCTAGTTTTACGAGAGTATTTCACTGAGTCACCAAAGCTTCAAGTATATTAACTTCTCTATTCCATGATTGACCCAGTTTAAGTGGGTAAAATGAGCCCATTTAATCAATTGATCTCCATGGGATGCTTTATGTGCATTCGTCATGAGCTTTGATCTGCAGCCTAGGACATACACATTCACTTTCTCTCAAACTCTATTTCTAATTAGCTTTTTTCTCGCTTTAGATGTGAGAGTATATACGATTAGAAACATAGTATTCTTTCATAAAAAAATAACTGTTTGTTCTACAGGTTTCGGAGCACACAATGGGTGGAATGTATTGGCTAGGTTTAGGTGGACATGATGGTAGATATGATTATGATCGTTATGGAAGCAAATATGATGATCAATATGGTCATGGAAGGGATAGGGAGTATGACTATAAAGATGATGAGCGATATGGGAGGTATGGCAATTCAAGAAGTCATCATGGAGACCGTGCGTATGATGAGGATGGTGCTTCATTTCGGTATGCATTTATTTACTTTGAGACCTTTATATTGGTATGCGAAACATATTAATATTATTGATTCAATTATTTTATTGTCTCGATGTTTTGTTGAAATAACTTGATTAAATTATTTCAACATTGTCTTAATGTTTGGTTGGAGCAACTTTTTCTTTCTTTTGGATATTATGAATGACATTACAAAATGTTTGATGTGACTATTAGTTTCTTTTGATCAAGATTCTTAAATGGTTCATTTACTTGGTAGTTTTCCATGGATTTTTTCTATTTGTCATTTCATTAAGTAAAAAAAAATGTCCATTTGTAGTTTTTGTTATCTTCCCCAATGGATTTTTGAGAGAGGTGTTACCATCGCGGGATGCTTGACATGAAGAATGAAATTAGCATGACCATCTTCTCTACAAGGGCAGGGGTGCTAGAGCTGATTATCTTTCCCCGGATGGAAGGTAAACATGAGTGGATGCATTCTCAACTTGTCTTAGACATTGGGAGCAATCATTGCTTCCCTATTCTCAAACTTTCTGAAAATTGTTTTTGCGGCAGGCTGCTTGAGCGGAAGTATTCAGAACAAAATATTGGTGCTCCTCCTAGTTATGAAGAAGCAGTAACTGAAACTCGAAGTCCTCTCCATAGTGAAAGGTATTGCTTTGTACCTTAAATTTTCTGAACCTAGTTGTTTTCTTGTTTCATATTGAAAAGTTCTCTGATGATAGGGATGGAGAAACTTCAGTAGCAGCTGCTTCTAAGGATTCACCTCCTGCCAGCGATAATCCTAGCCAAGCAGCCTCTAACTTTGGCAATTCAGCATCTCCTCCTAATAAAAAAATGGCGGCTTTTGATGCATTTGATCCACGTTGTTCATTTTCAGGTATGAAGTTCCTATGTAAGTTCCATGGTCAGTATGTTCCAATAGCATTAGTTGTATTTCATGTTGTTTTTATTTGTCATCCAATATGAAAATTATTTTGATGTGGTGGTTTTTCAACTTAACCATTCACCCTGCAACATGTAAACTTCAACATGAAATTACTTGTTGGGTTTTCTTGTGATTGCGTGGAATAAAACTCGTAGTTTTGAGGCGATTAGATTGTAGTCTTGTTGATGCAATTGCATTCATCCCTTAAAACAGAAACTTCTTTTTCATCTTTTGCTCATCTGTTATAGCTGCCCCTACAACTGCTCCTGCCCCCCAACTGCTTCGACTAGTGCTGAAGTAGACTTATTTAGCACTCTTTCAGATTCATTGGCCATTATGCCAACTACACCTGAAATCCTTGCCACCGACTCCAGTGCCATACCTACATTTGCTGCGAATCAACCAGCTTCCAACTTAGGAAATCAGGTGGACATGATTTGTTTAATAAAAGTCGATTGTACTTGGTTCATACACATGGATTTCATTGCGCCTTCTCACACCATGCCTATTGATGGCCAATGCCATGTTAATTCAACTATTCATTATTCTTAAAGTATCCATGTCCAACACTCGTGTTTGACGTTTGGATATCGGGATATGATCCTCCAAGAGCCTTCCATACACAGAAATCATAGAAAAAATTAAACATACCTGTGTTGGATACATATGTCTAACACTTAACACCCAGAGTACGAGTAACATATGGTCCATGAACATGGATATGTTCTACTGTTGTCTTACGTGTTTTGAAACAAACAGCATCTATAATTAAAATTGAAGCAATTTTGCAGAATCCATTGCTTACTATAGAAATGGTAAACATACAAGGTTTGAGGGTGAACTTCATGAAATATAAGGGTGAATTTTTTTTTTAGAATTGTCACTAACTACTTATGAATATAACCTATGCCATATTTTGTTCTATTTCATCCCTTTCCTTAGTTCTTTGATTCCTAGGGACTTCAATGTTCTGTAAAATAATTTGTTTACATAATTCTGTTGTTACAAAATAAGTTAGTTTTGTTCTTAATATAGGAGTTTCATGATCCATTTGGTGACGGTCCATTTAAAGCTTTCTCTTCACCTGATGCTGCCCTTGCTCAACAACAAAGTTCAACTTCCATGCCTAGTTTGCCGCTTACAATGAATCTAACTACAAACGGTCCTCAGCCACTTTCAGCAAAATCAGTAACAATCAACTTCGAGAGCTCATTCTCTGCCAACACTTGCTCTACATGCAATGTCTCCAACGTTCAACACCCTCCAACAAACTCACAGTTTTTGCTTCGAGAATTGTCTACACCAAATCAGGAAAGTGATGTTTTGGTGGATATCCTTCCACCTTCTGGACTTACAGATGTTGTAGTTTCACATGAAACATCCTTTTGTGTACCAATGAGCCAATCTGTACCTCCTATTTCTATGAATGGCCAATCGACACAGCCAGGTATCTCTGGTCAATACAACTAACCTACGCAACCAAGTGCTAATCCATATGGTCAACTTGCACTGCCAAGTGCTAACCTGTATGGCCAACCTAGGCAGCCAAGTTCTAATGCATATGGGCAATCTGCACAGTCAAGCGTTAATCCTTATGGTCAACTGCCACGACCAGGTGCTAATCCCTACGAAAAATCCGCACAGCCAAATGCTAATCCATATGCCCAACTGATGCAATCTGGTTCAAATAATACCTATGGTAACTTTAATTTTAATTCACAGATTCCATATATAGCCACTCAAATTCCAGGATCTGCTCCGCAGAGAAACTATGGGAGTGTCATCTCTCAGAACCAGTTTAATGCTGGAACATTCCTTTCACTGCAGGGTTCTGTTGTGCCCATTGCTTCACTGAGTGCTCATCGAACCACGAATGCTGGTGGCTCATTTTCACCATGAGTCGTTGCTATAGTTCCTCAACCATCGAAGGATAAATTTGAGCCTAAATCAGCAGTTTGGGCTGATACATTGAGCAAAGGACTAGTCAATTTGAATATATCTGGATGTAAGTACACACTTCTCTTTTAGTAAAATATGTCACGAGTTATGCCCCTTCCTCAAGGATTAACTTTTATTTTATTTTCCATATGCAGCTAAAACAAACCTATTAGCTGACCTCGGAATTGATTTTGATGCTATTAATCGGAAGGATAAGAGGATGGAGAAACATGCCCCGGCAGCAGTGACATCTACTGTCACCATGGGTAAAGCTATGGGATTCGGGTCTAGGATTGGTCATGCTGGTGCTAGCATTCTTAGACCTCCAGCAAACCCTATGGTGGGTTTCGGCATGGGTATGGTATGGAGACCAACCCGCTCAATGATCTCATATGGCCCAATAAATCGTGGGCTTAACTTCCTTTTTCTGCCAAATCGTAACACTTTCTTCCTAGGTGAAACTCTCAAGAAAACTCGATCCCCATCTTCAAACTCTATATATTTTCTCTTGAGATCCGCATACGACTTCTATCGATCAGACGTTGCTTTTAAACAATCACGAATTACTCGAACCTTATCTTCAGTCTCGTGTATCAAATCAATTCCGACCAATTTAGGGTTGCTCAGCTCTGTCCAATATAAGGATGTTCTGCATTTTCTACCGTATAGTGCCTCGAACAATGCCATTTTAATACTGGACTAATAGCTATTGTTATAAGCAAATTCTACTAACGGCAGATATTTCTCCCAACTACCTTCGAACTCAAGTATATAGCATCGTAACATATCTTTCAGAATCTGTATCACCCGTTTTGACTGACCATCCGTCTGCGGATGATATGCAGTGCTGAAATTCAGCCTGGTTCCCAAAGCTTCATGTAACTTACCTCAAAACCTCGAGGTAAAACGTGAATCCCTGTCAGAGATAATAGATGCTGGAACTCTGTGCAGTCGTACAATCTCTGATACGTATAACTCAGCCAACTTCTCAAGTGGATAATCTACCTGGATAGGGATGAAGTGAGCTGACTTCGTAAATCTGTCTACAATTACCCAGATTGCATCTTTCTTCCTCGGTGTCATCGAAATTCCTGTGACAGTGTCCATAGTAACCCGCTCCCACTTCCATTCAGGAATGGAAATCGACTGTAGTAATCCAGACGGTACCTAGTGCTCTGCTTTCACTTGCTGACATACTAGACATCTATTCACAAACTTTGAGATCTCTCGTTTCATACCTGGCCACCAATACATTTTCTTCATGTCGTTATACATTTTCACACTTCACGAGTGAACGGAATAAGTATTGTTGTTAGCTTCCGTCAAAATGTCCCATCTCAAATCTGAATCATCCGAAATGCAAAACCCTGCCTCTGAAATATAACATACCATCTGTATCCACTACAAACCCCGTGGTGGCATCGCTCTTTATTTGTCCTTTCCTAGCTATAAGCTTTGGATCATTTCTCTGTAATTCTCGAATCCGCTACAGGAATAACAGTCTCATCTTGAGTTCAGTAGTGACAGAACCATCACTCTCTAGTGAAAAATTGGCATTCATTGCTCTTAATGCAAACAATGACTTTCGACTCAGGGCATCGGCAACAACATTAGCCTTTCCCGGGTGATAACCAATCACAAGGTCATAATCCTTTAATAACTTTAACCATTGGCATTGTCGCAAATTCAGCGACCTCTGCGTCATCAGATATTTCAAACTCTTATGATTCGTGAATACATGACATCTCTCACCAAATAGATAGTGACGCCAAATCTTAACTGTAAAGACTATGACAGCTAATTCCAAATCATGAGTCGGATAATTCTTTTCATGCGGCTTTAGCTGATGGGAGGCATAAGCTATCACTTTCCCAGCCTGCATCAAAACGCATCCCAAACCACTCAAGGATGCGTCACTGTAGACAACAAACTCATTTCCCGACTCTAGCTGTGTTAGAACTAGAGCTTCTGTTAGTAACTTTTTCAACTGATGAAAACTCTGTTGGCATTTGTCAGACCAAACAAACTGAACGTTCTTCTGTAGCAATTTTGTCATCGGCAAGGCTATAATAGAGAAATATTTCACAAACCGACGGTAATAACCTGCTAATCTAAGAAAACTGCGTACCTCAAAAACATTCTTCGATACTTTTCAGTTGAGTACATCTGCAACTTTACTCGGGTCAACCCGTATTCCTTTCGAAGATACCACATGACCCAAAACTTCAACCTCTCAAAGCCAGAACACACATTTGCTGAATTTTGCATACAGTTATTTTTCTCGCAAGATCTGCAACACCTCTTTTAGATGTTAAGTATGATCTGACTCTGTCTTGGAATAGATCAGTATATCATCAATAAACACAACTACAAACCTATCCAATTGAGGTTGGAATATTCTATTTATCAGATCCATGAATGCTTCTAGGGTGTTAGTCAACTCAAACAACATGACCAAGAACTTGTAATGTCCATACCGGGTCCTGAATGTTGTTTTCATCAAATTGTAATCTTTCACTCGCATCAGATAGTAACTTGATCGAAGATTTATCTTGGAGAATATGGTTGCACCCTTTAATTGATCAAACAGCTCATCAATACGAGGCTATGGGTACTTATTCTTGATTGTCACCTTATTCAACTGCCTGTAATCTATACACATCCTCATCGAGCCATCTTTTTTTCACGAATAGCACAGGCGCACCCTAAGGCGATACACTTGAACCCTCTGTCTAGCAATTCTTGCAACTGAGCTTTCAACTCTTTCAACTCAGTCTGCGCCATTCCAATGTCTATCCGATCATCTATCACTGTTCATCTTTTAATACGATTCATTCAATTTTATTTAATAATCAATTAATTATAATCACAACTCAACAAGGGCAAAAAGGTCATTTTCATATTTTTGGAGACTTCTACCAGTACTTGTTGGACATGTATTGGTACTTGTCAAGTCAGTAAACAGTTTAAAAATAATGCAGACTTATACCGATACCCAAGATAGTTCTACCGATACAAGTGAGATTTCTACCGAAACAAGTCATGCTTCTACCGATACTAAAAACTTCAGAGAGCTTAGAAGTCTTACCCTACAACTTCTATCGATACAAGTACACAAATTACCGATGCTTTTATGAGTAGAACTACTGATACCTACTATGCAAGTACCGATACAACTCATGCCAGTGAACAATCTCTCTCCTACTATAATAGCCTGATTTTTAGTGGTGTCAAAAATAGTGTTTTTGGGACCACAAATCCGATGATGTCGAGTTGTAAAATTATTTTATTTTAAGTATTTTTGGTGACATATGCATCATATGAAATTATGATTCGAAAATTTTACTAATTAGATGGTTAATTGAATAGAAAGGACTAAATCGTAAATGGTGAAAAAGTTGAGTTATCTAACTAGATGGACCAAATGAGTGAATTAACCAAAAGAGTTTTAGTTGGTGATTTGTTATGAGATGAATTAAACCTAAATAGGGTTAATTATGAAAGTCTCAAAATTTACAAAATTGCCATTAGTATATATATTAATTAAAGAAAATTTTAAGTGAAAAATTCCAACATTTTCACTCCACCATCTTCTTCATTCGGCTAGGATAGAAAAAAACTAGGGTTTTTGAAACTCAAACTTTGAGTTTTGATTTGGGTAAGCAAACCTTGATCGTTTTTAGTAATTTTTATGTTTTTGAGTCCGTATCATCTTAATCTAGCTTATGCAAGGGCTAATTTGTGAATCTGTCAAATGTTAGAAAACTTGCCATTGTTGAAATTGCTTGTTCTTGAAAGCTTTTGATATATTTAAGTGTTTGATACTTGGGTTAAATCTTTTTGTAAAGTGATTTTAGATGAAATTAGGATTTAAGGACTAAAGTGTGAAAATAGTGAAATTACATGTATTGTTGTGACAATAATTGTGTGAATGGGTTGAATAGATACTTAAGAGAATTCGGTTATGGTTAGTTGTGTGTAAGAATGGTTATTTTGCATGTTTTGTGTTGAAAGAACCAGTGGTAGCATCGAGGTGATAACTTGCATGGTGGAAAGCCTCATAGCCAATAGGTTGAGTAGAGGAAATGGCGGTGTCACCACGAGTACTAATACCTAACCTCGTAAAAATGTATAACAAATACGAGCCATAGAGAAGAGTGATATTTGTATTAAGTCCCTTCCCAATAGCTTTCATAATGTCATTAAAAAGTATAAGTGCAAGATCGTGACGCCTATTTGTTCTAAAACAATCGATCCACCAATAGTTGGTGCTTCGAATCTTGGCATGTTTTTTAATAGTTCTTAGATTCCAAGTGAGGATTAGATGTAGGACACAATCATGTAAGTTAAGTTCAGATACCAAACCCGAAGGTACAAAAAGTGAGGGATCGTAACGTCCCTTCTCATCGGAGAGACCTTCGGAAGGTAAGTGAAGACAGTCACCAAACTCTTCGAGAGTTAGGCGAATAGGGTGTGCCCATGAGAAAAGAGGAGATGGTAATGACAGTTTCTTTGGAATCGTCATGTTCGAGCGTGGCATTAGAAAAGAGAGCTCGAACAAGGTTTAAATAAAGCAGTGAAGAAATATTAAAAAATTCCATCCAACCCTAACTTTGTAGGATGGGAAGATAAGAAAACCTAATGGCATCCAACATTTCCATGCCAATTTTCCTAGCTTCACAAACACATTTAGAGGCAAAGTGGATGTTAAAGCGTTCAAGCAAATTTGAAGTTTGAAAACATTCGTTAAAGGATGACTCGACATCACTAGAGGTAGAGGTAGTAGACCTAGAGCATTTCTTAGGAGCCATAATGCTATATAGTAACTTAGGTAACAATAAGGCTAAGAAAAAATTCTTTGAGGAATTTTGTCAAAGACTTGGTGGGCAAGGGTTTTTGGCAAAATTTTTAAGAAAAATCCTTAAAGATTGATAACCTCCTACAATAAAACAACATATATACAATCCAAATCAACCTAATAAACCATTAAAACACATTATTTCAACCTACATTGTTCAAAATCAATAAGTTGAAAATTTAGGGTTTTTACCTCAAATGTGTTGAAATAGCCCAAAATCCCAAGTAAGAGTGAGCAAATCTTGCTTAAAATAGATTTGAAGGTGTTTAGAAGCCAAGATTTTTGAGAAAATGCAAAAGTTTTGAAGGATTTTTGGTTTGGTTTTATGCATTTTTTAGAGAAAAAAGGGGTTTTGGGTTAAACTGTTTTGAAAATCTATAGTAGGTGCCCTTATAAGGCCTGTGATATTGATATTTTTCCATGAGTATTGATAATTTTAAATCTGTATCGATACCAAATTGCAGTTTTGTTTTCCAAGTGTAGTGAAATCACAAAAATGAGATTTTTAAGCCTTATTATTTTCTAAGGGTCCTAAAATGGCTCAAAAACTATTCCTAATGATTTAGAATGTGGTGATAGAACTAAGATGCATGAAAATGTATGAGATGCATGAAAATAAATAAGTAAATAAATAAATGAATAAATAATTTAAGTAAAGTCAAAGATGGCTAATTATTGATATATATGTGAGAGCAACAAAAAATTGAAGGCATACTAGAAGGAATAGATAACCAATCATATAAAGCTCCCCCTATCTTTTTGCATATGAAAGCCAAGAAAATCATGCTTACCATGCTTTTGTACCAAAAAAATTAACACATAGTTAAGGTAAGGTGGTGATGGTACTAAAAAGAAACATTATTTTCACCCCACTTATTAGATAATTTGTTCCCATGTAGTTGTCCTTAGTACATATTTTAGCATTTTTTAGTTTAGTACATTGCATTTTCTAATTCAGTGGACCTTAGCCTAGTTTTCCTTAATTTTTCCATATTTTACTACTAATGTCGCAGCATGAGCACTTTTAGATTGCGCCCAAAAACTGTCACCGCATGAGCACTCCAGATTGCACCCAAAACTGTCCCCGCATGAATATTTCCAGAATGCATCCAAGACTGTCACTGCATAAGTATTCTTCAATTGCATCCAGGACTATCGCTACATAAGTATTCTTCAATTCCACCCAGGAATTTCGTTGCATGAACATGTCCAGAATTATCATTGCATGAACGTGTCCAGAATTGTCGTCGCATCTGATAGCTGTTTGGATAAGAATAGAAATGTGTGAGCTATCCAATCTGGTATAACCAACTTGTACAACCAGAGACAGCTTAATTTTGTAAAATATACACGTGTACAATTTGGGGCTAAATATAAACACTCACAAGGAAAGAGAAAATAGAGGGGTTTTCCTTTAGTTTCCCATTTTGCAATATTATCTTCTTCAATCTAGCTTTTGAGCTTTTCGGTTATGGAGGCTTGAGACCATGGGTGAACTGATGTGAAGAAGGCAGATCTGCTCCTGACGAGGAGCACCTTAAATGCGATCCAAGAGGAGTGTAAGGGAGTAATTTAAGTAAACTAGGAATAGGATACTTCAATTTATGCTGTTATGTCTCTTGATTAACGCTTATAAGTTTTGATAAATTTAAGTTGTGTGGAAGTAAAATTTCATTTCAGATCTGAATGATATCTATTTTAATCTTTCCTTTATTGTTTATCTTTGGATTTAATCGTTTGACCACGGAAGTGTGATTGCAGTCACTATCACTGGAAAGCGTAGCCACAAATTAAATTAACAAGCAAGACAATGGAAGTTGCTTGAGGATCGAAGGAATTCATTCCACTTGTTCTTGAGTATATTGTGTTGCCAACACTGGAAGGTGTGGTTAGTGTGATTATTTGAGTCTTTGATAAACAGGGAAGTTAAGGTTGGTAAGAATTCATTATGTTTAATTGCGGTGACAATTTATCTGTTATTAACCTTGTGATCACATTTAGCTTCCTACCAACTTTTCAAGTCAGGAAACCCCTATTTTATTATCAGTACTTTACTTCTTAAACCTTCCAATATTGCTTCGACAAATTAATCTCATTCTTTTACTGTATTTTTTATTTTAATTACTCCGACATCTGTCGTTACAATCTATCTTGTTTTAACTTTCATTGCATCGACAATTGTAAACACAAACAACCATCCCTGTGGGATCGATATCAGATAGATTTACATCTATCTATTATACTTGCATGGACAGTGTTTGCTTGCACAAATTGCTGTGACGTTCATAGCGCGATCAAGTTTTGGCGCCATTGCCGAGGATGGCGTTTGTTTGATGTTTATTTTTATCTTTGCATTTATTCTTTATATCTAAATTTTATTTGTCACTAACTTTTTTCCTTTTTGTTGATTACTTTTACATTTTTCTTTTAGTGAAATATGGCTAGGTACGAGGTGTTTAATGATCGAGATAGACCAATACGAGAATATTTAATTCCTACTTTGGATGATCTATATCCTAGAACCTTAAGATTTTGGATTGACATTATTAGTAATGCTGCAGAAATGGAGCTCAATGCCATAACAGCCCAGGTATCCTCTTTGACTAATATGCAGAAAGCTACAGCAGTTGTAGAATGGAAATTTGTAGTGAAAATTACGATTACTATGGAGGCAACCATGAGTTTGAAGAATCCCCATCAAATCCAACAAATGTGTACCACATGGGGAATTTCTATCGAAATGAAAATCCATATTCCAACACTTACACTCCAAGGTGGGAGCAACATCCAAATTTTTGTTGGAACAATCAAGACCCTGGAAGTATAAACAATTATGTTAGATTCGAGTGGACAATACCCAATTATGATCAACCTTTATCAAGGCTAAATATCCAATAAGACGAAGCATCAGAGTTTTCATCAATTGAAAATTTAATACTGTCAATACTGACATTGTGCTTTAGAGTCAAGTTGAATCCCTACGAGCTCTTGAATATCAATTTGGCCAGATTGTGAAAGCAATAAATTTGCTACCACAAGAAACTTTGTCGATTGATATTGAGAATTCGATATCACAAGGGCAAGAGCACTGTGAGGAAATCATTCCCAAAAGTGAGACTCAGCTGAATGAAGTTGTTCAAGATGCTACAACAAAAGAAGATAATTTAAATCTTGACAATGGAAAGATGTCAGAACAATCTGAAAAGCAAGCTGCAGCTGAAGAGGATAAACAAAATATTGCTGAGACAGAATCAAATCATTTTGTCGACATAATGCTATAACAAAACAACCTCAGAAACTTAAAGATACATAGTCAAAGAAGAAAAGATTGGGAGAAGTAGAAGCAGTAGCACTTACTAAAGGATGCACTGTCATGACAATTAAATTGCTTCAAGAATTTAAGGATCCCAAAAGCTTCACAATACCCTATTCCATTGGTGATCGGTATATTGGAAAGGCATTATGTGATTTCAACGAAAGCATAATTTTGATGCCTATATCCGTAATTAAGAAGTTATGAGATTGGAAAAAATGCACAGTATCTAATTCTAATTAAGATTGTTAAGAGTTAGAGTCTTACCTGTACTATTGTTATTACTTCGGTGTGTCGTGACATACACTATGTTGTGACGTCAGTCGCAGGATTGCTATTTTGCGAGGCAGTGTTCGTCGCGATGTAGTCGTGTCATGTCGTGACGTCGAGGCCAGTAGTTATGTTGCTCAAATATGTGGGTTTTGCGACATTGGGTATGATTGTCGCGACATCTAAACCAGCTTCTCTCTAATTCTAAATCAGAGCTATTTTCTATTCCTTGGGTATTTGAATCTAGCTCTCGCTTTATATCCCATATCCTTTTGTAGTGTAAAGGTTATTCCTCAATAACTATGTCTGTAGTTCCCCCGTAATACGATTTTATCCTTTGCCTATTAACTAGGAAAGTTTCTCCACTCTTTCCTATTAACTCAATTGCTCCATATGGTTTTACCTAATTAATGATATACGACCCTGTCCATCGTGATTTAAGTTTCCTAGGAAATAGTTTAAGTCTTGAATCAAACAAGAGTACCTTCTGTCCCGGCTCGAAGTTTTGTTTCCGAATCTTAGCATCATGGTGCAACCTACTTCTTTCTTTATAAAGTTTTGTGTTTTCATATGCCATAAATCGAAATTCCTCTAATTCCTATAACTGAAACAATCTCTTTTTTTTTGCTAACTCAAGATCTAAATTCAATTCCTTAATGGCCCAATATGCTTTTCTTTCTAATTCAATAGGCAAGTGACAATTTTTCCCATACACGAGTTTATATGGAGACATACCAAGGGGTGTTTTATATGCTGTTCAGTAGGCCAATAAAGCGTCGTCCAATTTTGTCGCCCAATCATTGCGATTAGGATTCATAGTTTTATCTAATATCTGTTTAATTTCTCTATTAGATACTTTAGCTTGCCCATTCACCTGAGGGTGATATGCAGTTTCCATCTTGTATCGGATACTATATTTTACATGAGCTGCTTCAAATTGTTTACTGCAAAAATGTAATCCTTCATCACTAATCAATGCTCTAGGAGTTCCAAATCTTGAAAAAATGTTTTTTCTTAAGAATTTTACTGCTGAGTTGGTATTATTAGTAGGTAATGCCACTTCTTCAACCCATTTAGAAACATAATCTACTGCTAATAAGATGTATTCATTCCCAAATGAATTAGGAAAAGGACCCATGAAATCAGTTCCCTAAACATAAAAAATTTTACCTTAATAATTCCTACCTGTGGCATTTCATCCCTTTTTGATATATTCCCCATTCTTTGGCACCAATCATAGTTTTGTACGAACACATGAGCATCACGGTTCACAGTAAGCCAATAGAATCTGGATTGTAAATTTTTTTAAGCTGTACGATTTCCACCAAAATGGAATCCACAAGGATAATCGTGACATCCTTTAAGGATATCATTGATTTCTTCCTCAGCTACGCATCTTCATACTAATTGATCAGCACATTGCCTAAATACATAAGGATCCTCCCAAATGTAATTTTTTGCTTCATGCATGATTCTTTTTTTCTGCTGCCAGAAGTCTTTTGTTGGGAACACCCCACCCCTTTTGCTAAATAATTCACATAATCAGCATACCATGGTGCTCCTATGTCTAAGAGTCGAGTTTCTACTCTAAATAGTTGTTCATCCGTAAAAGTTTCCTTGATTTCTTCCAAAGGTACAGGGATAGTAGAATTTTCCAAGCGTGATAAATGATTTACTATTTGATTCTCTATCCCTTTCCTATCCATGATCCATAAATTGAATTTCTGCAGTAGTAATACCCATCTCATCAATAGCGCTTTGGTTTCTTTTTTCTTCATTACATATTTCAAAGCTGAATGATCTGTATAAATGTACATAGGATTAGCCATTAAATATGGACTAAATTTATCGCAAGCAAAAACTACAGCTAACATTTCTTTCTCAGTGGTAGTATAATTGCATTGAAGGGGGTAAGAGTCCTGCTAGCATAATGAATCACTCCAAACATATTGTCTTTCTTCTGTCCTAGAACGACACCTATAGCATAATAACTAGCATCACACATAATGATAAAAGGTTCATTCCAATTTGGTATGGCAATAATAGAGGCGATTATCAGTTTCTCTTTTATCTTCTCAAAAACTTCGATGCAACTATTATAAAAAACAAATGGAACATCTTTTTGCAATAATAAATTTAATGGTTTAGAAATATGAGCATAATCTTTTATAAACCTTCTATAAAACCCTGCATGACCCAAAAATTTTGAATACCTTTGACATTTTTAGGATATGAAAGGTTTTTTATTACCTCAATTTTCGCTTTATCTACTTCTAACCCTCTTTGTGATATTTGATGCCCTAAAACTAACCCTTCTCTTACCATGAAATGATATTTTACCTTTGATGGAAGAAAACGAGCTTTGACACAAATTCGAAAAAATCCACGTTTGGAGAAGATGATGAAGGTGATAATGGTTTTTAGGTGTTTTCCTTGGCTATTTATAAGCATTTAAAGTTTTAGGGTTATTAGAATTTAAAGGAAATTAAAAGTTAGAAGTATAAATCAATTGGAAGAGATGGAAGAGCAAGGGATGACAAACACAAATACTTGGGGTTTTAAACGTGAAAAAATATAAGTGAAAAAGTGGTTTTTAGGTTGATTTTTAAAGTTTGGTCAAATTTCCTCATAAAAACTCTCAATTTTAACTCTTTTACAAATCAATCCTATTTTCAAAATTAAAGCTATTTAAAACTCATTTTTAGAAATTCATTTAATATCCTAATAGTCATTTTCGAAAACATTATTGACTACTAATCTTAAAAAATTCCGAACATATATAGGATAAAATTCCTAAAATACCCTCAAAATTTTTAGGCCTAATTTTGGGGTGTGACAACACCAAAGATGTTAACTATGTTGGTAATAGAGGTGGGAATCCCTATTCAAACCCTTAAAATCTAGGATGGAAAGATCATCCTAATTTTAGATGGGGAGGAAGTCAAGGGGAAGTGGTGACAACAACGCCCAATCGAGAAACACAAGTTACCAACCTCCATTCTTGCAGAGGCAACCGGAAAGAGCAATTCAAAGTGAACATACTGTATGTGGTCAAATGTTAGATAGGATCGAGGGAGAAATGCAATCCATGAGGGTGAATGTGAAACAAGTGCAATCTGATTGTACTAGTACTGCTAGATTAGTTGCAAAGTTAGAGGAACGGATAAACCAATTGGTGAGTATGGTAGGAGATCTCACAAGGCAATTTGGTACCGACATCCCTAGCAACATTGAGAACAATCCTCGAAGAGAGGGGAAAGAAAAGGTAATCAAGTTAAGATCGGGCAAAGTACTTAATAGCCTAGAATAGTCCTAAAAGGGAGAAGAACACAACAATTCCTATGTGGTTATAGACATCCCTTCTAACAATGACACTAAAGTCATAATACCCAAAGAGGTACCGGTGAAAAAGGCACTAGAGAAGAAAGAGGATATGCCTAAGGAAGATAAAGGCACCCCAATTCCATTTCCAAAAAGGTTAAAAGAGAAAAAGAAAAAAGATGACGATGATTTTGTAAGCTTTTTAAACCTTTTTAAATCTTTAAATGTCAACTTACCTTTAATTGAACTTATAAAAAAGGTACCAAAGTACGCCAAGTTTTTAAAAGAGATTATGTCAAGGCGTAAAAAGATCAAGGTAGGTGAGCAAGTGGAAGTGAACGCATCGTGCAATGCAATTATCTTTAAAACAATTCCCCAAAAGCTGAAGGATCCCAGCAGCTTTACAATCCTAATCAAAGTTGGGAACCTTTAGTTTAACAGAGCATTATGTGATCTTGGAGCAGCATAAATTTGATGCCTCTGTCAATGTTTGAGAAACTTGGGAGCAGAGATCTAAAAAATACCCAAGTGACTTTGCAACTAGTCAATCGATCATCTGTGAGACCGAAGGGGATTTTAGAGGATATGCTAGTCCAAGTAAGAAGTTTCATCATCCTTACAAATTTCGTGGTGTTAGATTTTGAGGAGGATAGAGATATACCCATTTTACTAGAAAGGTCGTTCCTAGCCATGTCGAGATCTACCATTGACCTAAATACCAACGACCTGGCAATGAGAATCAATGGAAATATGGAGACTTTGAAATGTGGGGATAAAAATAATGGAACAGAAAAGTACAACGAACGTTATTACTTGCTTGATTTGGATGAAAGTGAAGGATCTAGAACAATCCTTTTCATGAGCAAAGAATGAATCAATAAATTCAAAGAAAGGGATTGATCGAAGGAAATGGAAAAACTTGACGGGAGATGGACTAAAGCAAAACAAAATTGGACTCGCTCAATAAGGGTAAGCATACCAGATGAGTCCGGTAGTAAAACGTGATGGTAAAAAGGTGGTACTAACTTCTGTATATTATTCTATTTCCTATTGGAAACAGGGGTATGTTGTGACACACTAGCCATTGTGTAGCAACATAAGTGACAGAATCAAGAAAAAATGAGACTGATGATGATGTCGCAACGTAGACCTCTTGATAAAAAAACACGCACAGAATAGAATCGTAAGTCGTCTCGTTACGGATTTGTCTTAGGGCTCTAGACGTTTAGAGATTTCTTGTTTGCTTGTTAGATCTTATACACATTGAAAAACAAAGAAACAAGTCAAATCTGAAGGAAAATAAATTGGCTAGAACTAACAAAACAAAATTAGTAAAGAAACCCCAATAAAAAAGTCTAAGATATAGTTCGAATCTAGGCATCAAATGATGAATTTTAAGGTTTCTTGAGCTTAAAGAACCCTAATTTAAGTGGAGAATTTCGTCCAAAATCAGATCTGAAAAGGGGAACAAAACAGATTTGTTAAACAGATTTTTAAGCTCAAAAGAAAACTATTTTGTAATTAAAGATTCCAAACAATGTAAACGATCAAGAAACCCTAATTTTATGATGAATCTTGCTAATCTGGGGTGGAAAAAGATGAATATTGGTGGGTTTAAGGACCTGGAACGAAATCAAATGAAATTAGAATCAAAGAATAAAGAAATAATAAAATAGATTTTTTTTAAAGAGAATAAAAGATGGAAAGATGATGATGGTGTTTGAAAGGTGTCCTCGGCAGCCATGAATCCATGAAGAGATCCAAAACCACTTGCTAACAGCTCTAATTCTCCCCTCCAAGAAGAAGATAAAGGCAAGAAGAAAGGTGAAGATTACTCCTACAATCAAAGAGACTACCAAAGCAACTTCTAAAATAAACAAGACCTAAGAGAATTTCTTAAGACTCAAAGAGAACTTGATTAATCAATAAAAGAGAAAAAAAACTGAATAACATAATGAGGGGTGGCTAAGGCCTTTAAATAACCCCCAAAGTCAAACTCCTAATCAAACGTAGAAGTTTAAAGTCAAATAAATAACTGATTACAACTTAGCAAAACAATCAAATAACTAATTAACTAATAAATAAAACTAAAACAATAATTTAATATGGAATTTCGGCTAAGGTTTAAATGGGTTGTGCTTGGGCCGAATTTCTAGTTGGAAAACTAAGATAAATTCGATTTGGGCTCTGTTAGGCCTGATTTGTAATGCGTGTTCTTCTCAACTTCCAAATGGTGTCCAAAACTTTAAGTTGGGCTTAGTGATGTGTAAATGGGTCAATTCTAATCTTGCACATGGTTTCCTTCCGAGATCGATCCGCTTACGCTCGAACATATTATCCATCGAATGTCAGCTTCAAGATTTGGTTTCTTGGACCAAGAATTCCAAGATTTGGATTCTTGGTTTTCTTGATTTATGAAATCTCCCCAAATGGCATAATTAGACCAAGATTTGGTTTCTTAATTTTCTTGATTTTCTTGAAAACAAGAAAGTGATCTTGATTTTCTTTTCGGCTCATATGTGCGTCCAAGGCCTTTGTGATGAATTCTTTCACAAATCCGTTTAATCTTGCCTTCATCTTCCTTGCCTTTGACC
This sequence comes from Gossypioides kirkii, assembly GCA_005610355.1. Taxonomy (NCBI): domain Eukaryota; kingdom Viridiplantae; phylum Streptophyta; class Magnoliopsida; order Malvales; family Malvaceae; genus Gossypioides; species Gossypioides kirkii. The sequence continues at coordinate 20,505,309 of CP032246.1, read as the reverse complement.
TTGTAATTGGGCCTTGAGGTAAAGTCAGCCCATCAACTTTGATGCTTGCATCATTCCCCCTTCCTCGAAATGATTCGTCCTCGAATCTGAAACATCAAAGGGAGAGAGATCAGCAACATTGAAAGTAATACTCACATTAAACTCACCAGGCAGATCTATTTGGTAGGCGTTGTCGTTGATCCACTTAATAACTTGAAACGGTCTATCACCCCTACGGTTTAATTTCAATTTTTGTTGTTTGGGAAATCTCTCTTTGCGCATATGGACCCAAACCCAATTATCGGGTTCAAAAACAACTTGCTTGCGCCCCTTATTGGCTTTGTTGGCAGTGACTTCATTAGTTGTGGCAATTCGTTGTCGAGCTTTCTCATATATGGATTTTACCAACCCAGCCTTTTGTTCGCCATCTAAGCTGCAAATATTATCTAAAGGTAACGGCACAAGATCAAGTTAGTAAGTGGGTTAAAACCATAAATAATTTCTAAAGGAGAATAACCAATTGTAGAATGGATAGATCGATTATATGTGAATTCAACAAAAGGTAAACATTCTTCCCACGTTTTGAGATTCTTACCCACCACAGTTCTAAGCAAAGCTCCTAAGATTCGATTTACTACTTCAATTTGTCCATCGGTTTGGGGATGACAAGTAGTTGAATAGAAGAGTTTTGTTCCAATCTTACCCCACAGTACCTTCCAAAAATGGCTTAGGAATTTCAAATCTCTATCAGAAACAATGGTGCGAGGTATTCCATGTAGACGCACCACCTCTTTAAAGAATAAATCAGCCACATGTGTAGCATCATCGGTTTTGTGACAAGCTATGAAGTGAGCCATCTTTGAAAACCTGTCATCAACAACAAAGATACTATCTCGACCCTTTTTAGTTCGTGGCAACCCAAGAATAAAACCCATGGATACATCAACCCATAGAGAAGAAGGAATTGGAAAAGGAGTATAAAGGCCATGAGGCATTACCCTAGATTTTGCTTGTCGACAAGTTATACATCTAGAACATACCTTTTTAACATCCTTATTCATGTGTGGCTAAAATAAGTGTTCTTGTAGAATGTCTAATGTTTTTGCAATTCCAAAGTGTCCTATAAGTCCTCCATTATTTGCCTCTCGAACCAAGAGCTCCCTCATGGAGCATTGTGGTATACATAACCTGTTCATGCAAAATAAAAAACCTTCCACAAGATAAAACTTATCATAGGCCCCATTCCCACAATTAGCAAAGATATTTTCAAAATCAGTATCATTTAAGTAAAAATCTTTCAAATTCTCAAATCCTAAGACTCTAGCATTCATAGTAGTTATTAAAGAATATCACCGAGATAAAGCATCAACAATAACATTATCCTTACCCATTTTGTACTTAATAACATATGGGAATGTTTCAATGAATTCGACCCACCTAGCATGTCTCTTACTTAATTTACCTTGTCCCTTTAGCCACTTAAGGGACTCATGATCGGTGTGAATTACGAACTCATTTGGTAGCAAGTAGTGTTGCCAAACTTGAAGAGCTCGAAACAAAGCAAGTAGCGCCTTGTCATAGGTTGAATAATTTAGTTGTGCTTCATTTAACTTTTCACTAAAATATGTAATCGACCTCTTGTCTTGCATCAAGGCTGCACCTATCCCAATATCTGAAGCATCACATTCTAGCTCAAAAGTGTTAGAAAAATTAGGTAATTTAAGAATTAGAGCAGAACAAAACTTATCTTTTAAGGTTTGAAAAGCCTTTGCTTAATGTGTACCCCACTTGAAACCCACAGATTTCTTAATTATTTCGGTTAATGGGACAGTAATAGAAGAAAAATCTTTCACAAACCTACAATAAAAACTAGCTAAACCGTGGAAAGATCTTACTTCATAATTGTTTTAGGAGTAGGCCACTCCTTGATTGCCTTTACTTTATCCTTATCGACATGAATACCTTGTGCACTAACTATAAAACCCAAAAAGATTAGCTTATCACAGCAAAATGTGCATTTATCAAGGTTGGCATACAATTTTTCAGTCCGTAAAATGTCCAAAACAGATTTAACATGCTGAACATGGTCATTCAAAGAAGTTGAGTAAATCAGAATGTCATCAAAGTAAACAACAATAAATTTACCAAAATAAGGCCTTAAAATATGATTCATTAAGCGCATGAAAGTACTAGGTGCATTAGTTAACCCGAAAGGCATTACTAACCACTCATACAATTCAAATTTTGTTTTAAAGGCTATTTTCCATTTGTCCCCTTCCCGCATGCGAATTTGATGATACCCACTTTTTAAGTAGAGTTTAGTAAAGATAAAAGATCCATGCAACTCATCAAGCATATTATCAAGTCTAGGAATAGGATGTTTATACTTTATCGTAATTTTGTTGATTGGGCGGCAATCAACACACATGCAAAATGTACCGTCTTTCTTAGGCACTAATAAAATAGGAACGTCATAAGGACTTAGGCTTTCTCGTACATACCTTTTAGCTAAAAGATCCTCCACTTGCTGTTGCAATTCCTTTGTCTCCTCGGGATTGCTTCGGTAAGCTGGTCAATTTGGTATGCCAACATCGGGTATTAAATCGATTTGGTGCTTAATTCCTCTTAAGGGTGGTAAACCTTTGGGAGGCTCATCGAAAACGTCCTCATAATCCTGTAAAACAGTAGAGAAAACACTAGGTAACGAACATGTTATGTTTGATAAAGATAATAGATTCGGCCTAAATCTCACAAGGACACAAGGTTGTTTAGTGACAAGAGTTCTCCTCACATCTTTTACACTCGCATATAAATTTTGTGTACTCTTTTTACCACAAGAGGATTCACTCACTAGTGGGCCTTTCGATTGACTTTTGTTACTACTGGCCTCTTTACTCTCAGTGATACGAGACGAATGCGGAAGAGGATCGTAAAGTTGTCAAGTCGCAGATCTACCCCAAAGCTCTAGACAAATGTAATCTGAAACGAAAACAAAGAAAGATAGATTAATTGACAAGAAGAATAATCAAACAAAATTAAAACGAAAGAAAGATGAAAGGCTGGTAATGGATCTAATAGAGAATGAAATTAAGGTTTCTTTGATGAAAGAAACCGTCCTTGGACCTCAAGAAAACGTCCCAACTAGATCTGGAAAATAAAAACACAAACAGATTTGTTAGAAGTGATTTAAAAGATAAAAGCAAAATGTTTAGGCAAGAATGATTGAAACAGCAAGAAAAGATTGGATCTTCTAATTTTTGATGTGTTCCTTAATGGATCAAGGTAGAAGAATGTCCCTCTTGAAGCAATTTCAACCTAGAACGAAAACAACTAAATCAGTAACCCTAAACAGCAAGAAATAAACTAGATCAAACTAGAACGATAGATTAAAGATAGAAAAGAGAATATAACGTCCTAAGAAGCCTTGGAAAAAATAAGAATCCACAACTCCCTTCAATGGCTCTAATTTCCCCTCCAAGAAAGAGATCTTGGCAAGAAAAATCTTGAAGATGATTCCCACAACCTGAAAGATTGTTAAAACAACTTCTAAAAAAAACTCAAGAGCAATTGTTGAAGAAAAACTCAAAGAGAATTATTATTAACTCAAAATTATAAAAATAAAATGTTCTTTGTTTACAATTCCAAGGCCTATATATAGCTAATCTAAACAAGTAGTTTTAAACTAAACTTTCTTGTTGACATAAAACTCCTAAAAACTTAAACTACTTAATAATTATTCAAAATTCGAAATTAAAATAACAATAAAATAATAAGAGCTGATAATACAATATTGGGCTCATATATAAAAAAAATTAAACCTAAAACCCGAACCCAATATGATTTAAACTAGAATTAAAAGCCCGAAATTCGTAATTCCCGTCATAATCACGTCCAAAAATTCTATCCGCGCAGTTTTATTAAAACGATCATAACTTGAGATCCCGAACTTGAAATCAAGTGATTCAAAGTGTGTTTCGAAGATAAGAGATAGATCTTCGAAATCCATGCAGACATATCAACCCATAAATTCGTGGATCCCATACAAAAAGTCATTTCAAGTCATTTCAAGTCTTGGATGGTCCCGTTCAATCTTGCTCGAATTTCCTTGGCCTTCGAACTCGTTATTGGGCCTTGAGAAACTTTGATCCCATCACATTCATAAGCTTGAATTTGGGCCTTGTGACTCGTATCACTCAGTCTGTTCAATATTTTCACCCTTTACCCCCCCACAAAATCTTAGCTTTTTGAGTTGTTCGTCATGAACTTCTTTGGGTGTCAATTGTATTAGAGTGTACTTTTTCCCTTTGAAGATGAGAGAATATCGGTTAAGCTTGCCATGATGTTGCACATCTCTATCATATTGCCATGGACGGCCAAATAACAAATGGACAGCTTAAATGGGCACCACATCACACCAAATTTCATCCTCATAGTTCCCAATTTTAAAAGAAACTAGAGTTTGTCTATTTACCTTAACTTCGACGCCATCATTAAGCCATTGAAGTCGATATGGCCTAGGGTGTCTCAAATATGGAAAACCAAGGGAATCAACAAGGAAGTTACTAATCATATTCGTACAACTCCCACTATCCACGATGAATGACCATAGCTTCCCTTTAACTGAGCACCGATCAGGATTTTTACGACATAATGATTGTGCAAGCATACACACGTTAATGCAAGTATAGTTGATAGACAAATCTATCGGATATCGATCCCTAGAGGAATGGGTTCTTACTATCTAAATGTCGGAGCAATCAATATTGAAATTAAGTGTAATGTGAGTACTGATGTCAGTGCAAGATGTCAGATCTGCACACTAAAATTAGATATCAATGTCAACGCAATCAGAGTCAAATGTTAGGTGTTAAATGTCAATGTACTGAAAGTAAATCAAATGTGTTGAGTGTTGAGTACTGAATATTTAAATTACATAAAATGTAAAAGTGATCAAGTGTAAAGGGTAGAAATGGTTCACTGATTCTGCTAAGTTGCAACACTGAATGCGTCGACAAGGTAGAGTATAGATGAATTATCACTACAATGAAGTCTCTTTGAGTTCTTACCAACAACAACTCCCTACTTAATCCCGACTTAAATACCCACAATCACTCCACCTCTCAATGCTAGCAATGATATGTATCCAAGAACAAGTAACTGGTTCTTATCCTAGTCCTGAGCAACTCTCGCCTAACCCACTTGTTAACCTAACCTATCACCGCATCTCTCGATGTCGATGCACTGTAATTTCACTCTCGTGCTTAAAGCGGTTAAATACAAGAATAAATAGATAAGCAGTGTAAAATATGAATCAAAATGATATAACATTAAAAGACACTCTCGTATTCATTTAATATCATCAAAATCCATCATCGTTTAAGAAGAATTAAAAAGTACAACGAAGCTTACTATCTCTAGACTACTAGACCTACTCCTTAATTGTTCCTCTTGACTTGCATCAAACACCTTCTCATCAAAAGTGACTATAAACTTGCTTCATCAGCTTCCCAATTCCCAGCTTAAATCTCCAAAATACACAGAAATTGTAGAATTTAATCCCTTAGCTCTTGATGATTTCTACATTCTTTGTTCGTCTATTTATAACCTCCAAAATATTGCAAGTTTCAGCCTTCATTCCCAGATCTAGATCTAGATTTTTGCAGCTATCAAAATTAGTTAGAATACAGCTGTGCACTCACGTAGTTCTAGTATGTTCTTTACAAATCTTCAAATTGTCGCTGTATCACTGGGCACTTTCTAAAATTATAATTGCAGCGAGATCTGTGAAATTTCTGCGTTGGTGCTTCCAGTTGTGGATTCAGCTTGATTATACTCTTTCAAGGTTTAGTTTCAATGCAACGACATCTCTTGGTCGCAATTTCCAGCTGATCTTGTGGCTGCATTCGTCCAGTATTAAGCTTCTAGACTTAGTTCCTGCATTGACAATATTAAGACGCAATATATCGGCTGCTTGCGTCGACATTAGTACAAAAATGGATAAAATAACAAGAATTTAAACTAACTAACAATGAGTTGGAAAATATGAAAATTAAATATAATATGCTAATGATGCATGCTAAAAGAAATACAAAAGAAACAATTAAGACACTAAATTAGGGAGAAAATCTATGTCATTTGTAATACCATAACACCCCCAAACTTGAGTTTTTACTTGTCCTCAAGTAAACAAAAATTAACAAAGTAACAATTAGAAATGTCACCGCAATCATTATTCATACAACATGAATTCTCTAAATTCCTAATGTGTAAATTGCATTCATATACTAGAATGATGCACTGACAATTTATAGGTATGAACAACTTAAAACAGCAACTTCATCAATGTTAGTATCATGCATTGAATCTTAACCTTCCTTGAACCATTTCAGCAATTTAATCTTTTTCCTTTTCTTTCTTCTTTTTCTCATTTTTTTTCAAGTGACTAAAAGATGTCATTGCATTACTCTACCTTTGTTCCTGGGTAGTAACGATGGGGTGCAACAAACCCCCAGGAGGCATGTAATTGCGCCGACACACACTCTTGCAGTTACAGCCTTTGGCTAAATGAATTTTCTTTTATAAGTCTGCAGCGAAGTGTTCTCCCTTAAAAGTTACAATGCACTCATAATGGAGTGTCTTTTATTAATAAAATGTCGCAGCATTGGTCAGTTAGTTCAAGAGTCAATACCAACACTATTTATCCATTACTGAAGCAATTTCAATTATTCATTCAAAAATAGGAAACTCATCATTCATTCATATTCATCCAATTTCCACATCAACATTCAAACAATTACAGAATTACGCATCAAAATAAAATTGTGGGCACATTTCTGTTGAAATTTTGTAAATTTTCATTAACTAAAGAAACAAAATAAAAGTCAAACATGAAGGTGTAGTTGCATTTCTAATTCACATTAGCTTCCCCCCCAAACTTAATGTCTACATTGTCCCCAATGCACTGATATAGCTATACATATATAATGGAAATGCAGCTACAATGTACTAAACTAAAATGAATGCAATGAAAATTAAAATGCAGGCACAATAAAAATGTATGAAAACTAACTAAAAAAAAGAGATGTACCAAATTATTCAGTAGCAGTCGATGTAGAGGTTGCTTTGATTTTCTTTTTCTTCTTCTTTTTCGAGTGCTCTTCCTCATCATGGTATTTCTTCTTTTTCTTATCCTTGCGCCTCTTTCGTTTCTTATCCTTTGAACCAACCGGCTCGACAGATTGCTCCTCCTCAGCGGGTTGGGTGATGGCCTCATCAGTTGTAACTTCTGATAGGTGGATCTCGGTAAGTGGTTCTATGTAGGGCACAATAGCTAGAGAATTTAGTTCCTCTATCGCACCAGTGACAACCTTAGCCTTGCTCGTAATCGGTAGAGCCTCCTCTGAGCTGGATGCTCCCACAATATCCTCAACGATCATTGTTAAGGCATCAGTTTCCTTCTCTACTTGCACCTCAGTAGGTTCTTCTTCTTCCTTCTCTTCCTCGTCTTGATCCTTCTCCTGATTACCTTCTTGATTTGCCTCTTCTTCTACATTTGGCTAATTTTCAACTGGACCAGTGTCAGCGTAATCAACTTCCTCAACATCTTCTTTCAAAATAGTTGCTCTCTCTACCATATTTGTGCCCAGACTATTTTAGAATTCATCTTCGAATAAATAGGTGATGTTGCGATGAAAATCGTCATCAGCCTATGACTGCCCGCCATCCTTGTCATCATCAGAAATATTGATCCGGGTTGGTGCAAGGGCAGGCCTACCATCAGGGTTAGGTTGCTCGAAAGATGAATACTCCATTGAGTGGTAGATGGATGAGAAAGTTGGGAAATCTGGCGGTGGGATCTGGTTGATCAGGCTCAATGCAGCGACAAGGGCTTCATTTCACGCCTTAGTGTATGCATAAAACTTGTGGAGTTAAAAATCCATGTCGTCCACGATGCTGTCGGTGTGAATAGAACACATGTCGAGGCGGTCTAAATAAACTTCCATCAGTGCCAGCTTCTTTGCTATTTGGGTTTCTGTCGGCGCATCAGTTTTGTCAACCTTCTTCTTACCCTTTCCTTTGTCCCTATTCTTGGAGATCTATTTGGCCACTGGGGTGTCTTGGCCCCATTTCATCCTCTCAACAGAAATATCATTGATTGGTCCTTTGTTGCCAGGACTTCCTTATCATCTTTGGGCACAATGCCCTTATGTTGATAGAGTAGCATAATAAGAGAGGGGAAAGGAAGGATACCCATTTGCTTTCCTGCAACTTCTGTGATTTGGGCATGTATAAGCTCCCCAACGTCGATGTGTCGGTGGTGCAGAATGGAATGCAACATACACATACGGTCTAATGTGGCCATAGTGCTGTGGGTAGAAGGCATAACACGGCTGTTGATGAAATGAAACTATACCTTGCTAAAGATTGTAAGGTACCACCTATGCATTGTATAATTGTGAAACCCATTGCCCATCCATATAGCATCATTGATGCAGAGGTCGTTCATCATTTGGGCTAAACAGTCATCATCCAAATGGTGCATAAAAGGTGTATGGTCATCTACTCGTTCCGGAATTCTCAACAATACGTTGATCTGCGCAGCACTTCATGGAACTAGCCCTTCTCGTGCAAATATAAACTCCTACTCCTGATCCATCAAATTCGCATAAAACTCCCTTACCATTGTGGGAGAGTAGCCAGAAGGATGATCGTAGAAATATTCCCATCCGAGGCGGCTGATGGTTCGGTGAATTTGTTTCTTCAGGGTCTGATGTGGAGACAGCTAGAGACCCTATTCGGAGTGAATATTGCATTTTAGCATAAAATTATGGTATTGATCTTCGGCCGCAGTCATTAAAAACAAAACTAGGCCTGTGGATGAAGGCGGTGGTGTCATGGACGGAGCCACAGTAGGAGTAGTCGGAGTGTTCTTGAAGGGTTTAGGAGTGTTTTTGAAAGCACGAGTTTTAGCCATGGTGAGAAGAAAAGAATGTAAATAAGATTTGCAAAAGAATATTACTTCGAAATAAGAAAAGGGAATATGAAGACAATGAAGGATATAAGTTACAATAGCAATGGTAGATTTGAAGAGAAAGATAACTGTAGTGGGAGGCTTTATAACCTAGGTGTAATGAGTGGAAAAACACGGGGAAACATTGCGTCTGCAGCCATTAATTGGCAGGTTGCAAATCGTACCGATTTATTTTGATCCAATGGCTGGGAGAGAAAGAAATCAACCAGCGCGATTCTTGCTGAAAAGTAATGCTGACTCATTGCAGAATACGTCGACAATATGTGTTTCAATACTTCGAAAAAAATATGATTTTTATTTCTGTAAGGAATTTAAAATAACACAAAGAAAAGTGAAACAATTAAAGGTAAATAAAGAAATGCATCGACATTATTTAAATTTCACCAGGTTGATGACTCCGTCTGGTTCTCGAACATCTGGGCTCGCATAATGTTTAAGACGTTGGCCATTTACTTTAAATTGTTGTCCATCCTTTAAGTTTTCGATTGTCACTGCACCACTTTGAAATGCTTCGACAACTTTAAATGGGCCTGATCATCTTGATCTTAATTTTCCTGGATGCAATTTTAAACGTGAGTTAAATAAAATTACCAACTGACCAGGATGAAATTGTCGACACAAGATGATGTTGTCATGCCATCTCTTTGTCTTTTCCTTGTATATCACCGTATTCTCATAAGCATGGCATCAGATTTCTTCTAATTCCTTGAAGTCCAACAGTCTTTTCTTTCCAGCAACATCATAGTCTAAATTCACCTGCTTAATTTCCCACATGGCCTTATGTTCAAGTTTGACAGGCAGGTGACAAGACTTTCCAAACACTAGTTAGTATGGCGACATCCTCAACGAGGTTTTGTAAGCAGTGCGAAGCGCCCATAATGCGACATGTAGCCGCGCAGACCAATCCTTCCTAGATGGATTAACCACCTTCTCAAGTATGTTTTTAAGTTGACGATTGGATAATTCGACTTGACCATTAGTTTGTGGGTGATATGTGGTGGTCATACGATGCTTTACACCATATCGCTTTAATACAATTGTCACTTGGTTATTATAGAAATGAGTGCCTTGGTCGCTTATCAACGCTCTCGATGTTCCAAACCTTGTGAGGATGTATGTGTGAAAGAACTTCAACACTGACCGAGCGTCGTCTTTTGGCACCGCAATAGCTTCAATCCACTTTGAGACGTAGTCAACAGCCACTAAGATATACACATTTCCGAAAAAGTTTGGAAATGGCCCCATAAAATCTATACCCCAAACATCAAAGAGCTCTACCTCCATGATGAGTTGTTGGAGCATCTCGTTGCGTTGAGATATGGATCCAGTGCATTGACAACGATCACATTATTGTGCGAAATTGTGGGTGTCTCGAAACAAATTAGGCCAATAAAATCCTGATTGTAGGACCTTTGCAGTGGTCCTTGTTCCACCAAAATGACCTCCATAAAGGGCATCATGGCAATGTCGCAAGATTGACATCATTTTTCTTCAGGTACACAGCGACGGATGATATTGTCGGCGCATAACTTAAATAGGTATGGCTCATTCCAATGGTATTTGGCAGCATCAGGTATGAACCTAATCTTCTTACACCAGTCGCAGTCATAGGTGGCTTTCCATACACAAGGTAATTGACGACATAAGCATACCATGGTGATGCGTCGACAAAGAATAATTGCTCGTCAGGAAATACCTTGATAATCTAGTTTGTTTGCCCGTTCTCACTTCCAGTTTCCAGCTGAGACAAGTGGTCAGCTACTTGATTCTCAGATCCTTTCCTATCTCTGATTTCGATATCAAATTCTTGGAGGAGTAAGATCCATCTGATGAGTCTAGGTTTGGCTTTTATTTTTTTTGAAAAGGAATCTCAATACTTAGTGGTCCGTGTAAACTATAGTCTTTACACCGACAAGATAAGAATGAAACTTGTCAAATGCAAAGACTACTGCTAGCAACTCCTTCTCCGTAGTAATATAATTAACTTACGCTTCAGTTAGAGTTTTACTAGTATAGTAAATACAATGAAATACCTTTTCTTTTCTATGGCCTAGGACAGGTCCAATAGCAAAGTCGTTGGCGTCACACATTAGTTCGAATGGTTGTGTCCAATCTGGTGCGACGATAATTAGAGCTTGTACCATCTATTTCTTTATTCTTTTGAATGCGTCCAGATAGGCATCATTGAACATAAACTTTTTGATTTTGTTCTAGTAATGAGCATAAGGGTTTAGGTATCTTGGAAAAATCTCTGATGAATCTTCTATAAAAGCCAGCGTGTCCAAGAAAGCTCCTTATTGCTTTGACAGTGGTGGGCAGTGGTAATTTTTTGATGATTTCTACTTTAGCTTTATCAACCTCAATACCCTGACAAGATATGCGATGGCCAAGGACAATGCCTTCAGTAGCCATGAAGTGACATTTCTCCTAATTCAGAACGAGATTTGTGTCCTCGCATCTTTTCAAAACTCTTGCCAAATTGTCAGTGCATTGGTCAAAACTCTGTCTATAGACAGAGAAATCATCCATGAATACCTCGAGTGAGTCCTTAATCGTATCTGAGAAGATCGCCATCATACACCTCTAGAATGTTGCTGGTAAATTACACAACCCAAACGACGTCCATCGAAAAGCAAATGTTCCAAAAGGACATGTGAACGTTGTCTTTGCTTGATGTTCCAAAGTAACCATGCAAGAAACAATAATAGGCTTTACCAGCTAGCCTATCTAGCATCTGATTGATGAAAATGGTCTTTCTTTGTGGTCGCATTCAATCGCCGGTAACCCATGCATACTGGCCATCCAATTACGATGTGAGTAGGGATTAACTCGTTCTTGTCGTTGGTCACGACTGTGAAACCACTCTTTTTAGGCACACATTGAACGGGACTTACCCAATTGCTATAAAAAATAGGGTATATAATGCCCGCATCTAACCACTTAATGATTTCCTTCTTTCCCACTTCTTTAATTTTCTCATTGAGTCGTCTTTGTTGCTCAATGGATTTATTCCCTTCATCTTCTAGCTGCATCTTATGAATGCAAAAAGAGGGACTGATGCCTCTAATATCTACGATGCTCCAAGTTATGGCTCTTTTGTGTTCTTTCAGAATTGCGATGAGCTTATCTTCTTGCATTGCATCGAGGGATGCATTGACAATAACAGGCGGCATCTCGTTGTCACCAAGGAAAACATATTTCAAATGTGTTGGCAATGGTTTTAACTCCAAGATAGGAGCTTGTTCGATAGATGGTTTAAACACCGGGATTGTCCTTTTAGACAAATCCAAAGACTCCATTTGCCAATTCTAACGCAGCTCACAATTGTTAACCTCTTCTTTGTCGATACAGTCATCTAGAATGTCATTGGTAGATGTCACCGCATCATCATCAGACAATGCTGAACTTCTTATTTTAAATTCTTCTAGAATAATCTCATCCAACACATCAATGTGGTGACATTGTTCATTAGATCCGAATGGTGATGCTTCAAACACACTGAAGGTTACCTGGTCATCATTATGACGTATAACCAGTTCTCCTTTGAACACATCGATAAGTATTCGTCCCGTTACTAGAAATGGTCGTCCAAGAATTATGGGTACCTCCTTTGTCTGCTTCGCAGTCTAGGATGATAAAATCAGCAGGGAACACCAACTTATCAACTTGAATAAGAACATCTTTTATTTGTCCTTCCGGTTGTGCTAAAGATCTATCCACTAGTTGCAATGTCACCGCAGTGGGCTTCACCAAACCTATTCCTAATTTCTTAAAAGTGGACAAATGCATCAGGTTAATACTTGCTCCTAAATCACATAAAGCCTTACCTAAATAATGATTCCCGATGGAGCATGGGGTAGTGAAGCTGCCAGGATCTTTCATCTTGGTTGGCAACTTGTTTGTAAGCACAGCGCTGCACCCCTCTATGAGCGCAATCGTCTCCATGTTAGACAATTTCTTTTTCTTTGATAACAGCTCCTTCATGTATTTCCCATAACTAGGTATTTGCACAAGAGCATCTATTAGAGGTATATTAATGTGCAAATGTTTCAAAGTAGAAACAAACTTTTGATATTCTTTATCATGGATTTTCTCTTTGAATCATTATGGAAACGACAGAGGTATGGTCGTAGTAGGTTGTTGTGGATAACTCGATAGTATTGACACTAGTTGTTGCGTCGACAATTGTGTTGGGCAAACTGCAGGCATGGATGGCCTTAGAGTTGGTTCCTCAACATTAATTTCTACTTGACGTCCTTTAGCTGCATCCTCCTCTTGTTGTTGTGGTTCAGATGCGTCGACATGGTCTTTATCAGAAACGCTTGGTCCCATCGTCTGTTTTCCACTCCTTAGCGTGATTGCTTTGCAATGCTCCTTCCCCCTTTGTGTTGGATTCTCAATATCACTAGGCAGAGATCCTGGTGATCTGGTGCTTAGATTAGAAGCCAACTGTCTGAGCTGGGCTTCCAACGCTCGTATAGAGGAAGAGTTGCCTTGCACTATCGCTTCAATTCTTGTGATATGCTCGCGCATCATTACTTCAAGAGCAGCCATAGGATCTGCCTTTGGTTGAGCAAATTGTTGCTGTTGATGCTGATGATGTCGTCCTTGCATTTGTGGCAATACAGACTGTTATGGCTGTAATCGTGATTGTGGTTGCATCTGGTTATGTGACTGCATTTGTTCAGAACGAGAATTTATCTGTGAATTCTGATGATAATTCTGCTATAGATTGGCATTATAACCTCCTTGTCTATAACCCCCTTGATTTGAGGAATTTCAATATCTATACGTGGAAGTATTTTGATTCCCCTAAGGATATTGAGAAGGATTATTGTATGAGTTACCAAATGAACCCCTTTGAATGTTGTTGACATAATATGCATTTTCTGCATGTTGTGGGCGGTCTTCATAGCTATGATTGTCGCTGCAAATCTTACAGGAAAATATCGGCGCATCCAATTGCTGGGCTACTTGTATAGGAGCAACTTCATTTGTTCCTTTCATATTCTTTATGATGTTGGCCAGTGAAGATACATGCGCTGATAATGCAGAAATAACATCTAATTCAAGAATTCCAGGGTTAGTTTTCACCTATGTAGAACGAGAGATTAGATATTGGTAGTCATTCTGGGCAATCCTCTCTAGAATTCGAACAACTTCATTATAAGTACAATCCAAAAATGGATCATTAGTCGATGTGATACGAAATGAAAGTGGAAGAGGATCGTAAAGTTGTCAAGTCACGGATCTACACTAAGGCTCTAGACAAATGTAATCTGAAACGAAAACAAAGAAAGACAGATTAATTGACAAGAAGAATAATCAAACGAAATTAAAATGAAAGAAAGATAAATGGCTGGTAACGGATCTAATAGAGAATGAAATTAGGCTTTCTTGGATGAAAGAAACCATCCTTGGTGCTCAAGAAAATGTCCCAACCAGATATAGAAAACAAAAACACAAACAGATTCGTTAGTAGTGATTTAAAAGATAAAAGCAAATTGTTTAGGCAAGAATGATTGAAACAGCAAGAAAAGATTGGATCTCCTAATTTTTGATGTGTTTCTTGATGGATCAAGGTAGGAGAACGTCCCTCTTGAAGCAATTTCAGCCAAGAATGAAAATAAACTAAATCAGTAACCCTAAACAGCAAGAAATAAACTAGATCAAACTAGAACGATAGATTAAAGATAGAAAAGAGAAGATAACGTCCTAAGAAGCCTTGGAAACAATAAGAATCCACAACTCCCTTCAATGGCTCTAATTTCCCCTCCAAGAAAGAGATCTTGGAAAGAAAAAGCTTGAAGATGATTCCCACAACCTGAAAGATTATTAAAACAACTTCTAAAAAAAACTCAAGAGCAATTCTTGAAGAAAAACTCAAAGAGAATTATTATTAACTCAAAATAATCAAAATCCAGTGTCTTTGTTTACAATTCCAAGGCCTATATATAGGAAAGCTAAATAAATCTAAATAAAACTCTTAATTAAACTAGAACTCTAACTAATCTAAACAAGAAACTTTCTTGTTGACATAAAACTCCTAAAAACTTAAACTACTTAATAATTATTTAAAAATTCGGAATAAAAAATAACAATAAAATAATAAGACCTGATAATACAATATTGGGCTCATATATAATAAAAATTAAACCTAAAACCCGAGCCCAGTATGATTTAAAATCGAATTAAAAGCCCGAAACTCGTAATTTCCGTCATAATCACGTCCAGAAATTCTGCTTGCGCAGTCTTTATTAAAATGATCATAACTTGAGTTTCCAAACTTGAAAATGAGTGATTCAAAGTGCGTTTAGAAGATTAGAGATAGATATTTGAAATCTATGCAGACATCTCAACCCAGAAATTCTTGGATCCCTACCAAAAAGTCGTCGTAAGCCTACCTACTTGAAAATTGGCTGCTTCAGTTTCTTGGACCAAGATTTCCAAGATTTGAAATCTTGATTTTCCTGATTCTTGAAATTGTTTGCAATGTCAAAATTGGACCAAGATTCGGTTTCTTGATTTTCTTGAAAACAAGAAAGTGAATCTTGATTTTCTCTTTCAGCCGTGTGCACATTTAGGGCCTTAGTAACAAAGTCTTGGATGGTCCTGTTCAATCTTGCTCGAATTTGCTTGGCCTTCGACCTAATTATTGGGCCTTTAGAAACTTTGATCCCATCACATTCATAAGCTTGAATTTGGGACTTGTGACTCGTATCATTCCCCACATCCTCAAGAAGATTCGTCCTTGAATCTTTAGCTCTCTTCCACAAGTAAAAGTGTCGATTGATGGTAGAGTAATGTAATTGGAAGTCTGCCAATGGATCTTTAAAATCCTGTAACAAGAAAATACCACTAAACAAATTTGAGTTATAGTTAGTTAAATCATAATCATTCCTCACTTTTGTATGGGTATCTTGTTTTCTTTTTTCTTTTTCTTATTGTTTTCCACTTTCATTTTCCTCTTGAGAACTCTCCAATTTTACCTCATATGGATTTTCACTCACCAAATTTGGACCATCAAGTAGACTTTTATCACTCAAGATCTCTTTTCTCTCGACCTTTTCACATATTTTTTCCTCACTTCCCATATCCCCCTCACAAGTATTTTGAATATTCAATTCAATACAAGGCATATCAGTAGGAGAACATGATGTTTCTACTTCATCTATAGACTCAAGGGAAAATTTCTCATTATCATCCTTTTTCGGTTCACAAAGTTCACCATCAAAACAAATCTTTTTTTCACTAGAGTAAGAGTCAACAAGAGGCACAAAGTCATACTTACTTTCTTCTCTAGTTGGATATTGGATTGGACATCGAAAACTCTCATGATCTTTTGAACTACACCAACAACATTGCTCAAAATGTGAGGATCACTTGGAATCCTCCTTTCTTTTGGCCATCTCTTCGTGAAGTACTCATCAACTGATCTACTTCCTTGAACAAGTCGTCGATGTCTAGTTTTGACCTCCCTATAATAATGTGTAGAAATAAAGCGTTTTCGCATAACTTGTTTCAACTCATCCCATGTGGTAATTTCTCTCTCGTAGTTTCGTTGGCGACTTATACCAAGTTGAGTCCACCAACTCAACGCATAGTCTAAAAACTCAAGGGTCGCCAATAGAACTTTCTCATCTTCTGGGCATTTATAGTAACGAAACATAAGCTCTATTTTTTATTCCCACTCATAGTATGCTTCGAGATCATTCTTTCCACGAAATTGAGGAATTGTGAACTTCAGCTTTACCAATGAAGGTTGTCCACTATTATTGGGAACCAAAGGATTTTCATCCACACGAGGTACACGTCTAGCTTGATGTCTACGAGCACGAGGTTGTTCAAACCCATCATCATCATTAGCACCCCAACATTGAGTCCTTTGCTCAGTTCGCAACTGATTTAAGGTATTGTTCAACTGATTGAACAGTGTTTCAAACTTATCAGCAACGGAATGGAGATCTAACTTTGTTGCGACTTTAGCAAGATTTTCGATGTTAACTAGCGGTCTGTCACTCTGGTCATCACTCCCTTTTCTACTATGAGACATTGTGACAAATCTGGAAAAAAAAACACAGCACTCAAGAAAGAAGAAGAAATTAAACAAACCTCACCGTTATGCACTCAAAAAGAAAATTTAAATTCTCAATGAGATAAGAATTAATCTTGTGAGTCTTTTAGAAGTATTTATGTCAATCAATCAAGATGTATTAGAATCAAACTAACAAAGTAATCCTAATAGCACTATGAGACCAAAATCAGCTAGACACCAAAGAATTATGTTGTATGGAGGAAGAAAGGTGCAATGTTCGTTAACCTACTAACACAAGAAATAAGAAAGTGTTAGAATGTGTAAAGAAACAATAAAAAGAAAAAACAAATGAAAACCTAAAACTAAGAATCAATAAAATTGCAGAAATCCGAAAACTCAAAAACTGTGAAGCAACTTGACAAACTTCGTTCGAGGTGTTCTTGATTTCCAAAAATCGCGAAATTTAAATTGGAGCCTCCCCAAATAATGTGTTTTTGATATGGAAATTTTCAACATAAAATTCAACCCACAAAATATTTTTTATCTTTTTATTTTTCTCTTATTTTTTCTTTTTTTCTCGACTTTTTTATCACTTTTTTTGTGGGAATTT
Source organism: Gossypioides kirkii (assembly GCA_005610355.1). NCBI lineage: Eukaryota > Viridiplantae > Streptophyta > Magnoliopsida > Malvales > Malvaceae > Gossypioides > Gossypioides kirkii. The sequence goes on along the minus strand of CP032246.1, from coordinate 20,487,654 downwards.
TTTTCATACTGTAATATAGTGCCAAGAATCAGTATATAAAATTTTAGATCAATTGAAAAATGTTTACCCACTCAAAAATATTTTTTTTCGAAAAAAAGTACTAGGTAAAAACTACTTGTTGGCTGTTTGTAATGGAAATCAGTGTAGAAAGCAACGAAGAACACCCAAAACGCCCAAAATTTGATACCAAATGATACAAAATGAAAGCGGAAGAGGATCATAAAGTTGTCAAGTCGTGGATCTACCCTAAAGCTCTAGACAAATGTAATCTGAAACGAAAACAAAAAAGGACAGATTAATTGACAAGAAGGATAATCAAACGAAATTAAAATGAAAGAAAGATGAATGGCTGGTAACGGATCCAATAGAGAACGAAATTAGGGTTTCTTGGATGAAAGAAACCGTCCTTGGACCTCAAGAAAACGTCCCAACGAGATTTGAAAAACAAAAACACAAACAGATTCGTTAGTAGTGATTTAAAAGATAAAAGCAAATTGTTTAGGCAAGAATGATTGAAATAGCAAGAATGATTGATGTTAGTAGGAGAACGTCCCTCTTGAAGCAATTTCAACCAAGAACAAAAATAAACTAAATCAATAACCCTAAACAGCAAGAAATAAACTAGATCAAACTAGAACGATATATTAAAGATAGAAAAGAGAAGCTAACGTCCTAAGAAACCTTGGAAACAATAAGAATCCACAACTCCCTTCAATTGATCTAATTTCCCCTCCAAGAAAGAGATCTTGGCAAGAAAAAGCTTGAAGATGATTCCAACAACCTGAAAGATTGTTAAAACAACTTCTAAAAAAAAACTCGAGCAATTCTTGAAGAAAAACTCAAAGAGAATTATTATTAACTCAAAATAATCAAAATCCAGTGTCTTTGTTTACAATTCCAAGGCTTAAAGCTAAATAAATCTAAATAAAACTCTTAATTAAACTAGAACTCTAACTAATCTAAACAAGAAACTTTCTTGTTGACATAAAACTCCTAAAAACTTAAACTACTTAATAATTATTTAAAAATTATGAATAAAAATAACAATAAAATAATAAGAGCTGATAATACAATATTGGGCTTATATATAATAAAAATTAAACCTAAAACCCGAGCCCAGTATGATTTAAACTCGAATTAAAAGCCCGAAACTCGTAATTCCCGTCATAATCACGTCCAGAAATTCTGCTTGTGCAGTCTTTATTAAAATGATAATAACTTGAGCTTCCGAACTTGAAAACGAGTGATTCAAAGTGCGTTTTGAAGATAAGAGATAGATCTTTGAAATCTATGCAGACATCTCAACCCATAAATTCCTGGATCCGAACCAAAAAGTCGTCGCAAGCCTACCTACTTGAAAATTGGCAGCTTCAGTTTCTTGGACCAAGATTTCCAAGATTTGAAATCTTGATTTTCTTGATTCTTTAAATTGTTTGGAATGTCAAAATATGGGCCAAGATTTGGTATCTTGATTTTCTTGAAAATAAGTAAGTGAATCTTGATTTTCTCTTTCAGCCGTGTGCGCATTTAGGGCCTTGGTAACAAAGTCTTGGATGGTCCTGTTCAATCTTGATCGAATTTGTTTGGCTTTCGACCTCGTTATTGGGCCTTGAGAAACTTTGATCCCATCACATTCATAATCTTCAATTTGGGCCTTGCAACTCGTATCACGATGCATCGACAAGATTTCTTGTCTAAGCATTCAAACCATTGTAGAAGATCTCTATTTGGGTCTCTTGCTGAATTCCATGCATTGGGCAACGTCGAAGCAATGTTTTGAAATGCTCCCATGTTGTATGTAAATTCTCATCATCGAGCTGATGATATGCAGTGATGTTATTACGCAACCTTGAGATCATTGCCGACGGGTTGAAATGTAAAACAAACTATGTTGCTAATGCATTCCAAGATGTGATAGATCCTACTGACAATCCTAAGAACCATGTTCTTGCTTTACCCTGCAACGAATAAGGAAATAATTGCATTTTCAAGGCATCATCAGGAACATCATGTTGACTAAAGGATGCATAAATAAGCAAAAATGATTTCAAATATTCTCGTGCATCTTCATGCGGAAAACCAGAATATTGCCCATTTGAGTTGAGCATTTGAAACATCATAGGTTTCAGTTCAAAATTATCAGCCTGGATAGCTGGTCGTACAACCCCTAGTTGTAAATCATCGAGTATAGGCACAACAAAATCTCTTATTGTCCTATTCTGAACTTGTTGTTCTTGTGGACATGGTGGTGGTATATCGTTAACAATTTGTGAAAGCACTGGAGGAATTCGATCTTGTGGCAGCAAAGGTGGCAAATTATTATTGTTGTTGTTACCAGCCATTTTCCGTTGTTCTTGCCTTCTCCTCCTAAGTGTCCTCTAAAGCTCCGGATCAAAGTTTACAATGTCCTTAGGATTTCTCCTTGTGGACATGCAACAATTAAAAATCTGAAAAAGAAAATAATTAAAAAATAACAACAGATTAGTAAAGATTAAAAAGTTAAGTAAGTAAAATTAATAGCAACTAGAAAAGTAAACATCAAACAAACGCCGACAACGGTGCCAAAACTTGATCGGTGTTTTTACGACACAACAATTGTGCAAGCGCACACACATTGATGCAAGTATAGTTGATAGAAAAATTTATTGGATCGATCCCTCGAGGAATGGGTTCTTAATGTCTAAATGTTGGAGCAATCAATATTGAAATTAAGTGTAATATGAGTACTGATGTTAGTGCAATATGTCAGATCTGCACACTAAAATTAGATATCAATGTCAACGTAATCAGAGTCAAATGTCAAGTGTTAAATGTCAATGTACTAAAAGTAAATCAAATGTGTTTAGTGTTGAGTGCTGAATATTTAAATTGCATAAAATGTAAAATTGATCAAGTGTAAAAGGTAGAAATGGTTCACTAATTCTACTAAGTTACAATGCTGGATGCATCGACAAGGTAGAGTATAGATGAATTGCAGCTGTAATGAAGTCCATTTGAGTTCTTACCAACAACAGCTCCGTACTTAATTCCGACTTAAATACCCACAATCACTCCACCTCTCGGTACGAGCAATGATGTGTATTTTTAACCTCTAAAATATTGCAAGTTTCAGCCTTCATTCCCAGATTTAGATCTAGATTTTTGTAGCTGTCAAAATTAGTTAGAATACAGCTATGCACTCACGCAGTTCTAGTATGTTCTTTAGAGATTTACAAATTGCCGCTATATCACTGGGTGCATTTTGAAATTATAATTGCAGCGACATCTGTGAAATTCTTGCGTTGGTGCTTCCAGTTGTGGATTCAGCTTGATTCCACTCATTCAAGGTTTAGTTGCAATGCGGTGGCATCTCTTGGTTGCAATTACCAGTTGATCTTGTGGCTGCATTCATCCAGTATTAAGCTTTTAGACTTAGTTCCTACACTGACAATATTAAGACGTAATATATCGGCTGCTTGCATCGACATTAGTACAAAAATATGAAAATTAAATATAAAATGATAATGATGCATGCTAAATGAAATACAAAAGAGACAATTAAGTGATGTGAGATTTCAAACTTTGAGGGTTCGGAAAATAGCTTGTTGAAAGAATCGTCTTGAAATGGTTCACAAGGTAGAAACCTTAATTCGAAGCACTTAAATTCTCTAAGGAACCGTAGCTATATTAAAACTATGACCCGCTTAAACTTGACTATATACTCGAATCTTGGTGTATTGAAGTTGCCATACCCCGGGATGGTAAATAGAGTGATAAGAAAAATTTTGAACGCCATAAACTTTGAAGAAAATTTTGATAAGTTCGAATAGTTCAACAAAGAACCAAGAGAGAAATATTCTCACAAATGATTTAAATTCAAGCAAAGTTTTTTTTTCAAATCAGGAAAGAGAAATAAAACAATACTTGTAAAGAATAATAACTCTGATACCAAATTATATGAGCTCGTAATCGATTTTGAATTACAAGTCACTCGATTGCCCGATCGTTTCTAAACAGGTACTTGATAACTAAAGAAATATAATAGGAATCTTAAATCAACGACTTGTATGAGAAAAGAACCAGCGTTATTGGAACGTGACCCATTTTCTATATGACAAATAATCAAAAACAAGAATAGAATCGAACAGACCCCGACCCATTGTTTATGAAAGAAACAAGAACCGAAAGTATAGAAAAGAAAGAAGAACGCCACAAAGCAATAAGCCTTGATAAGTTCAGTTTGTTTGTTCTAAAGAACTCAAGAGAGAATTTCTCACAAATTGTATATTCAATCTTCATTTCAACAAGGTTCTGTTTACAAATTATTTATAGACACTTTTGTGACTATTCAAATGCCTATGTGAGACCTTTCACATTCAGTCATTAACTAAAGTTAATACAAGCACTAATTTCATTTTAACTCTTGTAGAGAAGCTAATGAGTCATTTCCCTTCATTAGAATCTGATGTACCTGTAAAGGCATGGCATTTCTCCTTAATGAATACTTATTGTATCCTTAATGTGTGTCTCTTAAGCTCCCTTGAAACTGATTTGTATTAGCTTGTGTAACAACCTCTTAAATGGCATCTTGATGAAGGTTAAAGACTCCAAAAATGTTCAGACTTGAAGAGTCTCGTATGGTCCATTAAACAACCTCCATAATGTTCTTTAAAAAAGCTTTGAAACCTTCTAATTTGAAGAGTCTTTAGTCATAGGAAAAGTCACCTGCAAAAATAGATATTTAAGCATTAAACAATAACTTAAAACACTTATAAAAAAACAACATATTTAATAACACATGCACATGAATTAATTAAACATGCAACTTAAACCTTACTTTAACAAATGAGATGATTAATGCATGACTTATTTAATAAAAACACATAATGCAGATTTTTAAAGATGATGATGCATTAATGCAAGGCATTTAACAAAGATGCGTTTAACAAACAAAACAATTAATAATGTAGATTACTAAACAAAGATGCATTTAACAAACTAAAACACTTAATGATGCAGATTATTAAACAAAGATGCATTTAACAAAAAAACACTTAATGAAGCATAAATAAACAACTTTATTTATGAAGCTTAAATAAAGAAAAACAAAACTTTATGCAAATAAACTTAAAATGCTTAATAAACAATGGATAAAACATTGCAAAGGTGATGCTCCTTGTTTAATTCAAATTGAAATGTAGATTGTTCCAATTCAGCCCAAATGGCTTGTAGAGAACATTGAGCGACTCCTTAAGCTTTCTAGCCCTCGCCCTCGTAATCGATCCCATAGGTACGTGCAACGCATCTTCAATTATTGGAACCTTCATATTTGGAACTAAGGTCGTTCCCATACTCACATCATTAAGAGACTAAAGTAGGGAGAAAATCTATGTCATTTGTAATACCATCAAGCACCTCGAATGGAAGATGTTTGTTCGCTGATTTTCCAATCTTCCTTTACACTTACATTAAGAGTTTATCTTACTACTAGACAATGGGAAGTGTCGAAATCCTCCCCTTCAACCTGTGGAGCCAACAGCTCCTCCTCATAGGAATCTCCCCCATGTTGAACATTCTCCATAAATTCAGTCATATGGGGATCGTCAGAATCCAAAGAGTATTCACCTTTTTCTCGAACCATAAGTAATCTCATATTAGGGCAATAACAACTATAATGGCCATTCCCTTTGCATTTGAAGCACTCAATTTCATGGGTTCTCTTTGGGGTTGAACTATTCGGATTATTTTGTTTAGGAAGGACTTGCGATTTGATTGGGGCACCACTTTTCCAATCAATTTGTTTCTATCCATCAGGCCTTGAATTGGACGACGTTTGATCACCACTTCAACCAAACTTACTAGTAGTAAAAGGCAGTTTAGAATTCCGAAAAGAAGTATTAGAATTGTTACCTTTGTAATACTAACTTGAGGAGAAAGATCGAGGACCTTGTTCGTGCAATTTTTGTTCAATCTCCGTGGCTTTTTGAACGGCTTCCTCAAGGTCAATATAGGTTTGCAATCAACAAACCGAACCATGGTAGGCTCATCATCTTCTTCAATACTAGCTCGCTACATTAGAGCCTCTATTTCTTTGAAGTAGTCATAAACGGACCGATTACCTTGCATCAAATTCTGGAGTTTTGTTTTTAGCCCTCTATAATAGTGAGGAGGGACAAAACATTTGCGCATCACTATATTGAATTCCTCCCATGCATCAATCGCACCCTCATAGTTACGGCGGTGACTAAGTCCTAGTTGAGTCCACCAATGTAAGGCATAATCAAAAAATTTTAAAGTTGCCATGGAAACTTTCTCATTATCAAGACATGTAAAGTACTGACATAGATTCTCCATTTTTGTTTCCCAATCACAATAAGCATCTGGATCATTTTTTGCACGAAATTATAGAATGGAAAACTTCGGTTTAGCCAAGGAGGGTTGACTATAATCATGGTAACCAAAGTTTTCATCCAACTCATGAGGGCCTCTACGAACAAGACGTGCATGAGGACCATCACCACGTCAATTTCTATGAGCATCATGACCGCAAGGTTGGTCAACCTCAAACTCACCACTTTTTACATTTCATGCTTGATCACTTATAAGAATTACTGAACCATTTCTACCCCTTTACACTTGATCACTTTTTACATTTCATGCTTTTAAATATTTAACACTTAACACATTTGATTTATTTTCAGTACATTAACATTTAACTCTGATTGCATTGACAATATTAACTATTTTAATATATAGATCTGACATTATTGCACTGACATCCTTACTCACATTTTACTTAATTTCAGTATTAATTGCTCCAACATTTAAACGTCAATAACCCATTTCCTCGTGGGATCGATATCCTATAAAATTGTCTATCAACCATACTTGCATCGACGTGTGTTCCCTTGCACAATCGTTGTGACATTACAGACGCAATCAAGTTTTGGTGCCATTGTCAGGGAAATTGGCGTTTGTTGATGTTTACTTTTGTAGTTGCAATTAATTTTACTTACTTAACTTTTAATCTCTACTAATCTGTTTATATTTCTCTAATTGTTTTCTTTTTCAGATTTTTAATTGTTGCATGTTCACAAGGAGAAATCTTAAGGACATTGTGAGCTTTGATCCGCGAGGACACTTAGAAGGAGAAGGCAACAACAAAGAAAAATGGCTGGTAACAACAACAACAACAATAATTTACCACCATTGCTGCCACAAGATGGAGTTCCTCCAGTGCTCCCACAAATTGTTAATGATATACCACCAGCACGTCCACAAGAAGAACAAGTGCAAAATAGGACAATAAGAGATTTTTTTGTACCTATACTTGATTATCTACAACCAGGGGTTGAAAGACCAACTATCCAAGCTGGAAATTTCGAGCTGAAATCGGTGATGTTTCAAATGTTAAATTCAAATGGGCAATATTCTGGTTTTCCTCATGAAGACGCAAGAGAACACTTAAAATCATTTTTGCTTATTTGTGCATCATTTGGTCAACATGGTGTTCCTGATGATGCCTTGAAAATGTAATTATTTCCTTATTCATTACAGGGTAAAGTAAGAACATGGTTCTTGAGATTACCGACAGGATCAATTACATCTTGGAATGCGTTAGCGACGCAATTTGTTCAGTGTTTCAATCCGCCGACAATGAACGCAAGGTTGTGCCATGATATTATTGCATATCATCAACTGGATGGTGAGAATTTACACACAACATGGGAGCGTCATAAAACATTGCTTCGATGCTACCTAATGCATGGAATTCAGCAAGAGGCCCAAATAGAAATTTTCTACAATGGTTTGAATTCTTAGACAAGGAACCTTGTCGTCGCATTGGCTAATGGTCCATTGTTGGATTGTACATATAATGAAGCTGTAAGAATTCTAGAGAGGATTGCTCAGAATGATTATCAATAACCAATCTCTCGTTCTGCACAAGTAAAAACTAACCTTGGAGTTCTTGAGTTAGATGTTATTTTTGCTTTGTCAGCGCAGGTATCCTCATTGGCCAATATCATAAAGAATATGAAGGGAACAAATGAAGTTGCTCCTATTCAAGTGGCCCAGCCATTGGATGTGCCAATATTTTCTTATGAAATTTGCGGCGACAACCATAGTTATGAGGATTACCCACAACATGTAGAAAATGCTTTCTACGTCAACAACATCAGAGGAAGTTCATTTGGTAACTCATACAACAATCGATCTCAACAACCTTGGGGGAATCAAAATACTTTCACTTACAGATATGGAAATTTCTCAAATTAAGGGGGTTATAGACAAGGGAGTTACAATAGCAATCCACAGCTGAATTACAATCAGAATTCACAAATAAATTCTTGATCTAAGCAGATGTAGTCACATAGTCAAATCCAACCACAATCTCGATTACAGCCACAACAATCTATGTTGCCACATATGCAAGAACAACATTATCAACAGCAATAGCAGCAATTTTCTCAACCTAATCAGATCCTATGGTTGCTCTTGAGGCAATGATGCGCGAGCATATCACACGAACTGAAGCAATAGTGCAAGGCAACTCTTCTTCCATTAGAGCATTAGAAGCCCAGCTAGGGTAGTTGGCTTCTAATCTCAGCACAAGACCACCAAGCACTCTGCCTAGTGATACTGAGAATCCTACGTAAAGGGAGAAGGAGCATTGCAAAACAATCACGTTGAGGAGTGGCAAGCAGATGGCTGAACCAAGCAATTCTAATCAAGACCATGTCGATGCATTTGAACCATAGCAACAGAAAGAGGATGAAGTTAAAGGAAGTTAAGCAAAAGCAAATAAAGAGGAACCAACTATAGTACCATCAATACCTGCAGTTTGCCTAACTAAGTTGTTGACGCAACTGCCAATGTCGACACCACCGAGTTTTTCACAATAACCCAATGTTACAATACCTTTATCATTTCCGCAAAGATTTAAAGAGAAAGCCCATGGTAAAGAATATCAAAGGTTTATTTCTATTGTGAAATAATTGCATATTAATATACCTCTTGTGGATGCTCTTGTGCAGATACTCAGCTATGGGAAATTTATGAAAGAGCTACTTTTAAAGAAAAAGAAATTATCCTAAATCGAGACAATTGCGCTCATAGAGGGGTGCAACGTTGTGCTTACAAACAAGTTGCCAACGAAGATGAAAGATCCTGGCAGCTTTACAATCCCATGCTCCATTAGGAATCATTATCTAGGTAAAGCTTTATGTGATTTGGGGGTAAGTATTAATCTTATGCCTCTATCTACTTTCAAGAAATTAGGAATAGGTTCGATAAGCCTACTACGGTGACATTGCAACTTGCGGACAGATCCTTAGCATAACCGAAAAGTCAAATCAAAGACATCCTTGTCCAAGTTGATAAGCTCGTATTCCCTACTGATTTCATTATCCTAGACTACGAAGCAGATAAGAAGGTGCCCATTATTTTGGGGCGACCATTTCTAGCAACAAGACGCACACTTATCGACATATTCAAAAGAGAACTTATCATGCGTCATAACGATGAGCATGTGACCTTCAATGTGTTTGAGGCATCTCCGTCCAGAACTAAAGAGCAATGTTACCACATCAACATGCTAGATGAAATCATTTCGAAAGAATTCAATGGAAGAAGTTGAGCAGCATCAGATGAAGATGTGGTGACATCCACAGATGAAATCTTGGCTGAATGTGGTGATAAAAAGGAGGTTAATAATTGTGAGCAGAGATAGAATTGGCAATTAGAGACTTTAGATTTGTCTAACAGGACAATCCCAATATTTAAACAATCTATTAAGCAAGCTCCTACCTTGGAGTTAAAGCCATTACTAACACATGTGAAGTATGTATTTCTTGGTGACAACAAGACATTACATGTTATTGTCAATGCATCTCTCGACGCAACATAGGAAGATAAGCTTATTGTCATTTTAAAATAACATAAAAGAGCCATAGCCTGGAGCATTGTTGATATCAGAGGCATTAGTCTCTCATTTTGCATGCACAAGATCAGGCTAGAAGATGAAAAGAAGCAATCAATTGAGCTGTAACGAAGACTTAATGAAAAAATGAAAGAATTAGTGAAGAAGGAAATTATCAAATGGTTAGATGTGAGCATCATATACCCTATTTTCGATAGTGATTAGGTATGCCCCGTCTAATGTGTGCCTAAAAAGAGTAGTTTCACAGTTGTGACCAACGACAAGAATGAGTTAATCCCTACTCGTATTACGATTGACTGGCGAGTATGTATGGATTACCATCGATTGAATGCGGCCACAAAGAAGGACCATTTCCCACTACCTTTCATTGACCAGATGCTAGATAAGCTAGCTAGTAAAGCCTATTATTGTTTCTTAGATGGCTACTCTAGATACAACCAAATTGTCATTACGTTGGAGGATCAACCAAAGACAACATTCACATGCCCTTTTGGAACCCTTTCGATGTATTCCATTTGGGTTGTGCAATACGCCAGCAACATTCCAAAGATGTATGATAGCAATTTTTTGGACATGATCGAGGATTCCTTAGAGGTATTCATGAATGATTTCTCTGTCTATAGATAAAATTTTGACCAATACGCTGACAATCTGGCAAGAGTTTTGAAGAGATGCGAGGACACAAATCTAGTTCTGAATTGGGAGAAATGTTACTTCATGGCAACTGAAGGCATTGTCCTTGGGAATCGAATATCTTGTCAGGGCATTGAGGTTGATAAAGAAAAGGTAGAAATTATCGAGAAACTACCACCACCCACCAACGTCAAAGCGATAAGAACCTTTCTTGAACATGTTGGCTTTTATAGAAGATTCATTCGAGATTTCTCCAAGATAGCTAAACCATTATGCTCATTGTTGGAGCAAAATAAAAAGTTTGTATTCGATGAAAACTGTTTGGACGTATTCACAACAATAAAGAAGCAGCTGGTACAAGCCCCAATTATCGTTGCACCAGATTGGACGCAACCATTTAAACTAATGTGCGATGCAAGCGACTTTGTTGTGGGAGCTATACTTGGCCAATAAAAAGAGAAGGTATTTCATTCTATTTATTATGCTAGTAAAACTCTAAGTGAACCGCAGGTTAACTACACTACCACTGAGAAGGAATTGCTAGCAGTAGTCTTCGCATTCGACAAGTTTTGTTCATATCTTGTCGGTGCAAAGACTACAGTTTACACGGACCACTCAACATTAAAATACCTTTTCACCAAAAAAGATGCCAAGCCTAGACTGATACGATGGATTCTACTCCTTCAAGAATTTGATATTGAAATTAGGGACAGGAAAGGATCTGAGAATCAAGTAGTTGACCACTTGTCTCAACTGGAAGTCAGAAGTGAAGACGGACAGACGTCCCACATTATTGAAGCATTTCTATATGAGCAGTTATTTTTTGTCGACACATCGCCCTGGTACGCCGATGTTGTCATTTACCTAGTGTGTGGGAAGCAACCAATAAGTATTACTGGTCACAAGAAGATCAGGTTCATACGCGATGCTGCAAAATATCATTGAAACGAGCCATACCTATTCAAGGTATGCACCGACAACATCATCTGTCGCTGTGTACCTGAAGAAGAAATGAATTCAATCCTGTGACATTGCCATGATGCCCCTTATGAAGGTCATTTTGGTGGATCAAGGACTGCTGCTAAAGTCCTACAGTTAGGATTTTATTGGCCTACATTGTTTCAAGACATCCAGAACTTCGCACAACAATGTGATCGTTGTCAACGCACTGATTCAATATCTCAACTAATGAAATGCTCAAACAACCGATTATGGAAGTAGAGCTTTTGATGTTTGGGGTATAGATTTTATGGGACCATTTTCAAGCTCTTTTGGAAATGTGTATATCTTATTGGCTATTGACTATTTCTTGAAGTGGATGGAGGCAATTGCGGTGCCAAAAGATGACGCTCGGACGATGTTAAAGTTCTTTCATACATATATTCTCACTAGATTTGGAACACCAAGAGCATTGATAAGTGACCAAGGGATTCATTTCTATAACAATCAAGTGGCGACTGCATTAAAAAGATATGGTGTGAAGCATCGTATGGCTACCACGTATCATTCACTAACCAATGGTCAAGCCGAAGTATCCAATCGATAATTTAAAAGCATCCTTGAAAAGATGGTTAACCCATCTAGGAAGGATTGGTCTTCGCGGCTACATGACGCATTGTGGGCGCTTCGCACTACATACAAGACCCTATTGGGAATGTTGCCTTATCAGCTAGTATTTGGTAAGTCTTGCCACCTGCCAGTTGAGCTTTAACATAAGGCCATTTGGGCAGTCAAGCAGGTGAATTTGGATTATGATGCTACTGGAAAGAAAACACTGTTGGACATCATGGAGTTAGAAGAAATCTTACACCATGCTTATGAGAATGTCGCGATATATAAGGAAAAAACAAAGAGATGGCATGACAACATCATCTTGCGCCGACAATTTCATCCTGGTCAGTTAGTACTTTTATTTAACTCACGTTTAAAGTTGCATCCAGGTAAATTAATATGAAGGTGGTCAGGCCCTTTTAGAGTTGTCGAAGCATTCCAGAGCGGTGCGGTGACAATTAAGAATCTAAAGGATGGACAACAATTCAAAGTGAATGGCCAACGTCTAAAGCACTATGTGAGCCCAGATGTCAAAGAATCAAACGTGGCCATCAATCTGGTCACATTTAAATAATGTCGACGCATTTCTTTATTTACTTTTATTTGTTTCACTTTTCTTTGTGTTGTTTCAAATTCCTTGCAGAAATAAAAATCAAATTTTTGTCAAAGCACCGAAGCACGTATTGTCGACGCATTCTGCGATGAGTCAGCATTGCTTTTTCAACAAGAATCGCGTTGATTGATTTCTTTCTTTCCCAGCTATTGGATCAAAACGAAATAGTACAATATATAGCCTGGTAATTAATGGCTACAGACGCAACGTTTCCCCGTAAGTTTCCAATCATCACGCCTAGGTTATAAAACCTATTTCCTACAGTTTTCTTTTCTCCTCACATCTTCTATTGTTCCTACAACTCATCTTCTTTATCGCCTTTGTATTCTTTTTTCTGTTCACAAAGCACTTGTTTCTGAAATTCTCTCTAACTTTCTTTTTCTTTAACAATTGCAAAAACCTGTGCCTCAAGAAACACTTCCAAAACCCCTTCAAAGAACACCCCAACCACTTCTAATGTGGCTTTGTCCACAACACCCCCTATCTACAGGCCTAGTCTTGTTTCTAACGATTGGGGCCAAAGATCGCTACCAAAACACCATGTTAAAACGTAACCTCCACCCCAAACAAGGCCTACAGCTTTCTCCACACCAGGATATAGGAAAGTAGGTTTAACGTACCATAAGCCGCCTTTGGTGGGAATTCTTTTACGAGCACCGTTTTGGTTACTTCCCTACATTAGTTAGGGAGTTTTATGCCAACTTAGTAGATCCAGACCAAGAATTTATTTTTGTACGAGAGAGGCTCATTCTATGGAGCGTTACCTAGGTAAACGTGTTACTAAGGATTTCGAAACAGATGGATGACCACGCACCATTTATGCATCGTTTGGAGGATGACTGCATGGAACAGATGATGAAGGACCTATGCATTGATGGAGCCACATGGATTGGTAATGGCTTCCACAACTACACAATGCATAAAAGGTACCTTACATCCTTTTGCAAAGTCTGGTTCCATTTTATCAACAGTCATTTCATGCCCTCAACCCATAGCACTACGGCAACATTAGACCGTATGTGTTTACTGCACTCGATCTTGCACCACCAACACATCGACATCGATGAAATCATCCACGCCTAGATCGCAAAAGTAGTTGCCAAACAAACTGGTATACTTCCTTTTCCCTCTCTCATTATACTACTTTGTAAACAAAAGGGCATTATGCCCAAAGATGGTGAGAAGGTCTTACACAACAAGGGTCCAATCAACGATATCTCTATTGAGTGGATGACACGTGGCCAAGATACACTAGTGGACAAGGAAGCCTCCAAGAAAAGGGATAAAGGAAAGGGTAAAAAGAAGGTTGATCAACCTGATGCGTTGATAGAGTCCTAAGTGGCGAAGAAGCTGGCCTTGATGGGAAGTACACCTAGACCGCATCGATATGCGATCAATCCACACTGATGGCATAGTGGAGGATATGGATTTTCGACTACACAAATTTTATGCCTACATAAAGGTTTGGAACGAGGCCATTATCGCTGTAATAAGTCAAATTAGCCCTACTCCACTACCAAACTTCCTATCCTTTCCATCCATCTATCGACCGATGAACTACCCATCTTCCGAGCAACCTACTTCTGATGGTAGGCCTGCCCCTGCACCAACTCGGATTCACATTTCCAATGATGAGAAGGATGATGAGCACTCACAGGCTAACGAAGATTATTATCGCAACATCGCCCACTTATTCGAGGATGAGTTCTCCAATAGTCTATGTGCAAATATGGCAGAACGAGAGGCTATTGTAGAGGAGGATGTCGACGCAGTAGAATTCACTAACACTGGCCCAATTGAGATTGAGCAGCGTGTGCACGAGGATGTGGATCAGGAGGATGATCAGTTGCAGGAGAATGATCAAGAAGGGAAGGAAAAAGAAAATGAAAAGAAAGAACCTGTCAAGGTGCAAGAAGAAAAGGAAACAGATGCCTCGACAATGATTGTAGAGGATGTCGTGGGGGCATCCAGCTGAGAAGAAGCTCGACCTGCTACGAGCCGGGCTGAGGTTGTCACCAGCGAGGTAAAGGAACTAAATCCTCTTGCTATCGTGCCCTATGTGGCACCACTCACAAAAACCCACCCATCAGAAGTGACAATCGATGAGGCCGCTACCCAACCTATTGTGGAGGTGCAATCCATCGAACCAGTTGGCACGAAGGATGAGAAGTGAAAAAGGCGCAAGGACAAGAAGAAGAAGAAGAATCATGACGAGGGTGAACGTCCAAAGAAGAAAAAGAAGAAAACTAAAGCAGCTTCTGCATCGGCTGCTAACGCTTGAGTTGGTACATTTCTTTAGTTAGTTTTATGCATTCTTAGTGTCCATGCATTTTATTTTGTCACTACATTCATTTTGTTAACTTAATTGCATTGTGGTCGTATTTCCATTATTTCTATATAATATTATCAATCCATTGGGGATAATGCAGGTATTAAGCTTGGGGGGAGATAATGTGAAATGGAAATGCAATATCACCCACATATTTAAATTTTATTTGTTTCTTTGGTTAATGAAAATTCACAAAATTTCAATTGAAATGTGATAACAATTTTTATCTTGATGCGTAATCCTTGAATTGTTTGGATGCTGATGTATACATTGGATGAGTACGAATGAATGATGAGTCTGCTATTTTTGAATGAATTATTGGAATTGTTTCAGTAATGAATGATTAGTGTTTATTTTTTAATCTTGAGCTAATTGACCAGTTGCAGCGACATTGTGTTAATAAAAAATGCTCCAATGTGAGTGTATTATAACTTTCCAAGGGAGAGCACTCCGCTGCAGGTTTAGAAAACCATCTAGCCAAAGGCTATCTCTGCAAGAGTATGTGTCGACGTAATTACATACCTCCTAGGGGTTTGTTGCACCCCATCGTTACTTCCCAAGAACAAAGGTAGAGTAATGCAATGACATCTCTCAATCATTTGAAAAAAAAAACTAAGAAAATTTTGATAAATGTTGTATTGGTTCAAGGAAGATTAGGATTCAATGTATGTCACTAACATTTATGAAGTTGCAATTCTTAAATATTCATTTCTATAAATTGTCGGCGCATTATTCTATCATACGAATACAATTTGTACATTAGGACTTCAGAGAATTCAAGTTGTATGGATAATGATTGCGGTGACAATTCTGCTTGTGACTTTGTTAATTTTTGTTTACTTGAGGACAAGTAAAAACTCAAGTTTGGGGGTGTGATGATATTACAAATGACATATATTTTCTCCCTAATTTAGTGTTTTAATTGTCTCTTTTGTATCTCATTTAGCATGCATCATAAGCATTTTATACTCAGTTTTCATATTTTCTAATTCATTGATAGTTAGTTTAAATTCTTGTTATTTTTATCTATTTTTGTACTAATGTCGATGCAAGCAGTCGATATTTTGCATCTTAGAATTGTCAACACAGGAGCTCAGTCCAGAATATCAACATTGGTAGAATGCAGCCACAAGATCAACTTGGAATTGCGACCAAGAAATGTCGCCGTATTGAATTTGAACCTCAAATGAGTAGACTCAAGCTAAATTTACATCTGGAAGCACCAACACAGGAATATCACAGGTGTCACCACAATTACAATCTCAGATTGCGACCAGCAATACAGCGACAACCTGCAGATCTCTGAAGTAAACATCAGATCTACGTAAGTGCACAGCTGTACTCTAACCAACTTTGACAGCTGCAAAAATCTAGATCTGGATTTGAGAATGAAGAAAATCTGTAATTTCTTGAGCCTATAAATAGAAGAATGAAGAAAGCATCAAGAATTAAGGGATTGAATTCTAGAAATTCTGTGTGATTTTGGAGATTTAAGCTAGAAATTAGGAAGCTGATGAAGCAAGTCTATAACCACTTCTGATGAGAGGTGCTGATGCAAGGCAAGAGGAACGATTAGGGAGTAATTCTAGTGTTTAGAGATAGTAAGCTTCAATTTTACTCTTTAATTCTTCTTAAACAATGATGGATTTTGATAACATTAAATTAATACGAGAGTGTCTTTTAATGCTAGATTATTTTGATTCTTATTTTATGCTGCTTAATTGTTTATTCTTGGATCTAACCCCTTTAAGCATGAGAGTGAAATTATAGCCCACCGACATCAAGTGATGCGGTGACAAGTTGGGTTAACAAGTAAGTTAGGCGAGAGCTGCTTGAGATTGGACTTCAATCACTTGTTCTTTAATGCACAACATTGCTAACACCGAGAGGTGGAGTGATTATGGGTATTTAAGCCAAGATTAAACAGAGAGCTATTATTGGTAAGAACTCAAAAGAACTTTATTACTGCGACAATCCATCTATACTTTACCTTGTCGACGCATCCAGCATTGCAACTTAGCAGAATCAATAAACCATTTCTACCCCTTTACACTTGATCACTTTTTACATTTCATGCATTTAAATATTCAGCACTCAACACTCAACACATTTGATTTATTTTCAGTACATTGACATTTAACTCTGATTGCATTGACAATATTAACTATTTTAGTATACAGATCTGACATTATTGCATTGACATCCTTACACACATTTTACTTAATTTCAGTATTAATTGCTCCGAAATTTAAACGTCAATAATCCATTTCCTTGTGGGATCAATATCCGATAGAATTGTCTATCAACTATACTTGTATTGACGTGTGTTCACTTGCACAATTGCTGAGACATTACAGACGTGATCAGCATTGTATTCGTTGGGGCAGATCTTTGCTATCCATCTTGGTTAGAGTCAGATCTCCTCCAAAAAAGGTTTTTTCTTACCTCATAAGGTCATTCCTAATTTGACATCTATTTCCTTCAAAAATCTTTTTTGTACAAGGAACCTCTTTTCAAAACCAGATCTCATTCATGGAGTTCTTGATCGTGCTATGAACGTCATAGCAATAATATGCAAGAGTACACTGTCGATGCAAGTATAGTAGACAGACTTACATCTGTCGGATATCGATACCATGAGGATGGTGTTTTTGTTGCTTAAAATTGTCGATGCAATGAACAAAGAAATGAGGCAAATTGTGACTTTGGTTATCGAAGCAATAATGTAAAAATAAAGGTAAAATGCAATGATATTAAAACAGGGGTCCCTGAAGTTTAGATTTGGCATAATCTAAGTGTGACTCACAAGGTTAAAAATAACAGCTAATTTGTTGGTGCAATTAAGCATAATGAATATCTTACCAAACTCGAAGTTCCTATTAAATCTAAGACTCAAATATGCATAACAACCACACCTTCTAGTGTTGTCACTACGAAATATTCAAGAACGAATTCCTTCAAACCTCAAGCAACTTCCATTGTCTTACTTGTTAATTTAATTTGTTGCTGCACCTTCCAATGACAGTGACTGCAATCGCACTTTCGTGGTCAAAATAATTAAATCCAAAGATTCATAGAAAAAGCAAGATTGAAATAGATATCATATAAATCTCAACATCAATAGTATTTCCATACAACTTGAATGTGAAAAGTATTACCAGCGTTTAAGTAAGAAAAATAAAAGAACAGATGGAGTACTCTATTCCTAGTTTACTTGAAATGCTCCCTTACTCTCTCTCTTGCGTCGCACTTAGGATGCTCCTTGTCAGGAGCTAGTCTGCCTTCCCTTCATGTCGATTCACCCGAGGGGTTTCAAGCCTCCATAGCCGAAAAGCTTCAAGCTTTGTTGGAGAAGAAAAATTGCAAAAATGAGAGACCAAAGGAAGAAAGCCTCCCCCTTCATGCTTTGTGTGTGCATATATTTAGCCCCAAATTGTACAGGTGTCTCTTCTGCAAAATTACTCTGTACAAGTTAGTTATACCAGAGTGGACAGCTCACACATTTTTGTTCTTATTAGACAGCTGTCAGATGTGGTGACAATTCTGAGCGTAATTTTGGACACGTTCATGCAGCGACAATTCTGGACATGTTCATGCAGCGAAATTCCTGTGTGCAATTAAGAATACTTATGCAGTAATAGTTCTAGATGTAATTTGAAGAATATTTATGCAGTGACAGTCTTGGGTGCATTCTAGAAATATTTCTGCGATAATAGTTTTGGGTGCAATCTGGAAGTGCTCATGCGGCGACAGTTTTGGGCGCAATCTAGAAGTGCTCATGCAGCAACATTAGTAGTAAAATATGGAAAAATTAAGGAAAACTAGGGTAAGGTTCACTGAGTTAGAAAATGCAATGTACTAAACTAAAAAATGCTAAAATATGTACTAAGGACAACTAAATGGGAACAAATTATCCAATAAATGGGGAGAAAACATATGTTCTTTTTAGTACCATCATACCCCCAAACTTGAGTTTTTACTTATCCTCAAGTAAAACAAAAACTAGCAAGGCTACAAAAGAATTCACCAAGGCAAATGATCATTCTAGCAACTTAAATTATAAAAAAACCCAATGAATGAATCACATTCATATGACAGACTATTGCATCAACAACACATAAGTATGAATAACTAAGATTGTAACTTCATCAAAGCCAGCATCATGCTTCTAATCCTGAATTCTATCTACCAATACAACATTTATTGTACACTAATATAAATATTTTTCTTTTTCTTTTCTTTTCTTCTTCTTTTCTTTTATGTGACTGAGGGTTGTCGTTGCATTACCGTACCCTTGTTCTTGAGAAGCAACGATAGAGTGCAAAAAGCCCCTAGGGAATACGTAATTGCATCGACACACACTCATGCAGCAACAGCCTTTGGCCAGATTACTTTTTCTAACGCTTGCATTGGAGTGTTCCCCCTTGAACAGTTCACAATACACTCACATTGGAGTGTCTTTTATTTATAACTATATACATATACAAGCAACTATAAAAGGTAATTTCATTCAAGATTCAAGGAATGACGCTAGTCATCCATTACTAATGCAATCTAAATCATTCATCAAAGAATTGAAGATACAACATTCAGTCAAATTTATCCAACTCATTCACTGACATTTCACGTGATTCAAGAATTAAGTATCAAATGAAAAAAAATCAAGCACATTTCCAATAACTTTGCATGCTTTCATTAAACTCAAAAGGACAAATTTTTAAAATGTGGATGCATTTGCATTTCCATCCCATATACATTCCCCCAAACTTAAAGTTTGCATTGTCCTTAATGCACTGACATTAATTTACAAAGATATATGGAAATGCAATGTCAAGGTAGATGTAGTGACAATAAAAATGCAATGACAAAAGAAATGTGATGATAATTATACTACAGCTACATGATATGCATGAAAACTAAACTGAGTACTGAAAATAAAAACTAACTCAATATTTTGCAGCCAAAGGTGTGGCTGCATTCGTCTTCTTCTTCTTGTGCTTCTATTCCTCCTTGCGACGCTTCTTGTCTTTGGTGTGCTTCCTCCTTCATTCCTTTGGCTTGGCTGGATCTGCGGATTGCTCCTCAACATCAGGTTGCGCCCTCGCATCATCGACCGTGGCATCAGATGGGTGTATTTCAACTAGTGGTGCAACATAAAGCACCATGGTTAGAGGATTGGAATCCTCATTACTGATAATCACAGCCTCTACCAGACTCGCTTCAAGTGGCACCAAATCATCAGATGATGCACCCACAAGTTCAGATGCAGTGACAAATTCCTCAACCGAATTTGTCGCGACATCAGGTCCTTCTTTTCTTTCTTCTTTTTCTTTTCTTTGAGCTTTGCATAGTCTGTGGACTACTCCTCAGTTTCCATCTTGCTCCGGCATCATTAGTTGCTTCATTCGTTGGTCTAGTATAGACCACTATCGCCCAAGGGTTTTCATCAACAGCTTCCGCCTGACTCACTCCAGCTAGCTCCAAATTTTCAAGAGTTACACCCACATCCTTGGGTGTACTGACAAAATCTTCAACCGATTCTCCTTCAACATCTTCTTCCTTCTCCTTCTCTTTTTTCTTCTTCCATAAGAACTTCTTTTTCAGCATTAAGTTAGTAGGTGCAATACAACTATATGAAATTGCACTAACAATGGAATCCTATGCGTCGACAATGGTGTTTACTTATTCCTCAATCGATGCAGACATAATATTTGTTTCTTCTTCGTCAAGTGCTTCGTACTCTTTTATTCTCCATACAGTCCCAAAAAAAATTTCACTCTTTCTTGAGTTTTTCCAATTCTATAACTTCTTAATTACGAATATAGGCATCAAAATTATGTTTACGTTGCCATCACATAATGCCTTTCCAATATACCGATCACCAATGGAATAGGGTATTGAGAAGCTCTTGGGATCCTTAAATTCTTGGAGCAACTTAATTGTCATGGCAGTGCACCCTTTAGTAAGTGTGATTATTTTGACTTCTCCCAATATTTTCTTCTTTGACAATGTATCTTCAAGTTTTTGAGGTTGCTTTGCTGTAGCATTTATGGTGACAAAATGATTTGATTCTCTCTCCGTAATATTTTGTTTAACCTCTTCAGCTGTAGTTTGCTTTTCAGATTGTTCTAACATCTTTCCATTGTCGAGATCTGAACTATCTTCCTTTACTGTGGCATTTGCAACAACTTCAATTAGTTGAGTCTTACTTCTAGGAATGGTTCCCTCACAATGCTCTTGCCCTTGTGATATCGAATTCTCTATATCAATCGGCAAAAATTCTTATGGTCGCAAATTTATTGCACTCACAATCTAGCCAAATTGATATTCTAGAGCTCATATGGATTCAGCTTAACTCTGAAGCACAGCTTCAGTCTTGGAAAAATATTATCTCAGTAAATTTCAATTGATGAAAATTCTGATGCTTAATCTTGCTAGGTATTTTACCTTGACAAGAGTTGATCATAATTGGGCAGTGTCAACTCGGATCTAACATCACTGTTTATACTTCTAGGGTTTTGATTGTTCCAACAAAAATTTGGATGTTACTCCCACTCTGGTGTGTAGGTGTTGGAATATGGATTTTCATTTCGACCAAAATTCCCCATGTGGTACACATTTGTTGGATTTGATGGGCATTGTTCAAACTCATGGTTGCTTCCACAGTAATCGCAAATTGTCACAGCAAATTTCCATTCTGCAATTGCTGTAGCATTTTGCATTAAATTACTCATATTAGTCAAAGAAGTACTTGGGCAGTTATGGCATCGAGCTCCATTTCTATAGTTTCACTTATGCTAGTCTAACATCTTGAGGTTTTATACACCCATTCCTAGCCATATTTCGCTAAAAGAAAAATGTAACAGTAAACAATAAAAAGGAAACAAGTTAGTGACAAAAAAAATTTAGATAATAAAGAATAAATGCAAAGACAAAAATAGACATCAAACAAACACCATCCCCGGCAATAGCGCCAAAACTTGATCGATCTATGAATGTCACAACAATAATGTGCAAGCGTACACTGACGATGCAAGTATAGTAGACAGACTTACATCTATCGGATATTGATCCCACGAGGATGGTGTTTTTGTTACTTAAATTTGTCGATGCAATGAACAAAGAAATAAGGCAAATTGTGAGTTTGGTTGTCGAAGCAATAATGTAAAAATAAAGGTAAAATGCAATTATATTAAAATAGGGGTCCCTGACGTTTAGATTTGGCATAATCTAAGTGTGACTCACAAGGTCAAAAATAACAGGTAATTTGTTGGTGCAATTAAGCATAATGAATATCTTACCAAACTCGAAGTTCCTATTAAATCTAAGACTCAAATATGCACAACAACCACACCTTCTAGTGTTGTCACTACAACATATTCAAGAACAAGTGGAGTGAATTCCTTCAAACCTCAAGCAACTTCCATTGTCTTACTTGTTAATTTAATTTGTTGCTCACCATCTAATGACAGTGACTACAATCACACTTCCTTGGTCAAAACAATTAAATCCAAAGATTCATAGAAAAAGCAATATTGAAATAGATATCATATAAATCTCAACATCAACAGTATTTTCATACAACTTGAATGTGAAAAGTATTACCAACGTTTAAGTAAGAAAAATAAAAGAACAGATAGAGTACTCTATTCCTAGTTTACTCGAAATGCTCCCTTACTCTCCCTCTTGCGTCGCACTTAGGATGCTCCTCGTCAGGAGCTGGTCTGCCTTGCCTTCATGTCGATTCACCCGAGGGGTCTCAAGCCTCCATAGTCGAAAAGCTTCAAGCTTTGTTGGAGAAGAAAAATTGCAAAAATGGGAGACCAAAAGAAGAGAGCCTCCCCTTCATGCTTTGTGTGTGCTTATATTTAGCCCCAAATTGTATAAGTGTCTCTTCTGTAAAATTAAGTTGTACAAGTTGGTTATACCAGATTGGACAGCTCACACATTTTTGTTCTTATTAGACAGCTGTCAGATGCGGCGATAATTCTGAGCGCAATTCTGGACACGTTCATGCAGCGACAATTCTGGACATGTTCATGCAGTGACATTCGTGGGTGTAATTGAAGAATACTTATGCAGTAATAGTTCTGGATAAAATTTGAAGAATATTTATGCTGCAACAGTCTTGGGTGCATTCTGGAAATAGTCCTGCGATGATAGGTTTAGGTGCAATCTGGAAGTGCTCATGCAACGACAGTTTTGGGTGCAATCTAGAAGTGTTCATGCAGCGACATTAGTAGTAAAATTTGGAAAAATTAGGGAAAACTAGGCCAAGGTCCACTGAGTTAGAAAATGCAATGTACTAAACTAAAAAATGCTAAAATATGTACTAAGGATAACTAAATGGGAACAAATTATCCAATAAATGGGCAGAAAACATATGTTCTTTTTAGTATCATCAAATCTCAATGACAGAACCCTTTTTGTCATAAGCCCGCATCATTCGCTCTTGGTACATTAGACCATAGGTTTCAACCTCCTTTCCTTGATCAATGTTTAACTAATCAAATCTGGATTGGCTTCATTTTTCTTTATCCCTATTCGCTTCTATCAAAATTCAGATGGAAGGAATCTTGCCTTCAAAAGGGTAAAATTGCCTCTATTTTTAAACCAATGAAAGAGGTGTTGCTCCGATGTAGGTCGTGATGGACATTCAAATAAGCGTAGAGAGCAAATTCTAACTTCTCATACCAAGCATTTGTAGGCCTCTGCTATTTTCCAATTAATCCTTCGATGTTCTTATTGGTTGCCTCCACTCCTCCATTCACTTTTAGGCGATATGGTGCTAAGTCGTGATAATTGATCTTGAATTGGCTGCAGACTTCTACTATCGTGCTATTGTTCGAATTCAATTCGTTGTCGGATATGATCCTTTCTAGCATTCCATATTGACATATAATCTCTTTTTTCAAGAATTTGCTTAGCTGCCGATTGGCATATGAAATAGCTTCTACCTATTTGGTGAAGTAATAAATCAATGCCCATTGGAAGCTTTTGGCGAATTTGGCTTGATAATGTCCATGCCCCACATAGAAAGAAGCCATGACATGAAGAGGTGAAGGAGATACATAGATTTTCAAGATGCCCTTTATGTGTTTTCATCTCAACCTTTTTTTTACCTCCTCTTTTAATAATATGTCAGGCCTCATTTCTATTGAACTGGATTGCGTTCTTCTCTTATGGGAGCCTGTGTGTTATGACATCAGTACTTAACCCGACATGCTTTGATTGGACCATGCAAAGACCTTTTCGAATTCTCAAAGCAGCTCTATAAGATATCTCCTTGTTTTTACGAAGGTACATGTCTCACCTTTTTCTTTTTCCTAAACTCATAGTTTTTGCTAACTTTGTGAGGTGATATTTATTCCCCGTCTTACTCGACCATCTATAGCAGATTGGGAGGCAAGTTACATTCTAGGTTATCTTCAAAATCCTAAGGTTTCTCTACACAAATGTACTCAGAAGGAGGCTCTGAATCAGCAACAATGTAACTCATATCATTGATATCAAGGGACTCGTTATTAAGACAAGAGGAAATCCGAAGAATGAATTTACAAATGATTAATCTGTATGGTATGAGTATGACTGAAAAGGAATAAAATGTTTGCCATAATGGAAAAAAATGCATCATTTTCATTGAAATAAAGGTAGTGGCCATGTGCCCTCTTCACTAAAAGATCCCTATTACTCTCAAGCTTAGAGCAATAGGTATGTTCTGAACATTACTCTAAAACAGTCCTAAAACCTACAAAGAGCTCCTCCACAGTCTAGTTGTTTAGAACACTTCTAAGGGTGTAGGGACGAATTATTGATAGATTCCCCTCTCTATTTTTTAAAGCATTCTCACAGTCTTGATTGTCTTGCTTTCTCTTAATTTTTGTTTAGGGTTGATGACTCTCTCTAACATAAATGTTTCAAATATGTGGGATTTTTTGAAATTTAATGCATGAACTGCAATGCAAATGAATGGTAAATTGCATGCAAAAAGGCATTGATTCTAGCTCAATTCCATTAGAACAACTTTACTAGAAAACAAATTTCTTTACATAAGGCAGAGTCATATATGATCGTGCTTTGATGCTCAAAGCCTTAATCTTTCAAGATAATTTTTGCTCCGGTTTAACTCCAATTTCAAGCTCAAAACGTCGATGTTGAATGGCTAAGGTCTGTAAGTGGTTAGTCACTTCTCGTCTTTGGAACAAAGCTTCGTTCGCAACATAGTCCCTATCTTTAACCTGCCCATGAAAGCGTTGAAGTTATTTTTCAATATTCACCGTTTGTTTCTACATTTTCTTTGAGAAGCTCAACTTGTAGTTCACAACTCCATAGTGAGACCTCAAGTTCTTCTACCTTTTAACTCCTTATTCTTGGCCTAGCTTGCCTTTCAACTTAGTCACAAATCTAAGACCACATCCTCTATATGCACTGAATCCTTGGGGAAGATGATTGATCCATAAACACTTAAGGCAAATATGTCAACCTTTTCCTTACTTCAGGGTGTACCAAAATTAAGTCTCGCGGACTCTTCCAAGCGATGCACTTATTATTCCTTTTTCCTTAATTCAGGTCGTAACTTAATGCTCACTCCTTGGTTATGCTAATCAGCTTATGTAAGAAAGTTAAGATATTGGCGGCTCTATAGTAGGCTTTATCGACCTCAATCCTCGGGCAACGGGCCAACGTAGTGTATTCTTCTATCGAGGGTACTATGTCTACTTTTAGAAAAGTGAAACAACTGTAGAAGGGATTCCATTATTACGTGAGGGTTTGGAAAAGATGTCTACCCAGCTTAATCTAGTGTAGGTAAGGTAAATTACCATATTCGGTAGAATATATGCCTTGTCTCATTATCCCACTAATCTCATATTTCTTTCAGCTCCTGCGAATTATTTTGAATCGCTCTTGTAACACCCAAAATCTCGAGTATTATCACTGGTTAGGATTCCGGTGTCATCTATTCATAGTATACTATTCATCCTATACACATATCCGATTGTTCACATCTTTATTCAATTTAGAAATCATTTCTCACGATATAAAACAATATCTAAACATAACATTATTTTTGTCAAGGGTAAAAATTAATTTTCTAACATTTTAGGGGACTTCTATCGGTACCTGAAGGTCAAGTATCGGTAGTAGTCAATTCAATGAATAATTCTAAATAGTGCAGATTTCTACTGGTACCTGTACTAGTTCTACCGATACAAGTGTAATTTCTACCGATACAAGTCATGCATCTACTAATACTAAAAACTCCAGAGAGCTAAATTTCCATCCTGTAACTTCTATCGATACAAGCATGCAAACTACCGATACTTCTATACATAAAACTACCGAATACTCAATACCGATACATCACAAGTCAGTATACAACCTCTCTTCTACCTGCACTTCTACCGAAACATTAATGGGTTCTACCGAAACAAGTAAGTTAAATCTCAAAAATTATACCCAACACAAATTCATTGTTTCCATATAAGCACAACTTTTATCTACGCATTCAAGACAACCTAAATACAAGATTTATGTCAATACAAGGTACTTAAAAACTATACCTAACATTTCATCAAACATAACATAATTTTTCACAACTCTTAGTAAAAAGAAAAGGTAACGTCATCCTAGTACATGCCATATTAACCAAGTGAGGTAAAAGTCTACTGAATAACTCCGGGATAGTGTGATGCTTTAAGATGATCCGATCTCCGAACAACAAAAGTGAATCTACAAAACAAATGCAAATACACAGGTAAGCACTTTGAGGCTTAGTAAGTACATAAAGTTAAATAGATTTAACGAACTTTAAAAGTTGAAAAATCTAATTAACCAAATGAAACATTGTTTACATCTAGGGTAGGTTTCACTCGCATTTGTAACTCATGATGACACAAAGTAATCGGACCCTTGTTCCTTATTGGAACTCATTTCATTTAATACTCACGAAGACATATAGTCATCGGAACCCTTTGTTCCGTGTAGGAAATTATATACTCACGATGACACTGAGTCATCAGACCTTTAATCCCTCATGGATTCATATACTCATGATGATATTTAGTCATCAGACCTTTAATCCGTAAAGGATTCATTTACTCACGATGACACTTAGTCATCGGACCTTTAATTCATAAAGGATTCATTTACTCACGATGACACTTAGTCATCGGACCTTTCGTTTATAGCTCGAACCCGTTTATCTTTCGTATTTCATTCACACTCGTCTTTCACAATTACGATTATCATTTCATCTCACTACAATAGTCATATTACAAGAATAAGCAATTTAAGTTAGAATTCAACCAAACAAACTTACCGGACTGGATTACAGTTGTGAATGGATCCTAGAGACTATTCTGCTAATTTTCCCTTTCCACAATCGTTGGCATGGTCGTAGTCTACATTCACAAATTATTCAATATCTCATATTAAATCACACAATCAATTCATTTAACACAATCAAATCCCTTTTGGTAAAATTACGATTTTGCCTCTAACCTTTTCTTTTCATTCAATTTAGTCCTTTCAACACAAACCATGCAAAATACTCATTTCCTCTTCAACCCATACCAGCCGAATACTCATAGTCTCCTTATACATCCAAGCAAATTCATTTATTTCACAACAAGTACAACAATATTACCATTTTAACATTTTAGTCCTTAAACCTTAATTTCATCAAAAATCACTTTACAAAAAGATTTAACCCAAGTATCAAACACTTAAATATATCAAAAGCTTTCAACAATGGCAAGTTTTCTAACATTTGACAGATTCACAAATTAGCCCTTTTACAAGCTAGATTAAGCTGATACGGACTCAAAAACACGAAAATTACTAAAAATGGATAGGATTTACTTACTCAAATAAGGGTTCAAAGTGAACAAAGAAAACCCTAAATCTTCCTAGCTTGGCCGTGAAGAAGAAGAAGGAATAAGATGAGAATTTTCCTTTTTTCTTCCTTTAAATTCCACTTATATACTAAATGGCATTTTTGAAATTTTTATGACTTTCATCATTAACTTTACTAATCTCTCTTAACCTTTAATTAAACCCACCATATACACTTAAGTGCCATGGAATTCCACTAACTCATTCTCTATTGGTTAAATTATTCATTTGGTCCTTCTAATTAAACATCTATACTTGCACCCTTTTTATGATTTAGTCCTTTCTATCCAATTGACTATTTAATCTATGAAATTTTCAAATAATAATTTCTAACGATACATATATCACCAGAAATATTAAAATAAACAAATTTACGACTCGACTCATCTGAACTGTGGTCCTGAACCACTATTTTCGACTCCACTGAAAATCGGGTTGTTATAACTCTCCCCTTAGGGAAATTTCGTCTCGAAATTTCTTACCGGTGAACAAAGTAGGGTATTGTGATTTCATTGAAGCCTCTATTTCTCAGGTAGCTTATTCGAGTCCGTGTCGATTCCATAAAACTTTTACTAATGGTACTCTTTTATTTCGCAGTTCTTTTACTTCAAAAGACAGAATCTTAATTGGTTCTTCAAGATACGACAAATCTGGTTGTATTTCAACCTCACAGGGCGAAATCACATGTGAAGGATCCGACCTGTACCGTCTCAGCATCGAAACGTGAAACACATTATGGATCTTCTCTAATTCTGGCGGTAAAGTTAACTTGTATGCCACAGGACCAACCCGTTCAATAATCTCATATGGCCCAATAAACCGGAGGCTTAGCTTCCCTTTTCTTCCAAACCTTAGTACTTTCTTCCAAGGTGAGACTCGTAAGAAAACTCGATCTCCCACTGCAAATTCTATATCTTTCCTTTTAAGATCTACATAAGACTTCTGTCGGTCGGATGCTACTTTCAAACAGTCGCGGATTACTCATACCTTGTCTTCGGTCTCATGAATCAAGTTGACTCCAACTAACTTATTTTCACTCAACTCTGACCAATACAAGAGTGTTCTGCATTTCCTACCATATAATGCTTTGAACAAAGCCATTTTGATACTAGTCTAATAGCTATTGTTATATGTAAACTCCACCAATGGCAAATATCTTTTCTAACTACCCTCAAATTCAAGTATACAACACCGTAGCATATATTCAAGTATCTGTATCACTCTTTCCGACTGACCATCCATCTACGAATGATATGCAGTACTGAAATTCAATCGAGTGCCCAAAGCTTCATGCAACTTACCCCAAAACCTCGAAGTAAAAAAGGGATCTCTGTCAGAGATAATAGATGCTGGTACTCCATGTAATCTCTATTGGAAAGTCCACTTGAATAGGAATAAAGTGAGCTGATTTCGTCAATTTGTCCACTATAACCCAGATCGAGTCATTCTTCCTCCGTGTTATCGGTAATCCTGTAATGAAATCCATAGTGACCCGTTCCCATTTCCACTCAAGAATAGTAATAGGTTGTAACAGTCCAAACAGTACCTGGTGTTCAACCTTTACTTACTGACACACCAAACATCTAGTCACGAACTTTGAGACTTCTCGTTTCATACCTAGCCACCAATATATCTTCTTCAAGTCATTATACATTTTCACGTTGCCTGGATGAATGGAGTAAGTACTACTATGAGCCTCTGACAAAATATCCTGTCTTAAGTCAGAATTATCAGGAATGCATACTCTGCCCCGGAAGTACAACATACCATCATTATCTGTAGTAAATTCAGTTGTTGCACCATTCAACATCAGTTCTTTTCTAGCCTTAACCTTCGAGTCATTCTCTTGTAACTCTTGTATTCGCTGTAAGAATAACGGTTTCGTCCGAAGTTCTGCTATAACAGAACCATCACCATTAAGTGACAAATGAGCATTCATTGCTCTCAAAGTAAATAATGATTTTTGGCTCAAAGCATCAGCAACAACATTAGCTTTTCCTGGATGATATTCAATTACCAAATCATAGTCTTTCAATAATTCTACCCTCCGCCTTTGCCTTAAATTCAGTTCCTTCTGAGTCATCAGATACCTTAAACTTTTATGATCTATGAATATGTGGCACTTCTCCCCGTATAAATAATACCGCCAGATCTTCAAAGCAAACACAATGGCAGCCAACTCTAAGTCATGGGTCGAATAGTTTCGTTCATGCTGTTTAAATTATCGGGAGGCATAACCTATTACCTGTCATGTTTGCATCAATACACAACCCAGACCATTTAGAGATGCATCATTATATACAACAAACTCTTTCCCCGTTTCAGGTTGTGTCAATACCGGAGCTTCTGTCAATAATTTCTTCAGCTGATCAAAACTCTGCAGACACCTTTCTGACCACACAAACTGACTATTCTTCTGTAGAAAATTCGTCATCGGTAAGGCTACGATAGAGAAATTTTTTATGAATCGACGATAATAGCCTGTTAATCCCAAAAAACTACGTACCTCAGAAACATTCTTAGGTATCTTCCAATCGAGAATAGCTGACACTTTACTCGGATCAACCCGAATTTCTTTCGATGATACCATATGACCTAGAAATCCCACTTCCCAGAGCTAGAATTCGCACTTGCTGAACTTAGCATATAGCTATTTTTCTCGCATTATTGCAAAACTTCCCTTAGATGTTGAACATGTTCTGTCTCTGACTTGGAATAAATCAATAGATCATCAATGAACACCACAACAAATCTATCCAGTTGAGGTTTAAAAATTCGGTTCATCAAAGCCATAAACGCTATCGGAGCATTAGTTAATCCGAATGGCATTACCAGAAACTCATAGTGTCTGTATCGGGTTCTAAATGCGGTTTTCTGCACCCCACTATCTTTTACTCGCATATGATAATAACCCGATCGGAGATCTATTTTAGAAAATATGGTAGCACCTCTCAATTGATCAAACAACTCATCAATATGAGGTAATGGATATTTGTTCTTGATTGTTACCTTGTTCAGCTGTCTGTAGTCTATGCACATTCTCATTGATCCGTTCTTCTTCTTTACAAACAAAACTAGTGCGCCCCAAGGCGATATGCTCGATCGGACAAAGCCCTTGTTTAACAACTCTTGTAACTGTGCCTTCAACTCTTTCAATTCGGTGGGTGCCATCCTGTACGGTGGAATCGAGATCGGTGCAGTTTCAGGTACTAAGTCAATGCCGAATTCTACTTCTCTGACTGGCAGTAAACCCAGTAACTCCTCTGGAAACACATCTGTAAATTCCTTGATAACTGGCACCTGTTCTAACTCTGTTCCAGTACTTCGAGTATCAAGTATATAAGCCAAAAATGCTTCACAACCTTTACGAACCATCTTTTGTGCTGATAACGATAAGATTATTCTGGTGCCACTACTTAACTTCTCCGACTCAACTGTGATTACTTCTCCTACCGACCGTTTCAAATCAATCTATCTTCGTTTACAATTAACCACTGTATCATGCTCAGTTAACTAGTCCATTCCCAAAATTACATCGAACTCAGTAAATGGCAATAACATTAAATCAGTAGGGAACTTACAGTCCTGAATTCTCAGTGGACATCTACAACATATCAAATTAACAATGACACTATGACCCAATGGGTTTGTGACTTGTACATAAAACTTAGTCGACACAACAGACAATTTCTTTTCAGTAGCTAATGCAGTACAAATATATGAATGAGTCGATCTCAGGTCAATCAATGCACACACAATATCATTAAATAGATAGAATATACCAGTCACAACATCAGGAGCGGTAGCCTCTTCTCGAGCTCGAATAGCGTAAGTCCGTGCAGGTGATCGAGCCTCAAATCTAGCTACAGTATTTTTGTTATCTTCACAGTTTCCACCTGTAGTGCTACTCTACCCTGGGCGTCTATTCTTTTGTGGTTTTGTAAGAGGTTTTACACTCTGTTCCTTCTTTGCTTCAGATCTCATCGAACAGTTTCTCAGAAAGTAATCTGCACTTTCGCATCGATAACATGTCCCTTTCATCTTGCGACACTCACCTGCATGTCTCCTCTTACAATACCCACATATCAGACTAGGTATATTACAAACGCTAGCCACACTGTCTGCGGGTCTGTTCTGGAATTTAGATTCTAGTGGTCCCGACTTACTCCTACTCAGAAATCCCGAAGAAACTGGGCCCCAACTAGCCTATTCTCTAAATCTCTACAGCGATGGCATAGAGAAGGTCCTAGCAATTTTTTCTTTCCAAATTCTTAAAATCTCTTTTCTCTCTGTCTCTTACTATTGTAGATTTCTTCCATCTTTTGGGCTCTATCAGCTAACACTACTAGCGGTCGAATTCCAGAACCACCCACCATCATTCTTATCTCGTCATTTAGCCCTTCTTCGAAATTGATGCACATAGCTTCATCAGTTGGTAACACCTCTCTGGCATACTTGCTCAGTTGTACAAACACTCGTTCGTAATCTACCACCATTTCCCTATCTCAATTCTAGAAATTCTTTTTCTTCTTATCCAGGTACCGTTTGTTGACATATTTCTTCTTAAACTCTGTTCGAAAAAAGTCCCAAGTAACTTCATTTTCTGACATCATCGTCGCGACCATAGCCCACCAGTGATAAGCCTCATCCTTCAGTAGTGACGCAGCACACCTTTTATAGTCTTCAACAAGACAAGCCATTTCATTCAAGACTCTCAGCCTATTTTCCAACCAGTATTCAGCTCTGGAAGGATCGTCTTCCACACTGCCTCGAAAGTCTTTAGCCCCGTATTTCCTAACCTTATCTGTAGGGATGCGATGCCTCGATTCCACCACTAGAGGTGGGGGAGGTCTTTTTGGGGGTGCAATCAGTTGGGTACCTGGTTGTGTGACAGGAGGCTAGGGGGTGATGTCATCGGATTATTCCTCATGAATTCCGTGAACTATTGCCCTATTAACCCGAAAAACATATTCTTTGCTTCATTTTCTGTCATTGGTAATATTGATGCACTATGACTGGCCCAAAGTCATTAGTCGAAACATTACTGTTTACCTCATTAGTTTCATCTTTTTCAAAGTCAGGCATCTTATATTTATCTGCAAAAATTCTTAATTAGATCGGATTCATCCATATAACACTATCACAGGTTCAGATGGCATGTACTTCTAAATTATCAAATATGACCAATACAGTCTAAGAAACGACTAAATCGTAAGCTCTAATACCACTAAATGTAACACCCAAAATCTCGAGTATTGTCACCGGTTAGGATTCCAGTGTCATCTATTCATATTATACTATTCATCCTTTACACATATCCAATTGTTCACATCTTTATTCAATTCAAAAATCATTTCTCACAATATAAAACAATATCTAAACATAACATTATTTTTGCCAAAGGTAAAAAAAAAATTCCAATATTTTAGGGGACTTCTATCGATACCTGAAGGTCAAGTTTCGGTAGTAGTCAATTCAGTGAACAATTCTAAATAGTGCAGATTTCTACTGGTACCTGTACTAGTTCTATCGATACAAGTGTAATTTCTACCGATACAAGTCATGCATCTACCGATACTAAAAACTCCAGAGAGCTAAATTTCCATCCTGTAACTTCTACCGATACAAGCATGCAAACTACCGATACTTTTATACATACAACTACCGATACTCATAATTTAACTACCGATACATCTCAAGTCAGTTACAACCTCTCTCCTACCCTGCACTTCTACCGAAACATTAATGGGTTCTACCGAAACAAGTAAGCTAAATCTCAAAAATTATACCCAACACAAGTTCATTGTTTCCATATAAGCACAACTTTTATCTATGCAATCAAGACAACCTAAATACAAGATTTATGTCAATACAAGGTACTTAAAAACTATACCCAACATTTCATCAAACATAACATAGTTTTTCACAACTCTTAGTAAAAAGAAAAGGTAACGTCATCCAAGTACATGCCATATTAACCAAGTGATGTAAAAGTCTAGCGAACAACTCCGGGATAGTGTGATGCTTCAAGATGATCCGATCTCCGAACAACAAAAGTGAATCTACAAAACAAATGCAAATACACAGGTAGCACTTTGAGGCTTAGTAAGTACATAAAGTTAAATAGATTTAACGAACTTTAAAAGTTGAAAAATCTAATTAACCAAATGAAACATTGTTTACATCTGGGGTAGGTTTCACTAGCATTTGTAACTCACGATGACACAAAGTCATCGGACCCTTGTTCTGTATTGGAACTCATTTCATTTAATACTCACGAAGACATATAGTCATCGGACCCCTTTGTTCCGTGTAGGAATTTATATACTCACGATTACACTGGGTCATCGGACCTTTAATTCGTCATGGATTCATTTACTCACGATGATACTTAATTATCGGACCTTTAATCCATAAAGGATTCATTTACTCACGATGACACTTAGTCATCGGACCTTTAATCCGTAAAGGATTCATTTACTCACGATGACACTTAGTCATCGGACCTTTCATTTATAGCTCGAACTCGTTTATCTTTCGTATTTCATTCACACTCGTCTTCCACAATTACGATTATCATTTCATCTCACTACAATAGTCATATTACAAGACTAATCAATTTAAGTTAGAATTCAACCATATGAACTTATCGGACTGGATTACAGTTGTGAATGGATCCCAGGGACTATTCTGCTAATTTTCCCTTTCCACGATCGTTAGCACAGTCTTAGTCTACATTCACAAATTATTCAATTTCTCATATTAAATCACACAATCAATTCATTTAACACAATCAAACCTCTTTTTTGGTAAAATTATGATTTTGCCCCTAACCTTTTCTTTTCATTCAATTTAGTCCTTTCAACACAAAACATGCAAAATACTCATTTCCTCTTCAACCCATACCAACCGAATACTCATAGTTTCCTTATACATCCAAGTAAATCCATTTATTTCATAACAAGTACAATAATATTACCATTTTAACATTTTAGTTCTTAAACCCTAATTTCATCAAAAATCACTTTACAAAAAGATTTAACCCAAGTATCAAACACTTAAATATATCGAAAGCTTTCAACAATGGCAAGTTTTCTAACATTTGACAGATTCACAAATTAGCCCTTTTACAAGCTAGACTAAGCTGATACGAACTCAAAAACATGAAAATTACTAAAAACGGATAGGATTTACTTACTCAAATAAGGATTCAAAGTGAACAAAGAAAACCCTAAATCTTCCTAGCTTGGCCATGAAGAAGAAGAAGGAATAAGATAATAATTTTCCTTTTTTCTTCCTTTAAATTCCACTTATATACTAAATGGCATTTTTGAAATTTTTATGACTTTCATCATTAACTTTACTAATCTCTCTTAACCTTTAATTAAACCCACCATATACACTTAAGTGCCATGGAATTCCACTAACTCATTCTCTATTGGTTAAATTATTCATTTGGTTCTTCTAATTTAACATCTATACTTTCACCCTTTTTCTAATTTAGTCCTTTCTATTCAATTGACTATTTAATTTATGAAATTTTTAAATAATAATTTCATACGATACATATATCACCAGAAATATTAAAATAAACAAATTTAAGACTCGACTTGTCAGAGCTGTGGTCCTGAACCACTGTTTTCGACTCCACTAAAAATCGAGCTGTTACAGCGCTTATCTAGGTGAAATTCCAAAACTCTGATATATGTACCTCTAGCAGGCTATCACCTTTCTCTAGTTGCCCTTTTTTTCTTTTACCATAATCGTACGGCCACATTGTCTTCCACTTTATCAAAAAACCTGTTGTCCATATTAAGTTCTCTATTTGGTAATCGAGTATGAATCAACACCTTTTCTAAGATGAAAATGCAATGCGAAAAGAAAAACAAAGATAAAAACAAAACAAGTCAGTACAATCAATACAGGAACAAAATTGCAAATGAAAGTAAAGAACAAAGCATAAAACGTCTCTCTTCTACATTCTTTTTGGTAACCGCTAAAGGTTCGGCGTGGCTCAACTTAGGGTAGGCTCCTAGGGTCAATTAAATGCGGTTTAAGTTCTAAAGTAAGGGTACCTGAATCGACATATTTCTTGATCCTCACCCATTATAAGCTCATACGGACGAGTTCAGTTCAGAGGGATACATTTCCCGTATGTTTGCACGGAAGTGAAAACTTCACAAAAACATAGATACGGATGTATTCCCGAAAGCAATCCATTATCCTGCATAGAGGTGAAGACCTCACAAAGGAGTAGTTTCTCACTTCCACTTAAAAGGGTGAAGTAACCGATCATGTAATGCGTGAAAACTCCTTACCTTCGACTCCAAATAAATTGATAAACAAATTAATTTAGACCAAACACGAATACAAAATGCAAGAAAGGATCGTAAATTAAATTTAAACCAAGTTCTAAATTTTTAACAAAAAGACCAAAAAAAATCGACTCGCGGCTTGACTCTCTTATTTGTCCCCAATGGAGTCGCCAAGCTGTCGAAACTATTTTTATTGAAAAAAAGTCTCGAATTTGGTTTTAAAATCGAAAATGGAGTCACCACCAATCATTTTTAATTTGGTGTGATTGGATCACCGTAAAATACTTAAGTTTATTTAAAAAAAGTTTTGGTCTTCGAAATCCAAAAAATGGATTCGAGAGTTAGTTACGTATGAGGAAGAATTAGCACCCTCACACGCCCAAAATTGGTACCTAGTCGATTATTTAAGGTTTTAATTATTGAAAATTTGAAAACTTGATTAAAATTCAAAATACGATCCATAAATACATGAATGAGATGTTTTGATGTCATCTAAAAATTGAATTTTGGAGGAAGCTCATTTATTTTGAATCAATCGAGAAAAAAATCATGTCCAATAAGTTAGGGCACAACATTTTGAATCTTTGAAAACAAAAAACATTCATCGATTTTAAATAGGATGTTCAATTACTTAGGTTCAAAGAAAAAAAACATACCTAGCACATTAGGGCACAATTTTTCGAGTCCCCTAAAATAACAGAACATTGAGCATTTATCGATTTTAAATAGGATACTCAATTATTTAGGTTCAAAGAAAAAACTATACCCAACACGTTATGGCACAATTTCTCGAATTCCCTAAATAAAGAACATTGCCTCGATTTTAATTTTACGTACGTAATATATATATATATGAGGTGATTAATTTATTAAACATTTACATGTGAGCCATATAATGTATATAGCATGATTTACAATAAGATGATGACAAATTTGTAATAAATACATAAAAGTATATATAAAAAAAGAAATCAATTAAACAAAAAAATGATAATAAAATTGACAATGTTATAAATTCGAATTTATGATAATAATAGCAATAATATAACAAAATGAAATCATGATATGATAAAAATAATATTTTTTAAAAATATATATATAAGAGGATGGCATAATGAGAGGGCAAGATAAAATATTCACATGAATAATAAAATGGTATTATATATAAAAAAAACTATTAAAATAAAACGAAACCAAATAAATAATAAAATAAGTAAATAAGCAAAAATTAATAAATGCGAACATAATGAATGCAAAATAAAGTAAAAGGGTTACGTATATCTTACACAATAAAATAAACAAACAAATATATAAAATCAATAAATAAGGATAAATAATATATATATATATATATAAATATAACAAATAAAAAAGCTGAAAATAGATAAGCAAAATAAAAATAATAAAAATAATTACGAAATGGAGTAAAATGAAATTAATACTAAATTTAGTGAATAAATTAAAAATAATAATAAGGGACTAAATTAGAATATAACAACAAGTAGAAGGCCCAAGAAGCCAAATATCCCCATATCTGACATGTGTCTCTCCTAAAAGAGGGTCAAAGGTCAGGTAATTAAATTGAAAAAGAAATAAAATTACAGGGGCAAATTTAAAGGAAATTAAAAATGAGCAAAAGGACTAAATTAGAATGAAGGGAAAATACGGAAGGATTAAGGGCATAAATAGCCCATTAGTCAAAAACACGCGAACTCTTAGTAGGTTCGAATTGGGTCGGGACGGAGCATCCTAAATGACGTCGTTTTGGGGTTTTGGCTTTTACTTGGTGTCATAGGTAGTCTTGTAACAGAATCCATAATAACTCTTTCCCATTTCCACTCGGGAATGGTAATAGGCTGTAACAGTCCAGACGATACTTGATGTTCAGCTTTTACTTGTTGACACACCAAACATCTAGTTACGAACTCCGTGACTTCTCGTTTCATACCCGGCCACCAATACATCTTCTTCAGGTCATTATACATTTTCACACTGCCCGGATGAATGGAGTAAGTATTGCTGTGAGCGTCTGACAAAATGTCTCGTCTTAAGTCAAGGTTATCAGGAATACATACTCTGCCATGGAAGTACAACATACCATCATTATCAGTAGTAAATTCAGTAGTTGCATCATTCTGCATCTGCCCTTTTCTAGCCATTAGTAGTAAATTCATATAGTCTTCAACAGGACAAGCCATTTCATTCAAGACTCAGCGTATTTTTCAACCAGTATTCAACTCTGGAAGGATCGTCTTCCACATTGCCTCGGAAGTCTTTAGCCCCGTATTTTCTAACCCTATCTTTAGGGATATGACGCCTTGATTTCACCACTAGAGGTGGGGGAGGTCTTTCTGGAGGTGCTACCGATTGGGTACCTGGTTGTGCGATAAGAGGCGTAAAAGGTGATGTCATCGGATTATTCCTCATGAATTCCGTGAACCACTGCCCCATCAACCTGAAGAACATATTCTTTGCTTCATTTTCTATCATTGGTAATATTGATGCACTATGACTGGCCCTAGAGTCATTATTCGGAACATTACTGTTCACCTCATTAGTTTCATCATTTTTAGAGCCAAGCATCCTGTATTTATCTGTAAAAATCTTAATTAGATCGGATTTATCCATATCACACTATCATAGGTTCATATGGTATGTACTTCTAAATTATCAAATACGATAAATACAGTCCAAGAAATGACTAAATCGTAAGCTCTGATACCACTAAATGTAACATCCAAATTCGTACACCATTATCGGTTAGGATTTCGATGTCTACTATTCATATTATACTATTCATCTCTTACACATATCATATTGTTCACATCTTTATTCAATTCAAAAATCATTTCTCACGATTTAAAATAATATCTAAACATAATATTATTTTGTCAAGGGTAAAAATGGAATTTCTAACATTTTTAGGGACTTCTACCGGTACTTGAAGGTCAAGTATCAGTAATAGTCAATTCAATGAACAATTCTAAACAGTGCAGATTTCTACCGGTACCTGTACTAGTTCTACCGATACAAGTCATGCATCTACCGATACTAAAAACTCCAGAGAGCTAAATTTCCATCCTGTAACTTCTACCAATACAAGCATGCAAACTATCGATACTTCTATACATATAACTATCGATACTTATAATTTAACTATCGATACAACTCAAGTCAGTATACAATCTCTCTCTACCCTGCAATTCTACCGAAACATTCATGGGTTCTACCGAAACAAGTAAGCTAAATCTCAAAAAAATTAAACCCAACACAAGTTCATTGTTTCCTTATAAGCACAACTTTTAACTATGCATTCAAGACAACACCAATACAAGATTTATGTCAATGCAAGATACTTAAAACTATACCTAACATTTCATTAAACATAAAATAGTTTTTCACAACTCTTAGTAAAAAGAAAAGGTAACATCATCCTAGTACATGCCATGATGTAAAAGTCTATCGAACGACTCCAAGATAGTGTGATACTCCGAGATGATCCGATCTCCGAACAGTAAAAGTGAATCTACAAAACAAACGCAAATACATAGGTAAGCACTTTAAGGCTTAATAAATTCATAAAGTTAAATAGATTTAAAAAACTTCAAGAGTCGTAAAAATCTAATTAATCGAGTGGAACATTGTTTACATCTAGGGTAGGTTTCATTCTCATTTGTTACTCATAATGACACAAAGTCATCAGAACCTTGTTCTGCATTGAAACTCATTCATTTAATTCTCACGATGACATATTGTCACTGGACCCCCTTGTTCTGTATAGAAATTCATATACTCACGATGACACTGAGTCATCGGACCTTTAATTCGTCACGGATTCATTTACTCACAATGACACTTAGTCATCGGACGTTTAATCCGTAAACGATTCATTTACTCACGATGACAGTTAGTGATCGGACCTTTAATCCGTAAAGGATTCATTTACTCACGATGACACTTAGTCATCGGACTCTTTCGTTTATAGCTCGAACCCGTTTATCTTTCGTATTTCATTCACACTTGTCTTCCAAAATTTCGATTATCATTTCATCTCACTGTAATAGTCATATTACAAGATTAAGCAATTTAAGTTAAAATTTAACCATACGAACTTACCAGACTGGATTGCAATTGTGAATGGATCCTAAGGACTATTCTGCTAATTTTCCCTTTCCACGATCGGTGGCACGGTCATAGTCTACATTCACAAATCATTCAATTTCTCATATTAATCACACAATAAATTCATTTAACAAAATCAAACCCCTTTTTGATAAAATTATAATTTTACCCTTAACCTTTTCTTTTTATTCAATTTAGTCCTTTCAACACAAAACATGCAAAATACCCATTTCCTCTTCAACCCATACCAGTTGAATACTCATAGTCTCCTTATACATCCAAGAAAATCCATTTATTTCATAACAAGTACAACAATATTACCATTTTAACATTTTAGTCCTTAAACCCTAATTTCATCAAAAATCACTTTACAAAAAGATTTAACCCAAGTATCAAACACTCAAATTTATCAAAAGCTTTCAAGAACAAGCAAATTCAACAATGGCAAGTTTTCTAACATTTGAAAGATTCACAAATTAGTCCTTGCATAAGCTAAATTAAGCTGATACGGACTCAAAAACATAATAATTACTAAAAACGATTAAGGTTTGCTTACCCAAATCAAAGCTCAAAGGCTTGAGTTGAAAACCCTGATTCTTTCTCCTTATTTCCGTTTGAAGAAGAAGAAGATGAAGAAAATGGGATAAAAATCAATTTTCTTTTCTTTTAATTCATATATATACATAATGGCAATTTTGTAATTATTGAAACTTTCTCCATTAAACTTTAATTAACTATTTTTTTAATCTTTATTAAGCCTATTTATAAAAAAATATAAATCATACTAATCCACTAACTAATACTCTTTTGGTTAATTTACCCATTTGGTCCTTCTAATTAAACATTAATACTTTTATCCTTTTTATGATTTAGTCCTTTTTATTCAATTAACTATCTAATCAATGCTATTTTCAACTTGTAATTCATATGATGCATAAATCACCCGAAACATTTAAAATAACTAAATTTACGACTTGACTCGTTGAAGTTGTGGTCTCGAAACCATGGTTTTCGACACCACTGAAAATCGGGCTATTACACACCCACGGCGGCGACAACGTTGAAAGGTACCCGAATCCTCCCCTTTATATATATATATTATTTGTATTTTGAAATGAAAAATTAATGAAAAATAATTGAGATAAAAATATATGTAAACTACCTTTGAAATCTTTTTTTATTGTTATTCTCTTCGTTTTTTTTCTATTGATTTCTCCGTGTTTCGAAATAAGAATAAAAGTAAATAAAAACATTGCCTTTGAAGCCTTTTTTGTTCTATTGATTGTGTGTCGAGAAAATTACAAATCTTGGTACGGGTCTTTATAATAGCATTTGATTACAATATTTTATCTATATTTTTGTCTATTTCTTTTTCCTTTTGTAGGTATCACTGAAGTAGGCACCTTTGGGGTCGACGCCGACGATGAAGACTTGTTTTTTGCCATTTCAATGAATGGGGCAACGGAGGAGTCAGGCCTCGAGATGTGGGTGCCTTGGTTCGTGTGCCTATTGATGTGGTGCTGGTGTGGTAGAAGAGGGGGAGCAACACCGAGACCCTAAACAAAATTAGGTTTTCACTTTGGCTTAAGTTTTTGGGCTCCATGGGCCTTTAGGTTTGGGTTGTACTGTTTGGGTTTTAATTGGGCTTATAATTGGGTAGTGTTTAGGTAGCGGGTTAGGATAAGAAATTTGGGCCATGTCCCATTTTTGTAAAATGGACCATGGACTTTTAATTAAAAATTTTTATTTTTTATTTTTGGTTTTTTTATTTTTATTTTGTTTTGGTTTTATTTTGGGCCGAACGAAAATGGGCCTTTACAGTGCTAATTTTAAATACATGTTGATTTAAAATAAATATATATAGTTAAATATGACAATTGATACCTTATTCGTAAGTGAGTCATAAAATGGCTCAAAAGAGAAGGATCCAAGTAAGTGACTTAATACTTTTGATGAAAGCATGATGTGTATGTTTTGACGTGACTATTGTTGATCTATGATTTTGTATGCAAATCTTGATCTCATGACATGTGATTTATGACTAAATCTGACTATGTGATTTGAATATGTGGAAAATGTGAATATGTGGATATGTGGATATCAAGATCTATGATCTATACATGAAAAGCATGTTAAACATGTTAAAGTGATATATGTAATTATTGCAAGCATATTTTATGCCTAAGTATTATACTATTCACATGTGATAAATGAATGCCATGACACATGCATGGGGTGGGATTTACGAAAGAAGGAAGATTTGGCCACTTTTGGCAAATATGTGATATGTGGTAAATATGTGGTAGTTTATCTATAAAGTGATTATGTGGCAATTTATGACAATTATGTGCCATTTTTACTACAAAGTGAATATGTGAGTATGTGATCGTTTTACTGTAAATATGTGGTGGCTTGTCCACGAAAACTTGCTTTGTTGGATGGACGGGTTCTGGGGAATTCGTATGTGATATGTAGCGGAGATGAGTAGGAACTTTTACAAAATGTGCATCGTTTTAAAAAATATGCATTGACACATTCATGCATAGCATTATTGATGATATATACGATCTTATGAGTATGTGATATTGATGAGTATGTTGTTCTATATTTGTTGCCATATATTTACAAAATGTTTTACGCAAAATACTATGTTTTCAAAATTAGTTTAAGGCTATCAAATTGCAAATAGTTTTCCAAAATTGTGTTTTCAATGAAATAAAGGTTATTGATTTCAAACTCGCGTTTTAGCCATATTACGTGGCCCATGTGATCACTCAGATTGGGTCATAACGTCTAGGCTCGATTTGAGGGGTTACAAATTATATCGATACTAATCACTATGTCAAGACACGGATCATTGGATGTTGCAACATACATGTAACGACCCAAAAGTTAGGGGTGTCGAAAAGTGTATTTTCGTGACTCCGTAACTGTGAACTAGACCTGTAAATATTTAATAAAATTATTTACGGAGTTGATCTATAGGCTAATTGATTTTTCGAATAAGTAATTTTAATTGTGTAATGCTTAAATTAAGTACAAAGGCTAAATTGCATAAGAGGTAAAAGTGTAATTTATAAAAGAATTATAATTGAAAATAAATAGGAAGGGCTAAAATGGTAATTAACCACAAAAGTGTTTAGTGTCGTTAGGTGATAACGTGTATGGACATATATATGTATATAATAATGTATAAAAAAAGAAAGAAAATAATAAAAGAATTAGAAATGTGTGGTGGTGGGAGAGAAAAGAAACAAAATGTTTCTTTCTTTCTCAACTTTCGAATGCAAGGGAGGAAAATAGGGAGAAAACCTATGGTTTTCAAGGTTCAAGCTTCAATTGGTAAGCTTAAACTAGTCATTTTCTTGTAAATTTTTATGTTTTTAGAATCCCGGTACCTTGATCTAGCTAACCCGAGGGTTAATTTGTGAAATTGTTAAAAGTTTTAGGACTTGTTATGAACGATATATAGGTGTTTGTGAGTTTAGTTGCTTGATCATTGAGTTTAATGATTAATTATAAGTATTTTGTTAAGTGATTTTGATAATTTTGTGTTCAATGACCTATTTGAGAAAATAGTGAAATACAATGAGAATAATATGAAATGAAGGAAGTTTTGGGCTGTAATGAAACCATAGAAAATTCGAATAGCTTGGTATTTCATAGATTGTGGCTAAATTGTGAGTTTTGATTTAGGGATTTAATTTCATGAAAGTTAAAATATTTTGTAATATTACATTAAAATGGGTTGTTAACTAGAGTTAAATATTTTTAAATTATTGGAATGATTAAATTGATGAGAATTATTATCTAGATCAAGAAACGAAGCAATCAAATTTAATTCGAGAAAAAGTTAAAGTTCGGCATAGTCGTCGGTTTTATTTGGCAACCGTTTTAGTTGAGGTAAGTTTGTATTTCACTTTAAAAGTTTATAAGTGAATTTATAATTTTAATTGAAATCATTATATAAATTTGTATTTATGTCATATATGGTCATGATAGATTTCTTGAAAAGGA
Source organism: Gossypioides kirkii (assembly GCA_005610355.1). Taxonomy (NCBI): domain Eukaryota; kingdom Viridiplantae; phylum Streptophyta; class Magnoliopsida; order Malvales; family Malvaceae; genus Gossypioides; species Gossypioides kirkii. Next base: position 20,443,261 of record CP032246.1, on the reverse strand, counting down.
AAAAGACCATGGTTGAAAGACACCATATCATATATTCGGTATTTTCGAATAGATGAAAAGGTTGAAAAGAATATTATCCGGAAGGATAATAAATGGAATTGTCGAAAAGGTAAATTTATTAAATTAATTATTTAATATTTTTGTAATATAATACTTATCTATTTAGGTTGTAATCGAGTTTATCTGCTTGAGATTAGTATAATATGATTTGGATTATGAGATGATGATATTTAAGTTGATTACTATGTTTGAAAAAAATGTGATATACATGGATATGATTTTGAAAATGTGTCCCATTTGAACCTTGGGAATACTTAGGATACATATGACATGTCATTATGGAGTATTTACAGTTCTGGGTGCTGGTCTTGAATGTCCTACTGATGGCTGAGGTCCTGCATTTGTTGCGGGTTCTTCACAGCTCGTGTGAGCAGTATCGCGTAGCCTAACATCCCGACCCACAGTTCATGTGAGCAGACCCATTTCATAGCTCGTGTGAGCAGACCCATTTCATAGCTCGTGTGAGCATTTCCCGAGTATCCGGTGATATTCAATTGGTTCAACGGGTGTTAAAAGCTCAAGCGAATATGTAATTTGTATTTTAAATGTATATGGTCTAGAAATGTGAGTTGGAAAATATTGATACAATTGCTTGAAATAAGAAATTATGTTTATTGAACATATGATGGATGAAATATATACTTAATATGTTATTATTACAAGTTACATTAATTGTTGAATTATATGTTTCTATGTGATATCCATTAGCTTAGAGATATTGTATTGTGGAAGAAAGAAAGATATGTATAAAACTTTATAACCATTATGTGTTAATTTGTATAATGGAATAAGTTGCGAAATTAATTAAAAATCAAGTATATATATATATATATATGAAAAATATGAACTTCATATAATGTATAATGGAATGGTACAACGGAATGAAAGGAAAAAGTTTGGATATGTACCAAGGTCCCGTTCGAACCATGTGAATACTTATGATACAAATGACATGTCATTAGGGTTATTTACAGTTCCGGGTGCTGGTCTTAGATGTCCTACTGATGGCTAAGTTCCTATATTGGTTGCGGATTCTCCACACCTCGTGTGAGCAGCATCGCGTAGCCGACATCCCGACCCACAGCTTGTGTGAGCAGACCCATTTCACAGCTCGTGTGAGCATATATGGTTACATGTTATAGTCACAGCTTGTGTGAGCATTTTCCAGAGTATCTGATGTTAATCCTTTTGGTTCAACGGGTGATAAAGGCTTAAATAAATTTGTATATGTATATATGTAGGAAATGTTATATGGTCAATTGGAATACATTGATACAAATGTTGAAATGGGAAAGTATGTCTATTATGTATACGATGGAAGAATTGTTGAAACAAAATGTGTGGTACAAAGTGATTATGTGCTATATATGTAAATGAAATGGTAAAATGAATTGATTATAAGACAAGGTTACAGGGAATGATTTCATGTAATAGCTATATGAAATGATTATGTGATATATATATATATATATGAATGGAGAAGTTAAATCTAGATAATTGAAATGAAAATTTATTGCTAAGTGCAAATATGATGTAGACTTATGTGCCACATGTGTTTTCATGAATAAGTTTGATATCAGGATAAAGTTATATGTATTGCCGATGAACTCATAACCTTGTGAGATTTGCGGTGTACAGGTGATTTAGCGAACTTATGATTAATATATTGATTTATCTTGCAAAATGTTTAAAATTATATCATTTATGGTAAATTGAAGTTTATTACGAATTTACTAAGCTTTAAGCAAGCTTACCTCGTTTGATTTTTTTCTCCCTTGCAGACCGTCGAATATGAGTTGTTGATTGGATCACTCCGTAGGTCACACTATCTGGTAATTAATCATCTATGTTGGTCCAGATATAAGTGGCATGTAATTAGATTGTTATCTACATGTGTTATAAGCCTTATGATATGTTCAATGTTAATTGAATCATGAGATTTGCATATTGATGAATTTCTTAAGTAGTTTTGGCTACTGCCTAGGGTTATATCGGTAGTTATCCTAGTTGTATCGGTAGTTGGATTTGGGCATCGGTAGAAGTCCCAGGCCAAAACTACCTTGCTTATTGAAGTTTGTTATACCGGTAATTGTCTGAGTTGTATCGGTAGAACTACTAGTTCTACTGGTAGGATTCTATAGTGGTTTTCGAAATTTTTACTCCTTGAGTTCTACCGATACTTGCTCAACTAAGTATTGATATAAGTCTCTCAAACTTTAGAAACTCAGTTTTAAATCGAGAAAATTCAAAGTATTTTTAAAGGTTGATTTTGCCCAACATTTTACATAATATAAGAAAAAAAGGGGATTTTAAAGATCATTAAATTGTTTCCGAATGTATAATGTATGTTGTAACAACAACTTGCTCGGGTCCAGTGACTGGACAGGGTGAGGGGTGTTACATTTAGAGACCAAAAGGGAGAAATTCTAAGAGTACCTTCGATGTCGCGAAAGAGCATAAAGGTGTCGCAACATACCCCTGAAGATGTCCCAAAAAGAGCTTACTGCATTCAATGTCACGACACAAGTCCTGGGTGTCGCGACATCGACTCTGGATTGGAAACAATTATGAGACAAGGGCATTTTCATCTGTACAATATAATTTTAAGCTCAAGAGCATCAGCTAACCTAGGGTTGAGGACGACGACCACCTAAACTTTATAAATAGTTTCCTTAGCCACTCATTTTACAAACCAAATTCATTAACCTAAATTCTCTCTTTTTAGTTTAGTTCATTTTTTCCTTTTTGTAGGTTTTAGTTTATTTCATGTGTTGTCTTTTCTTTTTTCTTGGAGATCCAATTTGTGGATGCTCTCAGATGTAGTGGATTTATTCTCATTCTTTAATAGAAATCAGGTTTTTCCTATATCTCATATTGTCGATTCATTCACTATGTTTATCTTTTCTATCGATTTTATGCTATTTATGAAAACCACGAGAAACTAATCCAGCTATGGGGGATTAACGAGTAGAGGTATGATAACTTAACTATTGTGTACGGTTTCTCAATGGATCAACTGTTCGGGAAAAGAAGAACGTGAAACAAACTCTATGTTTGACAAACCTGGGAAGTCATCAAGGTGGGAATTAACCCAAAATTGGTATGGCCCATTCGTGAACATCTTAACCCCGAGCTACTGTAGACTATGAGGTCGGAAGATAAATAGTCCCTATTGACTCATTATTCTAGTGGACTTATCGAAAGATCCTACTAGGGTAATGACTAGTTGATTGAAGACAAGCCCAAAGCAATAATTGAGGATGCATACCGAAGCGAGCTAATCACCCCATAACCATATCTGATCAATTCTTATTCGAGTTTCCAATATTATTCATTTTTTTATTTTAGAATTTTTATTATTTTATAAAAAACCAAAAAATCCCCTTTATTCATGTTTTGTAATATAACCTGATTAAATTACTAATTAGATCTTTGGCTTAGATTAAAATTAACCTAGTGCTAAACCTTCCTTAGGTACGATGATCGAAATACTTTCCCAAGTGTTTCATTGTAAACTAATTTATATTACAACCTGACTCGTATACTTGCGGACACCGCCTCTAATCCCTATATTTCAGGAGCAATATTCACACTCTGGACGTTAGTACGTTCGGAGGCAATCAAATATAATTAATATATGAAATTGATTCATACGAAATATTAATTATATATATTTTACCGAATTTATTAATATAAACAATTATATTAATTAATTTCGATCAAAATATAAAAGACATGAAAATTAATATTCTGTTAGAAAGAATATAATTAATATATGAATTTGATTCATATAAAATATTAATTGTATATATTTTACCGAATTTATTAATATAAACAGTTATATTAATTAATTTTAGTCAAAATATAAAAGACATGGAAATTAATATTCTTTTAGAAATAATATAATTCATTTTTCTAACTTTCCACTTGCCTTCTCTATTAATAAAGGGATAATCATATATTGTTTTGAAAAGAATATAATTCTTTTTCCTAACTTTTCATTTGCCTTCTCTATTAATAAGCGAATAATCTTCGTTTTCCTTTTTGAATATGTGATATCAAAGAAGATAAAAGGAAGATAGTCCCTTAGTGAGTTAAGGTTACCAACAAAATAAAATAAAGGTCTTGCAGTCGTCTTTGAATTCTCTCTGAAATTATTCAAAGAGTTTTTCTGTTCGTGGTTGACTAGGTAGATTACGTAGAGGCCGGGACGTTTTCGCTGTGGCTTGAAATCGACATCGAATTAATAGCATCCTTTCAACATTTTCATTAAAGAAGATATATTTTCAACCCTTTTTCAACCCGATTCGTTCCTCATATATGGATCTATGGTTGATGATTGCCAGAATAATTTTTCTACTACGTCACGAGGCATATCGGTGATCCAACAAAGATATGGCAACAAAGAATTTGTTAGAACATTTGTTGACATAGATTTTGATGATGGTAACCAAGATATAGTGTCTGTAGACTGCAACAATGAGGAGGTTGAGAAGGTAAGAACAAATGTACCTTCATCTAGCACATCTAAACGTAAAAGGAAAAATGATCAAGAAAGTGTCGTTGATAAACAAATTAAATTTGTGGGTGAACAACTTGGTAAGATTATTAATGCATTGGAACAATTTACTGCAGGTAAGACACCACATCTTTACGAAGAAATGATGTCGATGGAGGTGGAAAAATTTGATGACGGCTTCTTTTGTAGTGTGTTTGATTATCTTGTGGGTCGTGAATCTGAGGCCAAAGCTTTCTTAGCTAAAAGTACGAAGCATAGAAAATTTTGGCTTCAAAATTTTTCTCAAAGTTGAAGATATTGATGCTTTAATGTGGTGTTGTACTAATTATGTGATGTAATACTAATTATGCACTTGGACAATATTGTAGTTATCATATGGTTTACTACTAATTATACACTTGGATAATATTATTAATTTTTAGTATTAATTGTGGTTTGGAAGCTAATTTATTATTATTCAATCTTTTTTTATAACACAATTAGGAATCATCTATTCGCTTTAATCGTTTTTAATTTATGACAGTTAATATTCTAGCTTAATAATTGAGTACTATTATATATTTAATTATATAAATTTATTTATAAATAAATCATTGCAATATATGTAAAAATAATGTAAAATATAATTTAATAGATATAAAAAAACTCAATTAAACAATGAAAAATAATAAATTCTCAAATGTATGTTTGTTTCATTTAAAATATCTTTTATGAAATATTTTCAAGAAATCTACCAAACAACAAAAATTAATTTAAATAAATTCATCCGAACATAAAAAATATTAACTTTTTTAAAAATAATTATTTTTCAAAAATTATTTTTAGTCAAACAAAGACCATAAAGTAATTTTCCCGAGTTTTTTTTTAGTTTTTCATGATAAAAACACTTATAAAATATTTTAAATGTGGAGTGATCCCTAAATGAGTTGACCCGAGATTGATAAGAAACAACAACTAAATAGTAATAAAAAAATGTGGAATAAGTCCAAGCCGAACACTATTAAGACCAAAATGATCCGCTATTTACGGGACTGCCATTTCCGTTAGGTTGTCTGAATCTGTGCTGTAAAAGAGCGTATAAGATTAAGCAAAGCCCGTCCTCTTACTGCTTAAGCTCCAAAGTAAACCTTTTTCCTTCATTTTCAACAATTTTATTGGCCGCTTTCGGGGAAAAAAATTCAGATCAGGTAAAGTATTCACTCTCCATTTCCTCTTTATCGTCTTCTTCTTTCTTGTCATAGAACAGAAAATTCAACCAAAAATTAAATGTACATATTGACTTTTTTTTGTTTAATTTAGTTTCTTACTCCGGAAACGTACGAAAATAATCATGTCGTATCTTTTTTTTTTTAATTTAGAACTATTTTCATTTTTCACATTTTTATATTTCAGCTGTGTTTGGTTCAACTCGCCGCTTTGGCTGATTTTTTTTAAATCTTAAATTTTGAGGTTTTACCTTTTTTTCCTACATTTTCTTGGCAGCCAAATAGGGTTTCTGAGAGAACATAACTATATTCCTTTTCTTATTTTTTCCCTTTTTAATTCTTTTTCTTTGGTCCGTGGGGTTCTATAAGTGAAGTAATTGTAAGGTAAGAAGTACAGAATGTGGTATTTAAAAAAAAAAAAATCATTACTTTGTTATATATTCTTGCTCTATTTATCCTTTTTTTTTTATTTTCTATTGTTGATGTTTGAAATTTAAACTTATGTACTTTGTTAGAGCAAGAACTTTCATTTGTTAAGTTAAATTGAATGATACAAAACTAATTTAGATGCTGTTCTTCATTATAGTTTTAATTGGTTGAGATCCAATGGAAAATAAGGAAGATGAGGGTTTTTGTCATAGCCTTTCTAGGAAAGAGCTTCAAAGTTTGTGTAAGAAGTTTGGTTTACCGGCTAACAGGTCCCATTCTGATATGGCTAAATCATTGGCATCTTATCTAGAGGTAATTTGTTGAGATACTGTCTTTGTTGGTAATTAAGAGTTAAGAATCCGAAGCATATTGCACTGCTTTTCGCGCCATTATGTAGCTGTTTGATATGTCAACTTACATTAGTTTATAGTTTCCTTCTTTTATATTTGTTTCCCTTGGTATGTTGTATTTCTGTTGATGTAACGGTACCATGTACTAGTCATAGGAGTAGTTCCTTAGATATGGTTTTAGAACTTTCTTAATATGAAAGTACGGGGAAAATGGAATCTTTGAATTTCAAAGTAGAAAGCTAGTAAGTTGTAAAGGAAAGTAGGATTTTTTAAAATTTATATTTAGTATGTTATTAATGCCACAAAGACACGTATTACAACTTATTAAAATAGATCTGAATGAGAAGAAGTAAAAGATGATTGATAATCGGGGCGGGAATACCATTTGTAAGGATTCAAAATGAAGATATGCCACACTTGTTATTTTTTATTGCCATTTTTTTTTATATTTTTATAATGAAGAAAGTTTGTAGGATAGACATGCTCATTTTTTCTCTTAAACAAGCTCAACTAAGATAAATGCGATTCTAGCTAATGAAGTATAGGAGGATTCTAGCAACATCATATCTAATCTGATGTCAAAGGGTATCTTTACAACATAAGTCGGCATTATTGTTGATTAAGAAAGTATTTTATTAAGCAATTATTCCATTTAACACAGTATAACATTTATTTGTAAATGGACACATCATTGATGATAAATAATGTTCCTTGAAAGATGGAATGTTGATGAAGCCATGTGCCAAACAGGGTTTAGGGTTTAATGGAAGAATTTACTTATCCCTGGGAATTGATGAAATTTTAGTTTGAGAGCCAAAACAAAAAATTGACATCATTAGTTTGTTGAAATTGGCATTTCTAGCTGTAATGAGTTTTTTGACTCTGCTTGTTTATTGCACATTGAAGGCATTTTTTTGTGGAGTTGATATTTCTATGCACAATTGGTTGGACAAGAGTTCCTTGTATTTTCTTCCCCTCATTTATGCATTTAATGAATTATCTTATTTAGTAATCTGCATCCGGATATTTTCTTACAGTTGCAGACTTGGATATGAATTGTGTCAGATTATTTTATACTGCACAAACTCTAATATTTTTTTATTCTTCGCATGGGTCTTTTATTTTCCAACACAAGCTCCTAAATTTACATAACTTTGAAGATTTTTTGTCCAATCATAAAATATCTTGGAAAAAAGTATGCAGAACCAGAGATTGGTTTCAATGACATCGGGGGAAAGATTATATGAAATTGAAGAGGCTGGACATCCTTTGCCCCTGAAACTACAACTGCAACCTGGAGCATCATTAAACACTTTAAGGGATGCTGGAAAAGGTTTATACTGCTCACTGTGTTCCTGCTAACTTTGTTCTTCATTTTCTTAAATTAATTTTATTACTATGTTTACTTTAATTGATGCATCCTTGTATGAATAATATTTGGCTGCTTCTGCAGATCACTATGGACTCATCTCTTGTCCCCTAGACAGGTGTAATGGAGGGAATTATTCTCAAGCTGTTCAATGTAATGCATTGGGTTGTTGCACAGGGGATAAATTTTATCATAAGGTTTGCTTCTATTCATGGTTTTATTTTTTTGTTTTACTTCTGATGCAGCTAGATAAATACCATATGATTCCTCTCCATTTCTTCCCGATCTCTTGTTCTCTCATCTGGCATGTGTTAGGTTATGTAGTTGTTCTTGAGTGAAAGATATAGACCTTTTATCTATTCAGAAGCGAGAAGGTTACTTCTCCCCCTGCCCTCCACCATCATCAAAAGGAAAAAGAAACTATGATGGTGCATATGAACCATACTGGATGACACTTAGTCTTTTAGTCTATGGACGATGAAAATTAACCTGATGGCTGCGTTTAGGTAAAATGTATGCTGGCTTGTAGAAGCTTGAACCTTCAATGCTTAATTGTATTTCAAGAATTGAAAACTTGTCTTTAATGATATGTCAATGCAGGACGGTGGTGGTGGTGGCTCTATTTTGTTCCAGCAAAGACCACATTCTCATTTTGTTAGTCAGTATGATGACAGTGGTTTTAAGAATAAAGAGTTCCAAACTATAAGCTCCAACAGGGATTGTTTGAGTCTCACGAGAGATGGAAGGATGAATGATATGCCTCAAATTGGACATAAAGACACAGGCGTTGCTGCATGTTTTGATGGGCCTGTCTTTCCTTCTTCCATAAACACTCCAACTGTTTCCCCCCCTTCTTTTCAGTTTCATGTCACTTCAGAAGAGGGGATCAACCTTTATGTTGATTTTAATTCAAACCCATCAGAGTGGATTGAGAAACTGAAAAGTGAGGTTTCAATATGCCAGAACATGTCCCATTGCAAGTCTAAGACTTTTCCTAAGGAGCTTGGGCGCTTTGGGGAAAGTAGTAAACAGATGGAGAGATCTTTTCAGTTGAATGTAGACACTGGGGAAATGAAAGATGACTTTATACACTCTGGATTACCCCCAAATTTGATCATAAAAGAAACAAATTCATTGCAGTTTGATCATCCTGATGGAGAAAATGGATCCTTGGGCTCAGCTGTAATGATACCATGTGGCAGAGCTGTAGATTTGTTAGAGCATTTAGAAGGAGATCGAGGACTGACCTTAGTTAAAGCTCATCCTGATTCTCAGGAGCAAATGATTTCTGCTTTTGCTCCATGTGCTAAAGATGGGTGTTTGGTAGCCCCTAATTCAAATATTATTTCTCCTAGGGAGAAGTTAGCTGGTGATGCTTCATTAAATATATCAAATGGTCCTCTAAGTCTTCTGAGGAAGGAAAATGAAATATGTGAAAATTCTACCCCACAAAGCAGCTGTCATCATGTAAGTTCTGGTCGAATAATTCCTGGATGCCACCCAGATGGTTCATTACTGATGCAAAAGCCTGAAGATGTGGTTCACCAGAAAGATGCATTACATTCGCCTGGTGATAATGGTGAATTTGTGGATTTGGTTGATCCAAAGCATAAGTTTTATGCAGACCAAGGTGGGGTAGCAGGCTCAACTGATCTCAATCAAGAGACTTTTAGGACCCGGCTGCGTACGTTAGTTGAAGAACAGGTGACATTTAACCTCCTATAGCTTTGAACTTCATTAATGCTATGCACAAACTATTGTTGATACATAGCCATCATTGGTTGATGTTTTGACCCACTTTTTTATTCTTCCTGGTAATTGGAAAAAATATTGCATTCTTTGTCGTATGTACAGTGAATGTTTGTATACTAGTCAAGGAATTTGCTTGATATGCGTGTTTGCTTGCATGTCTGTGCCTTTGGGTCATTGTGAATCATTGACAGACAATTAAAGTAGGGTGAATTGTAATTTTTAAATGGTTTCTTGTTGTTTAATTACAATGTCAAGTCAGTCAACATCATCAGAAAGGGAAAAGAAACAGATAACAATAGATTACAAGACAACTAAATGCAAAAGTTTGTTCTTCCGTTCCTTGTTTACCCCATGTCGTTCTCTCTCTCTATGGTGGCATTGTTTGTCCACTTTCATGTCTTAAGGCAGAAGCGAGCGCATTGCTTTTGACCAGTTTTTGTCTGCTTCAGGCTTTGTGTAATAAGAAATTGGATTTTAAATTTATCTTTTGTGAGATTGATTAATAGTTTATATGGGATCCAATTTTAGTTACTGGAAATTGGGAGCTTTAAACAGAATGAGAAAAGATAACAAGACTAAGAGAGAGAGATTGAAATTAGAGGAGGATATATTGTCTCTAGGAAAGTAAATAGTACTTAAATAACAATTCTTATTGGATATTTATTCTTCATTATAAGGGAAAGGTTGATAGATTATGAACCTAGTTATATACCGAAGATATGATAAAAGCTATAATGGTCTATTTTTCCTTTACAGTAACTCTACTTTCAGACTTTCAGAAATTGCAGTGTCCTTTCTAATGTAAAATGATATGAAGTGATTTTTTATATATATTTTTATTATGATTTCCCTGTGCAAGGAGCCATCAATTAGTTGTGTGCTCTGAAGGACGTCAATCTGTTTTGAACTTTTTATGTGAGTGCTTTTTCTTTTTCCTTAATTGGACTACAGGTAGATTAGGATAGTTTCTTTTCTTTTTTTCCTCGAAATAGAACTATATAAGAGAAAATAGGCAGATATTTAGTGAGCATTGCTAATGATATTAGTTTCAAAAACTGCAACATCTTGCATTCACTTGTAAAGTTTATAGGTAAATGATCAATTTTATTTTGGTGAACTCAAATCTTAGTCTATCATGTATCTACTTTGTGAAAGATATTCCTCTCATCCTAGTTTAACTTTCTGCAAATCAATAACATAGTGATTTTTCCATCCATGGTTGACATGATTTCTACTCCTTCCCCTTTCCGAATTTTGTTCTATTCTCATTCTTTCTGCATTACGTTACTCCTAGATTAATGTGAGTGTCAAAATGTACCAGTTAGCTATTATTTAGAAAGTTTAAGGTATTGCTTTTGACATTTATTTTTGTACGTTGTTAAGTCATTCGATCATTCTTTATGGTATCTTTTGTGGGGTCATCTTATGGGTAGAACAAAGTTCTTTTCTTATCTGTCTCTTCTACATTTTCTTTTCCTCCCTTTTTCACTCCGTGCACCACCATTGCATGAATAAAATAATTCTCTTTCAAAAGAGATTTTACAAGTTCCAGGTATTTTAGATGATAGTATAATCGATTGAATTTTTTTTGTGGGGTGGCGGTGGAAGGGAGGTGACACATCTGTTTTTCCTCACACTCAATGAAACAACTAAAGTTTTACTGTATTAAACTGCTTGCAGGATAAGAGCAAAATTAATAATTGGGGAGAGAGTTCAGAGTAATTATTCTTCTTAATTTAATTATATGCTATCAATTTTTTATTTTGTGTTGATTTGAGTGCATAATTGCCCTTTTCAGATGCTCACAAGATAAGCTATTTGAAAATTGTGGAGGACTTGATAATGTTGAATCTAATGGACTCTGCAAAAAGAGGGCATGTATAGATGGTGATAAAAATGACTGTAGCATGCTTGATGCCAAGATTTTAAGAAGCACAAAGCATATGATTAAGGTCCTTCCTAGAAGATCCATGCGGCTGGTTTCCAAGGTTCATTTTTGTGCTTTCCTTTGTCATGAAATTATTTGTGGCATTTTCCCCCTAGTGAAATAATTCGCATATTTTTATTTACAGTCACTCAACCCCAATATGGAACATGAAACCATTCATTTATTTATATGTGAAAGATTTTGTTCTGTCTGTTCTCTTGATTTATGTTTAACCTACAAGGAAATCTGAAATTCTGAAGATGAGAAGACTTTATGCTGGTAATGTTATAGTAAACATGTTTGTCTTTACGCAACTAGTGTGCTGTTAATTCTATCATGTGTATGTGAGAGCTGTGCAGCTGTAACTTTTTATTTAGCTTGAAGTACCCATGTCCGACACATATTTGTATTGGTGGACACACTTCCAGATCTGACAATCACACCCAAGATGGAGAGTGATTTTAGCACCTTAAGTAAAAATCCAATATCCCCCATCAGAAACTGGTTTTTCACCTTTTTGAGGTCTTCAAACTCCACCAACTTTGTTGTCCTATTGGGGTTCAACAACTTTTTTCTCATATCTTTTAACATGTATTAGATTCTAGATGCACTGCTCTTGATGCAGAGCATGTGATAAATGTTTGTCATTAGCCAAACATATCTGGTTAATAAATTATGATAGTTATTGGTTGCATATTTTTCAAGATAATAAGAATGAATTGCGTGTGAAATTGATTTTGGACCCTTTCTTTATTCAAGAAGACATTCTAGTTGTTCAGATATATATTCTCTATTGCACCTTTGTCACTGTATTCCAACTCTTTACACTTTCGAAGCTTGGGCTTACCTTAGCTGAAGGTGCTTATACGTATCTGGAAAAAGAGAATGCAAATGGTTGATTTTCCTAGCTTTTGGCTAAAATTGGTGACTAGTTGGTTTCCCAGAACCAAGGATCAAGTAGGTTTAAAGCTCCTAAGAACTTGGACTTCAAAATGAGCTCTTTTGGATTTATTTTTCCCTCTGTTCTTTTGCTGAGATTGGGATAGGTTTTTATTCAATTCCAGCTCGATTAGTGGCAAAACTTGTGATATGTTTGTTACTATGCAAAACTTGAGGAAAGTTTCTAGTAATTCATTTTGGCTGATATCAGACTATTCTGCGGCAAACATGGAAGTTTCTGGATTTGGATATGATATATGTTTTAGCTTTTTATTCACAGTTTGCCTAATATATTCAATTTATTCTTCTTCCTCAGTGAGTTTATGAAGTACGTGCTGGCCATGTTCCGAGTATTCTTTCAGCTCACATTAGATTCATTATTGCAAAGCTGAGTATTGTCTATATAGTAAGTTTCAACTCTATGCTCTCTCCTCCTTTGCATTAGTTCCTGCATAATGATTCATTTGATTTGAGCCAATACTTAAGAGAAGGAAAATGTGCCTTTTATACAAAGACGTTTCCCTAGCCAAGTAGGTTTTGATGGCCTACTCAGACACGACATAATGATATTCTTATTTTTGGTACTGAAACAACAAATTCTACATTGGGGGATGGGTTTGAACAAAGGGTTCAAACTCGGGATATGGTACCAACTTAGATGAATGCAATTTAGGAAATTGATTTGTCCCTTAAATTTTCATACATTATACCTTAACTTGTAGTTGATTGATAAATTTTAATTGCTACGTTTACTACTGTTTTTGCTGTCTCACCCTTCATTTTCTTTGTAAAATAAGCATGTTTCTTAAAACTGTTGCAAAATTAAATCAATTTCATAAGCCTTTTTTAGTTGTTCATCTAAGTCAAGTGTTAACAAAAATGTCGGTGAAATTTAGCTATAATTTTTCAAATCTTTGTTAGCAGCATTGTCCTGACAAAAAAACTTATTTATTCGTGTTACTTTTACATGTCACAATTACGTTTACGATATTTTATATTTATATAAATTTAGCCTGTTAATGATTCATGTTGCATAAGTTTTGATGATAGTCTATTCGGTGTAGGAAAAAATTACAGTTAATGTGTAGCATTCTGGTTTTTTAAGAATAGAATTGAATACCATAAGAACTGAACCAATTCTACCGATTGGGATTGGTTTGGCTAGATAATTCGGTTTGGTTCAAAATAATTAAAACAAATTGAAAGAATACATTAGATTGTTACTTGGACTAAAACCGAATCAAACTAAAAAAAAACCAAACTGAAATCGAACTGAACACTGAGATTACAACTTTTGATCGGTCCTAGATTTTGATACATTAATATTATATTGTATCTTGTTTTAGTTATATTTTCGTATCCAAAATTACCGAGTTTTAAGCTTGGTCCTCGTATTCATGATGCCAACTTCTTGCAGGTTCATTCATTCTTAGGAAAACAGGTTTTCTCAGACATAATAATAGAGTGATACGGTATATCATTCAACTTGTTTGCTGCCTTCTTATTTTGTAATTTTTAAACAATTTTAAAAGCAATTTATTTTCTTGAAATTTTGATACAAAAATAAAGATCATCATTCTTCTTGTGGTTACTAGTTCAACGTGGGAGTAAATATAATTATGGATATATATGACATTGTTATGTTCAATTTGAAAAATCTTTTTTAATGTTTAGTGGATACTTAGAAGATCGTAACTTTATATTAATGGATGCTTTAACAAAGATGAAGTGACTATTAAGGTGAATTTTTTTAGCTCTTTGCATCACATGTACCATTTGACTTTTAATTGGTTAAGGGTATAGAGTTTAGGGTTGTGGGATGTAATAATTTCTTGTTAACTCTGGTTATTTGGAGGGTTAAGTTGATTGACTTGAATTTGATTTGATTTTTATGTGGATTTTTTTTGTCGATGAGGGTTTGAATTGTTGTCCATTTAATAAAAGAGTTTTAATTTAAGTGTACTAAATATTAATCTTTATATGTAAATTATACACTAAAAATTAAACTATTTTAACTAGCAAATAGTGCTTGTGGATCGACTCAATCTAGGTTTGAGTGGGAGGAAAAGAAATTCTTTGGTCGTAGATTACGTCTTTGAAAACATGGATTCCCAGTGTATCTCTCGACTCATGGTTGCTTCTAAAGTCATATTTTGAAGAAAAAAAAATCGTTTCAAGTTGGACCTCACCTAATTGACAATTTTATTTCGAGTATGCAAAATGGAAAAAAAAAAGAAAAGAATAGCAACGATGCAAACCAAATCTGAAGAATAATTGCGAAATAATGCAAATTTCTATCATCTAACATTAACTCAGTTTAAAAAATTGATAAAATAATTTAAAATAAAACCATATGTTATCACTGGTTATGGGAAAATATGGAAAAAATACAAATCAAGTCTCAAATAATTACGCAATCATACAGATATCTATAATCTAACACTAACTCAGGTTAAAAGTGATAAAATAATTTAAAATAATACCATCTGTTGTCATTGGTTATGGGAATATATGATTTGCCTTATGTCTAATACTACTAACACTACTACTACTAGAATAACTTTCTTTTAAAATTTTTTATGCTATTAGAGCCTTTTTCTTTCCTCTAAATGAGACAACGATCCACTTTACTGCAAGTTTCTAACTTCTTTGGCATCGGCGATTAGGCTATCCAAACAACGAACTCTCAATTTATTTTGAATAAATTTGCATTACTAGTTTCAACTAAAGATAAGTTCTCATTTTGTAATGCTTGTTCTTATAATAAATCTCATTGATTATCATTTTCTTATAAAACTTAGATTAGTGATTTACCTTTAGAAAGGGACCATCACCAGTTTTATCAGTAGACAAAAAATTTTATTATTGTCTTTTTATTGATTAATACACGAGGTATATTTGGTTATACTGTCTCAAAACTAAAAATTACATCCAATCAATCTGTTGGTAGAAACTTTTTCCAAGGTAAATAAATTCATTTTAGAATTATAGTGGAGGAGAATTTCAAGGTCTAGATCCTTATCTTCCATCCATAAGTATAGAACATCTTTCATCTCCACGATACACCCCACAAACAATAGCCCTCGCTAAAAAGCGACACCGAAATATAATTGAGACAACCAAAACATTTTTACTTCAAACGTCTTTACCATTTAATTTTTGGAGTTTTGCATGTCATTATGTTGTTTATTTAATAAATCGGATGCCCTCACCTAATCTCAAACATGATTTTCCATACAAAAAAAAAAATATTTGGGAAAGATCCAAATAACAAATATCTCAAAAGATTTGGTTGTTTATGTTACTCGTGGTTGAAACCCTATACTAAAAACAAACTTGAACCTCAATCTATGACATGTCCGTACTTGGGTTTTTTTTTCAAACTTATTATTGTCATTGGTGTTATGACCCTGTCACTTGAAAATTATTTTTATTACGTGATGTCATATTTTTTAAGGTACTTTCCCTTCAAAAATATTTCTCCAACATGAAAAATAATTTTTCGAAAATTGATTGGATAAATGTAGAATCTACGAATTTGTTTTCCAACTTTTCATATCTCTTAAGGAAATTTCTAAGTCCACTTCAAATTCATTGCCCATTAATCCTACCTTACTTGAAATAACAAATCCCATTCATTAAGATCGCCAAATCCAACTGCTCACGTTGTATAGATTTGGATGCTCCACAGTCAGGTATACTCTCTTTCTCTACCCCTTTTTAAATTAAACTAATCTAAACCTCCCTCTCTTCTCACTAATTCCCGTCGATCAAGAACCACCACCCAAATTGCAAAACCTACTCCATCATTACAACCTCCATCTTCCTCCCATCCAACGACTCAATCACAAACAATTTCCAACCCCTCAAACTAAGCCTACCTTATTAATTAACACTTCCCAACTATCTCGTCTCATTACTAGTGCTGTGAAGTGACCATCCATGCGAAGGTGAACACAAGTCATAAAAATGTGAACCCTCCAAAAATGCGAGCTCACCCAAAACTGCAAGCTCACTCAAGGCTTTGAGCTCTCCAATAGTGCGAGCTCATCAAAGCTGTGGAGTCTCCAAAAGTGTGAACTATGTTAGGCGAGCCTATACATGCGAACCTTTACTCTACAAGTTGTCAACTTGCACTGAAACAGTGATAATTTTTGATAAGATGTTTCGATTACTGATTAGACTAAAATCAACCAAAGAAGAAGCAAGTTGCATTAATCAAGCTGCAAGATTAATCAAGTTGTAATTATTTTATTATTATTCTTAGCTTATTTAAGCATTATTATTCATTTACTTGTATGGGTTTTAAGGAATGAAACAGTTGATTACAGTTTGATTTCTCCATTTTTGATCTTTTGCTTCTGTTTCAATCCTTTCTTCATCAAATATCCAATAATTGGTATCAGAACTAGGTTATCTTTGAGGATTTTTTTCATAAAAGTGTTTTCAGTAAGCTTTTCACCACCTCCACCCTCTGTTTTCATAATTGAAAACTAACATATTTGGGTAGTAAAAATGAAAACTTATCTTCAAGCCTTTGATCTTTGAGAGGTCGTAAATGTCGAAATAGAACCACTAGCCTTGAGACCTGATAGTATTAGAAAGAACCATTGATTTCTCCTTACTTATGGTATAATTTGTTCCCATTTGTTCATCTTTAGCATACATTTTTAGTATTTTTAATTTAGTATATGCATTTTCTAACTTAATGAAGGTCAGCATAATTTCCTTTAAATTTATCATGTTTTTACTACTGATGTCGTTGCATTAGTTTGCTTAGTATTGCGCTCGAAAATATCACTGCAGGAACCTGTCTAAAAGTATCAATGCATGAAGGTGCCCAGAGTTGTCGCTACATAAGAGGATCCAAATTTGCGCCCAGAATTGTCGCTGCACCTAACAGCTGTCTGGTTAACACACCAGAAATATGTGAGTTGTACAACTGGTATAACCAACTTGTACAGCTAGAGGATGTTAAATGTGGAAGGTAGGACACCTGTACTGTGAAGTTGCTATTAAATACTGAAGAGAAGGAAAGAGAAAGGGGATTCTTTTTGGCTTTTCGGCAGACTAAATTTCTTCTTCAACATTTTCAAGCTTGCATCCATGGCAGCTTAAATTCTTGAGGGCAACTTGACATTGACGAGAAGGTAGTCCTGCTCCTGACGATGAGCATCCTATGTGCGATCCGAGAGGAGTGTAAGAGAGTGATTGAAGTAAACTAGGAATAGGATACTTCAATTTATTCTGTTATTTCTCTTGCTTAATGCTGATAAGTATAGATAATTTGAGTTGTGTGGAAGTACAATTTCATTTTAGATCTGAATGATATCTATTTCAGCATTTCCTTCACTGTTTATCTTTGGATTTAATTATTTGACCATGGAAATGTGTTTGCAGTCACTGTCACTGGAAAGTGCAGCAATAAATTAAGTTAACAAGCAAGACAACGGATGTTGCTTGAGGATCGAAGGAATTCAGTCCACTTGTTCTTAAGTTTATTGCATTGCTAAAACTGGAAGGTGTGATTAGTGTGATTATTTGAGTCTTTGATAAACAGGGAGTTAGAAGTTGGTAAGATTTCATTGTACTTATTTGCAACGACAATTTATCTATTATTAACCTTGTGATCACATTTAGCTTTATGCCAACTCTTTAATTCAGGAAACCCCATTTTATTATCATTACTTTACTTCTTAATTTTTTCAATATTGCTTCGACAAATTAATCTCATTCTTTTACTGCATTTCTTATTTTATTGCTTCGACACTTAACATCACAATCTCTCTTGTTTTAAATTTTCATTGCATTGACAACTATAAACACAAACAACCATCTCTGTGAGATCGATATCCGATAGACTTACATCTATCTATTATACTTGCATTGATAGTGTTTGCTTGCACAAATTGCTGTGACGTTTATAGCACGATCAAGTTTTGGCTTCGTTACCGGGGATGGACAAGAATAAAGAAACATGGCTCTGCTAGGAAACGATGCAGCCATACCACCATTTCCGCCATAGAATCCTGTTATACGTCCTAGACAACCATAAATCATTAATAATTCGCCGCTACTGCAAGAAGATCAGATACAAAATAGAACTATTTGAGACTTTGTTGTCCCTGTGTTGGATGACTTGCAGCCAGGGTTTGTTCGACCAGCTATTCAAGCTGGCAATTTTGAATTAAAATCAGTCATGTTTCAGATACTGAATTTGAATGGGCAATATGTTGGATTGCCTCATGAGGGTGCAAGAGAGCACCTTAAATCTTTTCTACTAATTTGTGCTTCTTTTAGTCAGCATGGCATTCCTGATGACGCCTTGAAGATGCAACTATTTCCTTACTTATTGAAGGACGGGCTCATCCTTGGTTCCTTGGATTGCCTACTATATCGATTACATCATGGAATTCGCTTGTAACTCAGTTCATTTTACGATTTAATCCACCAATGATGAATGCTCGACTTAAGAATGATATTACTGTGTATCATTAACTGGATGATGTTACAAAACTTTGCTTCAACGTTGCCCCATGCATGGAATTTAACAAGAGACATAGATTGAAATTTTTCACAACTGGTTAAATGCACAAATAAGAAATCTTGTTGACGCATCTGCAAATTGTCCTTTGTTGGATTGCACTTATGATGAAGCTGTAAGAATTTTAGAGAGGATCGCTCAGAATGGCTACCAATATCCGATCTCTCATGTTGCACAAGTCAAAGCAAATCTCGGAGTTATCGAATTAGATACTATATCAACTCTGACTGCACAAGTATCTTCGTTAGCAAATATGATAAAGAACATGAAGGGGACCAGTGAAGTTGCGCCCATTCAAGTTGCCCAACAAATAGATGTTCCTACATTTTGTTGCGAAATTTGTGGTAACAATCATAGCCACGAGGATTGTCCTCAGCATGCCAAGAATGCTTTCTATGTTAATAATATCCGAGGAAATTCTTATGGTAATTCCTACAACAACTCTGCTCGAAATCAACAGCCTTGGGGGAAGTCAAAATGCGACGACATTTAGATATGGGAATTCCTCTAGTCAAGGCAATTTTCAACAAGGGAATTATAATCATCAGCAATAAAATTTCAATCAGAGTCCTCAGATGCATGCACATCAAGATCAGTTGCAGTCAGACACTCGTGTGCAGCCACAACAATCTTCAATGCCACATCTGAATATGCAAGGATAACAACGGCAACAGCAACAGCAGTATTCATAACCACGAGCTGATCCATTAGCAGCCCTTGAAGCCTTAATGTGTAAGCATATAACGTGAACAAAAGCTATTGTGCAAGGAAATTCCTCTTCCATCCGAGCATTGAAAGCACAATTAGGGCAACTAGCTTCAAATTTGAGCACAAGACCAACAGGTGCTTTAGCCAGTGACACTGAGAATCCAAATCAAAAAGGGAAGGAGCATTACAAGGCTATTACTCTTCGAAGTAGGAAATAAACTAACGAGCCAGCTACCAGCCCTAATGCAACACCTATAGACACAAGTGAAGCAGATCAAGGGGAAAGAGTTGGATCTGAAAAAGTTATGGAAGAACCAATGAAAGAGGTTCTACCAATTGTTACTCCCATGCCTAATGTCAGACCGAAAAAATTATCGACGCAACTACCGATGTCTACGTAACCAGTTTTGTCACGACAACTTGATGAATTAATACCTTTTCCATTTCCACAATGATTCAAAGAGAAGGAGATAATAGAGAATATCAAAAGTTTCTGACCACATTGAAATAATTGCATGTCAATATACCTCTTGTGGATGCTCTTGTACAAATTCCTAACAATGGGAAATTCATGAAGGAGCTCCTATCCAAGAAGAAGAAGAAATTGATTGATATTGAGACAATTGTACACACAGAAGGACGCAACGCAGTCCTGACAAATAAATTGCCACCAAAGATGAAAGATCCTAGCAGTTTTACAATTCCATGTTCCATTGGAAATCATTACTTGGGAAAACCTCTATGTGATTTAGGAGCAAGTATCAACCTCATGCCATTGTCAACGTTTAGAAAATTAGGGATTGGTCACATGAAGCCCACTGCAGTGACATTGTAGTTGGCAGATAGATCATTAGCGCAACTTGAAAGACAAATTAAAGACGTCCTCATCAGCGTGGATAAGTTTGTATTCCCAACGGACTTCATTATCGTTAATTGTGAAGCAGATAAAGAGGTGCCCATAATCTTGGGATGCCTATTCCTTGCCACTGGTCATACTCTTATCGACGTATTCAAAGGTGAACTGATAATGCAACATAATGATGAACATGTCACATTTAGTGTTTTCAAAGAAAGTCCCTGTAAAAACAAAGAAGAATGTCACCACATTGATGTTCTGGATGAATTAATTGAAGAGGAATTCAATGAGCGTATCACAACAGTCTCAGAAGAATTTGCGGTGACAACAGAAGAAGATTTTGTTGTTGATTGTGACTACAAGGTTGAGGAAAATAATGTTGAGCTTAAGCATGGATGACAAATGGAATCTTTAGATTTGACAAATAGAACGACTCCAGTATTTAAGCCATCTATTGAGGAAGCTCTTAATCTGGAGTTGAAGCCTTTGCCTACCCATTTGAAGTATGTTTTCGTTGGTGAGAACGATACACTGCTAGTAATTGTCTTTGCAACTCTCAACGCAAGTGAGGAGGAAAAATTAATCCATATACTAAAGCAACACAAGCGTGCGATTGGCTGGAGTATATGGATATTAGAGGCATTAGCCCCTCTTTCTGCATGCACAAAATTTGGTTAGAAGATGAGGGAAAGCAGTCCATTGAATAGTAGAGAAAAATTAAATGAAAAATGAAGAAGGTTGTTAAAAAGGAAATAATTAAGTGGTTAGATGCAGGCATTATCTACCCAATTTCTGATTGTATGTGGGTAAGCCCAATCCAATGTGTTCCTAAAAAGAATGGTATCATGGTGGTATGTAACGACAAGGATGAACTAATCCCTACCGCATTCCTACGGGCTGGCGAGTGTGCATGGACTACCGTCGTTTGAATGCAGCCACAAAGAAGGATCACTTCCCACTTCCCTTCATTGATCAAATGCTGGAAAGCTTGTTGGAAAAAGCCTATTATTTCTTTCTTGGTGGCTATTCTGGCTATAATCAGATAGCGATTGTGCTAGAGGATCAAGCAAAAATGACCTTTACTTGTCCTTTTGGCACTTTTGCCTTCCGTCGAATGCCATTTGGTCCCTGTAATGCACCGGCCACATTTCAAAGGTGCATGATGGTAATATTCTCAGACATGATTGAAGACTCATTGGAGGTATTTATGGATGATTTTTTTTCTATGGCAATACTTTTGATAAATACGCTGACAATTTGTCCAGAGTTCTAAAGTGATGTGAGGACACAAATCTAGTGTTGAATTGGGAGAAATGCCACTTCATGGCAATAGAAGACATTGTTCTCGATCATCGAATTTCATGTCAGGGCATTGAAGTGGATAAAGCAAAAGTTGAAATTATTGAGAAGTCACCCCCGCCAACCAATGTAAAAGGTATTCAGAGTTTTCTCGGTCATGCAGGTTTTTATCGAAGATTTATCCGTGATTTCTCCAAGATTGCAAAACCTCTCTGCTCCTTGTTAGAGCAAAATAAAAAATTTCTATTTGATGATGCATGTTTGGATGCATTTATGCAAATAAAGAAGCAGATTGTGAAGGCACCTATTATCATTGCACGAGACTGGTTACAACCATTTGAAGTAATGTGTGATGCGAGTGATTATGCAGTGGGTGTCGAGTTAAGACAACGTAAAGAAAGAGTGTTTCACACGATAAACTATGCCAGCAAAACTCTCACTGAAGCGCAGATTAATTATACAACCATAGAGAAGGAGCTGTTGGCAGTAGTCTTTGCCTTCGCCAAATTTCACTCATATCTTGTCGGCACAAAGGTTATAGTGTTCATTGATCATTTTGCGCTGAGATACCTATTTGCAAAGAAGGATGCCAAACCAAGATTGATACGATGGATCCTGTTATTACAAGAATTTGACATAGAGATAAAGGATCACAAAGGATCAGAGAACCAAGTGGTAGATGACTTGTCTCGTCTGGAAGTAAGAAGTGAAGATGAAAATACATTCCAAATTATCGATGCATTTCCTGACGAGAAATTGTTTGCTGTCGACGCATCCCCATGGTATTCGGATGTAGTCTATTACTTAGTATGTGGAAGGTTACCCTTGAGTGCAACAAGCCACAAGAAGGAAAGATTTCTTCGTGACATCAAGAAATATTACTAGAATGAGCCATCCCTATTCAAGGTATGTAATGACAATATTATTAGGCGCTGTGTTCCAGAAGAAGAAATGCTTTCAATCTTGAAGCATTGCCACGATACCCCTTATGAAGGTCATTTTGGTGGCATAAGAAATGCTGCTAAGGTGCTTCAATCAGGATTTTATTGGCCTTCGTTGTTTAAAGATGCCCACAATTTTGTGTAACAATGTGACAAATGTCAGCGCACTGGATCAATATCTCGATGCAATGAGATGTTGCAACAGCCAATTATGGAGGTTGAGCTCTTTGATGCTGAGGTATGGATTATATAAGACCATTTCCAAGTTCGTTTGGAAATGTTTATATCCTAGTTGCTATTGACTATGTGTCAAAATGGGTGGAGGCCATTGCTGTCTTAAAGGATGATGGTGGGTAGTGCTGAAATTTTTCCACAAGCACATACTCACTCGTTTCGGCATACCTAAGGCATTGATTAGTGATTAAGGCACTCACTTCCACTGTAATCAAGTTGCAGTCACGCTGAAACGGTATGGAGTTAACCATGGAATGACAACCACATACCATCCACAAACAAATGGCCAAGCTGAAGTCTCCAATCGGCAAATCAAAAATATTCTTGAAAAGGTGGTGAATCCATCAAGGAAGGATTGAACTTCTAGGCTGGATGATGTGTTGTGGGCATTACACACAGCATATAAAACTCCACTTGGAATGTCATCATATCAACTTGTGTTTGGTAAAGCATGTCACTTGCCTGTGGAATTAGAACATAAAGTCGTGTGGGCAATCAAGCAAGTGAACATGGACTATGAAGCTGCTGGAAAGAAAAGACTGTTGGACATTATTGAACTGAAGGAAATTCAATGCCATGCTTATGTAAATGTGGCAATCTATAAGGAAAATACTAAGCGCTGGCACGACAAAATTATTTTGCAATGACAATTTAGTATAGGTCAACTGGTGCTATTATTTAATTCGCGACTAAAATTGCACCTAGGTAAATTGCGCTTACGATGGTCTGGTCCATTCGAGGTTGTCGAAGCATTTCCTCATGGTGCGGTCACCAATTAAAGACATAAATGATGGGCACAAATTTAAGGTGAATGGCAGAACAAATTTAAGGTGAATGGCAGCACAAATTTAAGGTGAATGACTAACGACTGAAGCATTACTTTAACCATAATGATCACAAACAGAAGGAGACCATTAATCTGGTCACATTTTTCTAACCTGTCTTTACATTTTTATCATGTACTTTTAGTTTATTTTGTTATGTTTCAGTTATCTTCCTTAGAATTTTTGCAGGAATAAAGTCCTTTCTTTTGTCGATGCATGAAAACTCCTTATTGACGCAACTTATCTGCTGACTCATCACAAAATCGAAACAGATCAGGAAATAAATCGTGAGATTTCAAGCACCTATTCCCCAACCTTTGGATCGGTTTGAAAAAGGGCGATCTGAGTGGACGCATTTATTGGATTAGATTGACTGTCCTCTCTGTACAGTGTAAAAGAACATGACTCTCCATTTCCACTTTTCGCTCCTTATAAAGCAATCCACTATACCGACGGTGTTACTCAAAAAAATCGCCATTGCTACTGAAACTTTTCTTCAAAGCTCTCATTTTTTTTCTGTTCTCTACTACCTTTTCTACAAAAAGGATATGGCCATAAGTTGAGGCGTAAAAATACCATCAAAATCTGCTGCAGAACCCTCTTCCGCCACTGTGGTGTGAGAAATAGAGCATTACCCATCTAGAGAACCAGTGGTGTTTTTGACTAAGGCTGCAAAGGATCGCTTCCAAGACAACATTTTAAAGTGCAATTATCATCCTGAGCAGGGTTTTCAGCTGTCAAAGCATCAAGGCCTAGGGAAGCAAGTTAATAAAACTATTACGAGAATGGGTTGGGAAACCTTTTACACCCATCCTAGGGGCTATTCACCATCTCTTGTGAAAGTGTTCTACGTAAACCTGACTAATAACGAACAAGAGTTCGTCTTCACCCATCTAGAGAAACCAGTGGTGTTTTTGACCAAGGCTGCAAAGGACCGCTTCCAAGATAACATGTTGAAGTGCAATTGTCATCCTGAGCAGGGTTTTCAGCTATCGAAGCATCAAGACCTGGGGAAGCAAGTCAATAAAACTATTACGAGAATGGGTTGGGAAACCTTTTGCACCCATCATAGGGGCTATTCACCATCTCTTGTGAAAGTGTTCTACGAAAACCTGACTAATAACGAACAAGAGTTCGTCTTTGTTTGTGAAGGGTTGGTACCTTGGGGTGCCTCCTACATTAATGCTCTCTACAACATTACCGTGAAAGAGGATGAGCACATGACCTTCCTAGAAGAACTCACAGAGGAGGGGGCTGACATTTTGATGTAAGACCTTTGCATCGAAGGAGAGGTGTGGATGGGAAACAATCCGAACAACTACACCATGCACCGTCGCTTCCTAACATTACAGAGTAAGTTTTGGTTTCACTTCATTAATAATCGTCTCATGCCTTCTACTCACAGCACAACAGTCACTTTGGATCAGATGTGTTTAATCCACTCGATCATCAAGGGGAGACAAATTGATGTAGGTGTAATTTTACACCAAGAAATTACGGACTGTGCTGCTAGGCAGATGGGTATTCTGGTGTTCCCTTCATTAATCATGTAGTTGTGTCAACAACGAGAAGTGATGCCTCATGAGGGAGAAGAAATATTAGACAACAAAGGACCTATTAGTGATGCTTCTATAAAGTGCATGATTCGGGGGAAGGACACTCCTATTGTGAAGAAGCTGAAGCCAGAAAATGAAAAGGCAAGGCAAATATTGAAGAAAAGAAGGCTAATGTCACCACAGATCCCACTTTATGGAGAAAGGTCAAAGAGGTAGAAAAGATTGCTGATACAATTAACATTCGACAGGTAAAACTTGTCGGCGTAATCGAGGATATGGAAAGGTCGCAGAACCTGTTCTATGTCTACACCAGGGCATGGAATAGTGCCATTATCACTACACTGCGTCGTATGAGCAAAGCGCCTCTGCTAGAGTTCCCTATCTTCCCTTTTATCATTAGAGAAGCTATGCCTTCAACTGCGAAGGCTACATTAGAAGGAAGGGATTGATAAGTAGCATCTCCGCAGATGGTCCATATTTCTGATGATGAACACGAGGTGAATTCAAAAGAAGTAGAAGATTGCCTCCGGAACATTGCCAGCCTATTTAAGGATGATTTTTCTACCAGCCCAGAGGTTACTATGGCTGAGAAGGAGGCCAAGGTTGATGAAGGGAACATGCCATTGAACCTGTGGAGACAGAAGAGGAAGAAAAAGAGGAAAGAAGAGAAGGACATGATGTCACGACAAATTCGACTGATGAATTTGTCACCACACCTGAAGTTGTGAGTGCATCTTTGGATGATTTGGCGCCACTTGATGCGAGTCAGGTGGAGGCTGTGACTGTCAGTAATGAGGATTATAATCCTCAAGCTATGGTGCTTTATACTGCACCGCTTGTTGAAATACACCCATCTGATGTCACGGTAGATGATGTCGAGGCATAGCCTGAAGCTAAGGAGAAATTTGAAGATCCGGCTAAGCCAAAGGAACGAAAGAGGAAGCGCACCAAAGACAAAAAGTGTCGCAAGGAAGAGCGCAAGCGCAAGAAGAAGAAAACCAATGCAGCCACATCTTCGGCTGCAACAAATTGAGTTAGTTTTATTTTCAATTCCTAGTTTTAGTTGGCATGCATATCATGTAGCTGTAATGTAATTGTCATCACGTTTC
Source organism: Gossypioides kirkii (assembly GCA_005610355.1). NCBI lineage: Eukaryota > Viridiplantae > Streptophyta > Magnoliopsida > Malvales > Malvaceae > Gossypioides > Gossypioides kirkii. The sequence continues at coordinate 20,416,640 of CP032246.1, read as the reverse complement.
CTTCGTCATTGCATTTTGATTGTCACTGCATCTACATTGTCATTGCATTTCCACATATCATTGTAAATCAATGTCAGTGCATTGGAGACAATGCAAACTTTAAGTTTGGGAGGAATGTATATGGGCTGGAAATGCAAATGCACCCACATTTTAAAAATTTGTCCTTTTGAGTTTAATGAAGCATGCATGGTTATTGAAAATGTGCTTGAAATTTCTTTCATGTGATGCTTAATTCTTGAATCATGTGAACTGTTAATGAATGAGTTGGATGAATTTGATTGAATGTTGAATATTCAATTCTAGGATGAATGATTTAGATTGCATTAGTAATGGATGAATAGTATCATTATTTGAGTCTTAAATGAATCTGTCATTTATAGCTACTTGTATATAAGTATAGTTATAAATAAAAGATAGTCCAATGTGGGTGTATTGTGAACTGTCAAGGGGGAACACTCTAATGCAAGTGTGAGAAAAAATAATCTAGCCAAAGGCTGTCACTGCAAGAGTGTGTCTCGACGTAATTACATACTCCTTAGGGGTTTGTTGCGCCCCATCGTTACTTCCCATGAACAAGAGTATAGTAATGCAACGACATCCCTCAGTCACATATAAAAAAAAGAAGAAAAAAAAAGAAAAAGTGAAAAGAAGAAAAAAATATCTATGTTACTATACAATAAATGCTGTTTTGGTAGAAAGAATTTAAGATTTAAAGTATGATGCTAGCATTAATGAAGTTGCAATTTTAATTATTCATACTTATGAATCATCAACACAATATTGTATCATTTGAATGTGATTCATTCATTACGATTTTAGATGATTCAAGTTGCTAGAATAATCATTGCCTTGATAAAATTTTTGGTATACCTTACTAGTTTTTTGCTTACTTGAGGACAAGTAAAAACTTAAGTTTGGGGGTGTGATAGTATTAGAAAGAACCATTGATTTCTCCTTACTTATGGTATAATTTGTTCCCATTTGTTCATCTTTAGCATACATTTTTGGTATTTTTAATTTAGTATTTTCATTTTCTAACTTAATGAAGCTCAGCTTAATTTCCTTGAAATTTATCATGTTTTTACTACTGATGTAGTTGCATTAGTTTGCTTAGTATTGAGCTCAGAAATGTCACTATAAGAACCTATCCAGAAGTATCAATGCATGAAGGTGTCCAAAGTTGTCGCTACATAAGAGGATCCAAATTTGCGCCCAAAACTGTCGCTATACCTGACAGCTATCTGGTTAACACACCAGAAATATGTGAGTTGTACAGCTAGTATAACCAACTTGTACAGCTAGAGGATGTTAGATATGGAAGTTAAGACACCTGTACTGTGAAGTTTCTATTAAATATGGAAGAGAAGGAAAGAGAAAGGGGATTCTTTTTGGCTTTTCGGTAGACTAAATTTCTTCTTCAACATTTTCAAGCTTGCATCCATGGCAGCTTAAATTCTTGAGGGCAACCTGACGTTGATGAGAAGGCAGTCTTGCTCTTGACGAGGAGCATCCTAAGTGCGATCCGAGAGGAGTGTAAGAGAGTGATTCAAGTAAACTAGGAATAGGATACTTCAATTTATTCTTTTATTTCTCTTGCTTAACGCTGATAAGTCTTGATAATTTGAGTTATATGGAAGTTTAATTTCATTTCAGATCTGAATGATATCTATTTCAACATTTCCTTTACTGTTTATCATTGGATTTAATTGTTTGACCATGAAAGTGTGATTCAGTCACTGTCACTGGAAAGTGCAGCGACAAATTAAGTTAACAAGCAAGGCAACGGAAGTTGTTTGAGGATCGAAGGAATTCATTCCACTTGTTCTTGAGTTTATTGCATTGCCAACACTAGAAAGTGCGGTTAGTATGACTATTTAAGTCTTTGATAAATAGGGAAGTTAGAGTTGGTAAGATTTCATTGTGGTTATTTGCAGCAACAATTTATCTATAATTAACCTTGTGATCACATTTAGCTTTACGGCAACTCTTCAACTCAGGAAACCCCATTTTATTATCATTACTTTACTTCTTAATTTTTTCAATATTGCTTCGAAAAATAATCTCATTCTTTCATTGCATTTCTTAGTTTATTACTTTGACACTTAACATCACAATCTCTCTTGTTTTAAATTTCCATTGCATTGACAACTATAAACACAAACAACAATTGATACGAAACGAAAACAGAAGAGGAGAAAGAGGATCGTAAAGTTGTCAAATCACGGATCTACCTCAAAAACTCTAGACAAATGTAATATGAAGCGAAAACAGTAGACAGATTAGCTGACAAGAAGAATAATCAAACGAAAATTAAAACACAAGAAAGATGAATGATTGGTAAAGGGTCCAATAGAGAATGAAATTAGGGTTTCTTGGATGAAAGAAACCGTCCTTGGACCTCAAGAAAATGTTGGAAACAATAAGAATCCACAACCAGATTCGAAAGAAAACGTCCCAACCAGACCTGGAAAATAAAAACACAAACAAATTCGTTAGAAGTGATTTAAAAGATAAAAGCAAACTGTTTAGGTAATAATGATTGAAATAGTAAGAAAAGGTTGGATCTCCTAATTTTTAAAGTGTTTCTTGATGTGTCAAGGTAGGAGAACGTCCCTCTTGAAGCAATTTCAACCAAGAATGAAAATCAACTAAATCAGTAACCCTAGCAAGAAATAAACTAGATCAAACTAGAACGATAGATTAAAGATAGAAAAGAGAAGATAGCGTCCTAAGAAGCCTTGGAAACAATAAGAATCCACAACTCCCTTCAATGGCTCTAATTTCCCCTCCAAGAAAGAGATCTTGGCTATAAAAAGCTTGAAGATGATTCCCACAACCTGAAAGATTGTTAAAACAACTTCTAAAAAAAAAAACTCAAGAGCAATTCTTGAAGAAAAACTCAAAATAATCAAATCAAGTATTTTTGTTTACAATTCCAAGGCCTATATATAAGCAAGCTAAATAAATCTAAATAAAACTCTTAATTAAACTAGAACTCTAACTAATCTAAACAAGAAACTTTCTTGTTGACATAAAACTCCTAAAAACTTAAACTACTTAATAGTTATTAAAAATTCGGAATAAAAAAATAAAAAAAATATAATAAGAGCTGATAATACAATATTGGGCTCATATATAATAAAAATTAAACCTAAAAACCGAACCCAATATGATTTAAACTCGAATTAAAAGCCCGAAACTCGTAATTCCCGTCATAATCACGTCTAGAAATTTTGTCCGCGCAGTCTTTATTAAAATGATCATAACTTGAGCTCTCGAACTTGAAATCAAGTGGTTCAAAGTGTGTTTTGAAGATAAGAGATAGATCTTTGAAATTCATGCAGACATCTCAACCCATAAATTCCTGGATCCTATACAAAAAGTCGTTGCAAGTCTGCTGATTTCCCCAACTTGAAAATTGGCAGCTTCAGTTTCTTGGACCAAGATTTCCAAGTTTTGAACTCTTGATTTTCTTGATTCTTGAAATTATTTGGGATGGAAAAATTGGACCACGATTCGATTTCTTGATTTTCTTGAAAACAAGAAAGTGAATCTTGATTTTCTTTTTCGGCCGTGTGCACATCTAAGGCCTTAGTAACGAAGTCTTGGATGCTCCCGTTCAATCTTGCTCGAATTTGCTTGGCCTTCGACCTCATGATTGGGCCTTGAGAAACTTTGATCCCATCACATTCATAAGCTTGAATTTGGTCCTTGCGACTCGTATCATTCCCCACTTCCTCAAGAAGATTCAACCTCAAATTTTTAAGTCTTTCCCACAAGTAAAAGTATCGGTTGATGGTAGAGTAATGCAATTGGAAGTCTGCCAATGGATCTTTAAAATCCTATAACAAGGAAACACCACTAAACAAATTTGAGTTATGGTTAGTTAAAACATAATCATTCCTCACTTTTGTATGGGTATCTTCTTGTTTTTCATTTTCATTTTCTTCTTGTTTTTCATTTTCTTCTTCCTCTTGAGAACTCTCCAATTTTACCTCATATGGATTATCACTCACCAAATTTGGACCATCAAGTAGACTTTTATCACTCAAGATCTCTTTTCTCTCGGCCTTTTCATATATTTTTCCTCACTTCCCATATCCCCCTCACAAGTATTTTGAATATTCAATTCAGTAGGCATCTCAGTAGGAGAACATGACGTTTCTACCTAATTTATAGTCTCAAGGGAAAATTTCTCATTATCATCCTTTTTCGGTTCACAAAGTTCACCATCACAACAAATCTTTTTTTCACTAGAGTAAGAGTCAACAAAAGGCACAAAGTCATACTTACTTTCTTCTCTAGTTGGATATTGGATTGGACATCGAAAACTCTCATGATCTTTTGAACTACACCAATAACATTGCTCAAAATGTGAGAGATCAGTTGGAATCCTCCTTTCTTTTGGCCATCTCTTCGTGAAGTACTCATCAACTGATCTACTTCCTTGACCGAATTGTCAAAGTCTGATTTTGACCTCCCTATAATAATGTGTTGGGATAAAGCGTTTTCGCATAACTTGTTTTAACTCATCCCATGTGGTAATTTCTCTCTTGTAGTTTCATTGGCGACTTATACCAAGTTGAGTCCACCAACTCAACGCATAGTCTGAAAACTCAAGGGTCGCCAATGGAACTTTCTCATCTTCTGGGCATTTATAGTAACGAAACATAAGCTCTATTTTTGATTCCCACTCACAGTATGCTTCGAGATAATTCTTTCCACGAAGTTGAGGAATTGTGAACTTCGGCTTTGCCAACGAAGGCTGTCTGCGATCATTGGGAACCAAAAGATCTTCATCCACACGAGGGACACGTCTAGCTTGATGTCTACGAGCACGAGGTTGTTCAACCCCATCATCATCATTAGCACCCAAATGTTGAGTCCTTTGCTCAGTTCGCAACTGATTTAAGGTATTGCTCATTGTCTAAAATACAACATCCCGTTGTCTTTGTTCTACCGCTTGATGGTCTAGACTTTGTCTCAACTTATTGAACATGGTTTCGAACTTATTAGTGATGTCGTGGAGATCTAACTTTGTTGCGACACCAACAAAATTTTTGATGTTAACCAGCAGTTTATTACTCTGGTCATCACTCCCTTTTCTACTATGAGACATTGGGACAAATCTGGAAAAAAACCACAGCACTCAAAAAAGAAAAAAATTAAACACACCTCACCGTTATGCATTCAAAAAAGAAAAACTAAATTCTCAATGAGGTAAGAATTAATCTTGTAATTCCTTTAGAAGTATTTATGTCAATCAATCAGGATGTATTAGAATCAAACTAACAAAGTAACCCTAGTAGCCCTATGAGTTCAAAATCAGCTAGACACCAAAGAATTGTGTTGCACGGAGGAAGAAAGGTGCAACTTTCATTAATCCTACTAACACAAGAAATAAGAATGTGTAAAAGAAACAATAAAAAGCAAAAACAAATGAAAACCTAAAACTACGAATCACAAAAATTGCAGAAGCCCGAAAACCCAAAAACTGTGAAGCAACTTGACAAACTTTGTTCGAGGTGTTCTCGATTTCCAAAAATCACGAAATTTAAATTGGAGCCTCCAAATAATGTGTTTTTGATCTGGAAATTTTCGGCACAAAATTCAACCCACAGAATATTTTTTTATTTTTTATTTTTCTCGTATTTTTATTTTTTTCTCAAGTTTTTGATCACTTTTTTTCTGGGAAATATTTTTTTATACTGTAATATAGTGCCAAGAACACCTAAAACGCCCAAAATCTGATACCAAATGATACAAAATGAATGCAAAAGAGGTGGAAAAGGATCGTAAAGTTGTCAAATCATGGATCTACCCCAAAACTCTAGACAAATGTAATCTGAAACGAAAACAAAGAAGACAGATTAGCTGACAAGAAGAATAATCAAAATAAATTTAAAACACAAGAAAGATGAATGGCTGGTAAAGCATCCAATAGAGAATGAAATTAGGGTTTCTTGAACGAAAGAAACTGTCCTTGGACCTTAAGAAAACGTTGGAAACAATAAGAATCCACAACCAGATTCGAAAGAAAACGTCCCAACCAGACCTGGAAAATAAAAACACAAACAGATTCGTTAGAAGTGATTTAAAAGACAAAAGCAAACTGTTTAGGCAATAATGATTGAAACAGCAAGAAAAGGTTGGATATCCTAATTTTTAATGTGTTTCTTGATGGGTCAAGGTTGGAGAACGCCCCTCTTGAAGCAATTTCAACCAAGAACGAAAATCAACTAAATCAGTAACCCTGAACAGTAAGAAATAAACTAGATCAAACTAGAATGATAGATTAAAGATAGAAAAGAGAAGATAACGTCCTAAGAAGCCTTGGAAACAATAAGAATCCACAACTCCCTTCAATGGCTCTAATTTTCCCTCCAAGAAAGAGATATTGGCATGAAAAAGCTTGAAGATGATTCTCACAACCTGAAAAATTGTTAAAACAACTTCTAAAAAAGAAACTCAAGATCAATTCTTGAAGAAAAACTCAAAGAGAATTATTATTAACTCAAAATAATCAAAATCAAGTGTTTTTGTTTACAATTCCAAGGCCTATATATAGGCAAGCTAAATAAATCTAAACAAAACTCTTAATTAAACTAGAACTCTAACTAATCTAAGCAAGAAACTTTCTTGTTGACATAAAACTCCTAAAAACTTAAACTATTTAATAATTATTAAAAATTCAGAATAAAAAAATAACAATAAAATAATAAGAGCTGATAATACAATATTAGACTCATATATAAAAAAAATTAAACATAAAAACCGAACCCAATATGATTTAACCTCGAATTAAAAGCCCGAAACTCGTAATTCCCGTCATAATCACGTCCAGAAATTCTGTCCGCGCAGTGTTTATTAAAATGATCATAACTTGAGCTCCCGAACTTGAAATCAAGTGATTCAAAGTGTGTTTCGAAGATAAGAGATAGATCTTCAAAATCCATGCATACATTTCAACCCATAAATTCCTGGATCCCATACAAAAAATCGTTGCAAGTTTGCTGATTTCCCCAACTTGAAAATTGGCAGCTTCAGTTTCTTGGACCAAGATTTCCAAGATTTGAACGCTTGATTTTCTTGATTCTTGAAATTGTTTGGGATGGAAAAATTGGATCAAGATTCGGTTTCTTGATTTTCTTGAAAAAAGAAAGTGAATCTTGATTTTCTTTTTCGACCGTGTGCACATCTAGGGCCTTGGTAACGAAGTCTTGGATGGTCCCGTTCAATCTTGCTCGAATTTGCTTGGCCTTCGACCACATTATTGGGCCTTGAGAAACTTTGATCCCATCACATTCATAAACTTGAATTTGGTCCTTGCGACTCGTATCAACCATCCCTGTGGGATCGATATCTGATAGACTTACATCTATCTATTATACTTGCATCGACAGTGTTCACTTGCACAAATTGCTGTGACGTTCATAGCGTGATCAAGACCAAATCTTACACTTGCTCAAATTTGACAACATAGTGAGGAATGTGCCAGAAAACACAAGGCAATGTCTTTCTTACAAAATGATGTTTCAGATGCAATCTTCGCAAGAATTATGGCTTGTGAAACTCCTATAGAAGCTTGAGATATGCTCAAGGAGGAGTTCCAAAGTTCATAGGAGACAAGGCAACAACAGTTGATCAATCTTAGATGAGATTTTGAAACCCTCAAGATGAGGGAAGCTGAAACTGTAAAGCAATATTCAGATTGAATCATGGCAGTGGTGAACCAAATAAGACAACTAGGGGACCATTTTTATAACACCCCAACTTTAGCAGATTCAAAGTTTTTGGCAATTAGTTTCAAATTAGTCTATGTGGCAAAGTAGTATATGCCCAAGTGTTCTATTGGTGCATAGGATGGGCAGATCCCAATCAATGTTTAAGTTAATGATGGTCTATGTCAAATTAATATGTTATTATGTTATTTGGATTGTAATATCAACAAAGTAAAGGTAATTATGATATGAGTTCACGCTAAAGGTAACTGCACTTGTATGGCTGTAACCCCCCAAATTCGGCTTAGACGATATGGCCAAGTTTCGGAAGCCACATTAATTTCGTTGAAAATTTTTTTCTTATTAAAAACAATTATGTTTAAATCATTTTTATGAAAAATTAGAATTGATTTCTAAATAATTTAATATTGTTAAAAAAATTTAATAAAGCATGTTTATTTTGGAAAATTCACTAATTAAATCAAATTATCATATTAAACCATTTAAATAGGACATTTACAACATCAATTTTGAACGTTACTTATAAATGGTCTAAATAAAAATAATTTGCAGGGACTTCTAAAAAGTACTTATAAAACTTTTAGTTTAAAATTTATTTAAGATTAGATAAAATCATTTAAGTTCTAAAAACAATAATTAAAACATTTATAAGTTCATTGATTATGCATGCATAGCAGTTATTATATCAAAAGTATAAATAACCCATAAACAGTCCAATGTCCAAAAACAAACCTAAACAATTTATAATGTATTTTATTAAAAATTGTATCTGAGAGACTCCTCTATATGCTACATCCAAGTCCTACGCACATGTATCATCTGAAAAGTTTATGAAAACTAAAAGGGTGAGCTAATAAGCTAAGTGTGAGTTTATAACAAGTTAAACATCAATTATCACTTAAAACATATCAATATTATTTTCAAGCACATTTTAATCAAATACACAAACTTTTATGCACATGATAATGTCAATACAAATTTTCATAAAAATTATTATACATAATTTTTCAAACCATCCTTCTCATCACCGCTACACACCAAAAGGAGTTCCCTAGAACTCATCCATCCATAATACACTGGCACATATGTGGATAAAGCCACCGAATTTACAAACAAGCTACCAATACACATTGTCACGCCCCAATTTTATTTATCAAGGAACAGGGGAAATGCTAGCATGTATGTTTTAAATAAATTGTAGAAAATAGGAGACAATGCAATGAGTAGTGTAGTGACTTAGTGACTTTTTAGCTAACCTATTGGTCCAAGGTTCAAGTTTCATTAAACTCATTATTTTTATTTAATTTTTGGGACTATTTTTAGCAAGTTTAGAGACCATGGCCGGCCACCTATTGTTGCCTTAAGATGGAGGATTTCTTTCCTCCATTAGGAGGTCAAACTTACCAAAAAGTGAGGGAGCATGATTCCTCTTATGCTCCATGTCTCCCTCACCTTCCTCAAGTTCATGTTGCCTAAATTTTAAGTGTTGACCCTTGTCTCTCCTCTCTTTTGGCCGACCACTCCCTTAGTCTCCCATTTGATCCTTATGTTAATTTTCAAGCCACCAAGACTCCTTTTTCTCTCCTTTTTGTCGCCGGCCACCACCACCACCATTTTTGAGTATTTTCCTTCCTCCACCACAAACAAAGCAGCAACCACCCAACCACCACCACCCAAGGTCAAACCTCCACCCTTTCTTACCTCTAAACACCATCTGTCGCCGCTAGCACCACCGTGGGAACCCTTTTTCTCTTCTCTTTTTTTCTCTCTTTTCTCCTATTCTCTTCTCTTTTTCTCCCTTTTCTCCTCTTCTCTTCATTTGCCGATCCTTACTAAATTTTATTCATATTTTGTAGTCCAAATATTTCACAGGATAATTCCTTTTCTAAAAATAGACTATTTTCGATTAGTCATTCGTATCCAAGTGTTCTAGAGTAATTATTTTTATTGAAATTATTGGAGCCTCGATCTAACGTTTCCATGCCTTGGTCGAATGGTATAAGGGCCTGCATGGGATGCTAGTTGTTAATTTTTGTTGTATTTTCATGATTAAGTTACTAACGTATCATCGATTTGAAGGTCAAAGCGAAAATAAAAAAAGAGACCTTTGAACCCATTTTGATTACTCATCTATCGAGAAAGAGTTTTAGATCGAGGGTAAGAATTGTTAGATCTCTATAGATTGATTCTTTTATAAAATATTATTAAGTAAGATACTAACCCATGATCCATATGATATAATAGATCGTCGTGAGTGTAGATCAAGCGAGGTCGTGGTTAGGACTAAGGCAAAAGATCTACTATATTAAAGGTGTGGGATCTAGTGATTATTTTAATATATGTGTTATAATAATTAAAATGATTAAAATATGATAAGTTGTACTTTAATCATAAGTCAATCGTTAAATGGCTCAAAAGCGAAGAATCCAAGTAAGTGACTTAACATTTTTGATGAAAAGCATGATTTGTATGTTTCGATGTGATTATTGTTGATATATGATTTTGTATGCAAATCTTGATCTCATGACATGTGATATATGGCTAAAAGTGATTATGTGATTTAAGCATGTGAAAAATGTGAAATGTGAAATTGTGATTATCAAGATCTATGATCTATATGTGAAAATCATGTTAAACATGTTAAAGTGAAATATGTGATTATTGCGAGCATATCTTATGCCTAAGTGTTTAGTGATTCACATGTGTTAAATGAGTGTCATGTCACATGCATGGGTTGGGATTTGTGAAAGGTGGAAGATGTGGCCATTTATGGCAATTATGTGGCAGTTTTACTGCAAAGTGAATATGTGACTGTTTTATGGTAAATATGTGGTGGCTTGTCAATGAAAACTGGCTTTGTTGGATGGACGGGTTCTGGGGAACTCGTATGTGGTGTGTAACGGAGATGGGTAGAAACTTTTATAAAATGTTTATCGTTTTCAAAAATATGTATTGACATGTTCATGCACAACACCATTGATGATATATGTGATCCTATAAGTATGTGAAATTGATGTGTATGTTGCTTTGTATTTGTTGTCATATATGTGATTATGTGTTATTATGGGAAATCTCACACTGAGCCTTCAAAAGCTCACCCATGATTATTTTAATTTATTTTCAGATAATCCTCGTGGCTAGGACTCAGATTTGGTCGATGGAATGGCTCTATCGGATACTTGTGGGTTTATATGAACTATGGACTTTTATTTTATTTTGGACTTGAGAACTTTATTTATTATTTTGGGACTTTATTATGTTTTTATTTAAACTGTGGCATGGATGTTAAACTTTGAGATTTTGGGATATTATCGTACAATGCATGACATTATTTCTAAATTAAACAAATTAAGTGAAATTTTCAAATAAATTCACTTTCGCAATGTTAAAGAAATTAATATGAGAACTCGTGATTATTAATTGAAGCGTTTTCTCAAATTAATTCTTATATTTTCTAAATTTGTTTTAGAATGATAGAAATGAAAAAATGGTTTCAAAATCGTGTTTTTAAGGAAATAAAGACCATTGATTTCAAACTCGCATTTTGGCAATTTTTCATGGCGCATGTGATGCTCAGATTGGGCCATAACGTCTAGGCTCGATTTGAGGGGTTACACACATAGTTGTGGTCAAGCCATAGAAATCGCAGACAAGCTACCAATACACATAGTTGTGGATAAACCACCAATATTTGCAAATGATTAAATTGCCACATCTTCCTCATTACAATTTGTCCCAACCTCATGTTATGCATTATGACATACAATCTCATTTTAAAACAATAGGGATGTTAATCATGCTTTCATGTACACATCAATATCAATAAGTCATGGTAATCCATACTTTCAAAATGAACATATAGATTAGAATAATATCACATAGTAACAACACATATTATATCATATCAATAAGATTTAAGTTAGAATAACTTACCTTAAATCCACATAACCACTCACATGTTATTTTGATTATCTTAAGTTTGTAAAGATAATTAGTTAGTCATAATCAAATCATCACATATTCAACTTGTATAAAACACATGCCTTTAATGATCAAAATCGTATATCCTAATAGAACTTGTTCACTTTTGATCCAAAAGAGTAGAAACTTTATTTGCACCTAATGAAATCGTATTTTTTGATAAGTAATCACTTAACTCCGATAAAAGAATTTAACCAAAAATCAACTTACTCCTCAAATTTATTTTACTTACACTTTATTTCCAAAAAGACCCAAAAGAACTGCTTCTATTGTTGATTATCAGAATCGATGTGATGATCTAAGATTGAAGAAAACAAATGAATAAATTAAATAGAATAACCATGAAAAGAAAATAGGATAGGTAGAATTTGAAAATAAAATAGGAGAATAAAAAATACTTTGTTTACCAATAATTGTCAAGGATGAAAAATGATGAAGAACACTCAAATAATAGTTGTAAAATTTGGCAATTTGAAGAAAATAGAGAGTATGGGTGATAATCAAAAGAAGAAAAATAAAAGAGAAGAAGAGCAACAAAAGAAAATGATTTTGGAGGTGGTGCAATGGTGATGATACGGTGGTTCTATAGTGGAGAAGTGGTGGTTGGAGGTGATGGTATTGAATTATTCAGCAAAAATAAGGTAAAACAAAGAAAATGGGAACGAGGAGCAACCAAAAGGGGTGGCAAAGGTGGTGATCAAGGAGGAGAAAAGAAACAAAAGATGGATGAAAAATTCAAAGAAAAATGAGTGAATGGGAGAGAGGGATGGAAGGCACAAGCATAACTCTCCAAACATTGCATTGAAGTTGGAGACAAAAGATGCTAGAAAAATAACATCACTTAACTATGGAAGTTACACCTTTGAATTTTTAATAATGGAGGTACAAAACAATTCAAAATAAGAGTTACATTCACAAATATGGACTATTTTTCATGGAATGAATGGACATATTTGATAAAAAAAATTAGTAAAAGATGATAGCATGAAGACTTAAACTTTGTTCACTTAAGAGTTACTTAAGGCACTTAACCACTAAACCACTTTAAATGCTTTGTTAAATGTTAACAACATTTTTTTTAAAACGAGGCATAACACAAACTAGAATTTTGAAGCAAAATTGCTCAAAATAGAAAATGATGTGAAGGAAGGGACTCAAACTTAGATCTTCAAGGACAATTCCACACTACTTGACCACTAGACTAGATACTTATTTATTATCTAATGCACAAAGATAACTTTTAAAAATCGAGGCATGACCACTCTTGGTTCACTAACCCCAATTTTTACTAACCTGATTTTTGGGATGTGACAATTCTCCCCTTCTAAAAAAGTTAGTCCTCGAAATTCCTGTTGTCAGGCCATATACTTAACAGCAAATCCGTAACTCCTCTTCCCAAACTGACCAACATGCTTGTACTACGCAACTCTAATTCCAATGCAGTTCTAGACATTAATTCGCCTTAAACTACCAACGAACATCCTAATCACTATCACGAATTGTTTTAAGAAACTATCTACAGAAATATCACTAACGCTTTCTTCTATCCCAAATTCTCAATTTAATAAAAATACTTTTAACAACAAACATTTGGATAAAACCAATTCTCAATCAATGAAATCTACAATTAGAATGGATAGTAAAAGTACCTACATTGACACCAAATGCATCTCGATCCTCTCGACACCTAACTGCATAAACCATTCTCTAATTCCTCTTTTGATCCAAAGCTTGCATCTGACTAACATGAATAATCCTTAACACGGTGTTCAACAGACTCATATCTAAAACATGTAACTGACTTTTTTTTCCATCACTTTCTTGGATGGCCTTATTACAGTACTTACAAACCAAAATTCTTGCTGAACTAATGGAACCTCTATTATTCATTGTTGCAATACTCTACTGAAGTATACCTACTGACCCTCATCCAAGGTCGTTGTTTTGAGCTAGTAGAACCCTTTTATTTCATTCTTTATTCCTTTTTCTCTTTCTCGCAATCTAAGTGATTACTTTTTTTCACTATCTTGTTCTTCTTAACCTAAGTTTTGAAAACTCTTTCTAAAATTCCCAACATTGTTTTGGACACTGCATCATCCCTGGTCTTTTGGTTTTCGCCTCTAGCGGTAGGTGTATCCATGGTGTCATTTGAAAAGCAAATGACTCTTCTTGAGTAACACGACGCTGAACCTCACGATTTTGCATACCTCGATTATTCTTAATAACCTCGAGTCTACAATCTCAAGATTTTATCTATAGTTTCAAAGAAAAGGAACAACCACTAAATATTACCTAAAAGTTTTCAGCTCTAAAATCTACAGATTCAAAAATATTCTTAATTATTCACATGTATTTACAGTCTTATGATCAAGAATTTTTATAACATAAATTTTCAATCTAAATGTCAATAAGTACATCATCTAAAGAGGAATCAACATCAGAGTCTCAAATTCTCGGAAATTCGATTTTGAAATTTAACAGTAATATATATAATTTTAAAAAATGCTCTTTAAAACATGTATGCAAACTTAATTAAAAAATCCATAGTTTGAGTTTCGAATTCGACTCTGATACCACTTAATGTAACACTTCAAACTCGGCTTAGACGTTATGGAAAAATTTCGGAAGCCACATTAAGTTCGTTGAAAAACTTTTTCTTAGTAAAAATAATTATGTTTAAATCATTTTTATGAAAACTTAGAATTGATTTCTAAATAATTTAATATTGTTAAAAAAAATTTAGTAAAACATGTTTATTTTGAAAAATTCACTAATTAAATCGAATTATCATCTTAAAGTATTTAAATAGGAAATTTGCAACATCAATTGTGAATGTTACTTATAAAATGATCTAAATGTAAATAATTTGCAACGAACTTTTAAAAAATACTTAGAAAACTTTTAGTTTAAAATTTATTTAAGATTAGATAAAACCATTTAAGTCCTAACAACAATAATTAAAACATTTATAAGTTCATAGATTATGTATGCATAGCAGCTATTATATCAAAAGTATAAATAACCCATAAATAGTCCAATGTCTAATGTCCAAAATCAAACCCAAATAGTTTATAATATATTTTACTAAAAATTATATCGGATAGACTCCTCTATATGCTACATCCAAGTCCTACGCACACGTATCATCTGAAAAGTTTATGAAAACTAAAAGGGTGAGCTAATAAGCTAAGTGTGAGTTTTATAACAAGCTAAATATCAATTATCACTTAAAACATATCAATATTATTTTTGAGCATATTTTAATCAAATATACAAACTTTTATGCACATGATAATGTCAATTCAAATTTTCATAAAAATGATTATGTATAATTTTTCAAAACATCCTACCCATCATCGCTACACACCAAAAGGAGTTCCTTAGAACTCATCCATCCATAACACACCAGCACAAATATGGACAAAGCCACCAAATTTGCAGACAAACTGCCAATACATATAGTTGTGGTCAAGCCACCCAAATCACAAACAAACTGCCAATACATAGTTTTGGATAAACCATCAATATTTGCATATTATCAAATTGCCATAGTTTCCTCCTTACTCTGGAGACAAATTTTGGAGTTTAAAAATAATAAGATAATCGGTATGGTTCGTCAGTTCCATTGTGCAAATATCAACTAAGGTAAATGGTGTGATTCTCTATAAGCTCTTGCAAACTTAGTTCTGTATGTTTATTATTTTAGGATTATTTGTTGAGATTGTGCTAAAAAGGACGATGCCAGGGCTACGCTAATGGAGTGGCGTATCGGGCCATTTTGCATACTGAGCAAGGTTGATGTCGTGTTAAATCTAAAAGTATTATATAGAAGTTTATACTTAGATTGATTGTAGATAGTCATGATATTACATGAAAACTTTTGTAACTATTTTGAACTATCTAATTAATCTTGTATAAAAATACTTACATATATTTAACTGATGTCGATGTATTAAATAGAATTGGTAAGAGTGGATGGACGTAAATATTTGAAATTTCGGCTAGTTTATGTGTAGGAAAACTCGAGACCTAGATCTAGCAAATCGGATCTAGTGGAGGGAATTAGAAGTTGGCATCAGAGCTCTGATCAGATCGGATCGGGTGTAAGAACCCTTATGTGCATAATGTGCCGAGCCTATCTTAGTCTCTCATGTTTGTGAAAATCATGGTTGTATAAAAGCTAGTTGTTATTGTATCATAATAATAATAAGTAAGATAGTAGTGAAAGATAAATAAATGATTCATTAATTAGCATGGAAGATATTACATGGTTTCGGTATTGACAAAATGAATGATGCAACAAAGAAATTCTAGTTCTCTTCCTCAATTGGTTCTGCTGGAACCTCTTTTGTGGTAGGAACTCCTTCTGTTTGTTCTACGCCCTCGGGAACTTGTTCTAAGTCAATAGACCGTTCAAAATTTTCTTCATACTCTACTTCAAGCATATTAGGGGTAAAAATACCATCTGTATGTTTCAACTTTGATCGGAATTCTTCCCACTCTTTGCCCTCAAGATTATAAACATCGAAATTCAATGAATCAATAGAGGTATCTTTTAAGAGATCAAAGTTTACTTGACTTTAATTCATTGAATCAGCGATCACTTGGACATGAACAACCAAGTTAAACTTTAACTCTGGCAGTGCCTTAGTTAGATTCTTTGTAGTATCGTCTTGGTACTTCCTGAAGGCTTCATCACTGGATTAGAATAGACTGTCCAGTTCAGTCTTGTGGTGTAGTTCCTAAACTTTGAGTTGCTCTTTTAA
Source organism: Gossypioides kirkii (assembly GCA_005610355.1). Lineage (NCBI taxonomy): Eukaryota > Viridiplantae > Streptophyta > Magnoliopsida > Malvales > Malvaceae > Gossypioides > Gossypioides kirkii. Next base: position 20,400,151 of record CP032246.1, on the reverse strand, counting down.
TGATTTTATTCTTCCATCCAGTTGTTTATTATTTGATTGTGTATCCATGCACTTAGATTTCCAACAAGAGACACAAGAATCCAATTGTCTGACTTGTCTCTGTTAATCTAATCAGTAAGGTGTATATTATTTATGATATGTCCACTGGATTTAATTGTATCCTCCAAATTGGCAAACTTTGCACTGTAGAGGGTACTAGTTTCTTGAAAGAAACCACTTTAGAGATTGTATTCTACAAAGAGGGCTTGTAAGGATTCTTCCATTAAGGAGAGAGGAGACTGTTCTTGTTTGGAGAGGAAGGTATTGAAGGCTTCTTTCATCTACTGTGGAATTGAGTTGTTCTGACTTTAAAAGATTGAGCCTAGGGAAATAGAGGAAGGAATAGATGCATACATGTTACGTAATGAAAAGAAGTTGGTTTCTACAAATGAGGCTGGTAAAGGTTGAGAAATGGTATGATTCTCTACCTGATTTATTGGTAAGATCCTTGCTGGGACCTTAACCAGTGGAGGGTTGTTAAGTTTTTAAGCCACAAAGAAAGAAAAATTGCAGAACAAGATAACAGCAAAAAAATGATCAAAACTGATCTTATCTGATCTGATTCATTAATTCATAAAAAACTAAAGTATACAAAAAGTTACATAGCAACCATAGGGTATAGAGCAAATATGCCCTTGCATAAGCAGATTTTGAATAGTACAAAGTATGGGAAATATACATTAAAAAGTGATCTTAAGCTAGCTGACATTAGACTTATAAGTCAACACATAATCTTAACTAAATTACATCACTAAATTCAAATGAAATTAAAAACAACAAAAATACAAAATGAATTTGGTCCTTAACATATTGCACTGCTGTTGTAGCTTCAAATCAGCTGCATGTGAGCCACCATGATCCAAGTCTGTTGTTGCATTGCGGGCCAAAAATCAATACTCCTCCTTGGCATGTATGCAACAAACACCAATGTTACTTCTCAAAGTTCCAAGAGGCTTAGTGAAAACATCAACAAGTTGGTCTTCAGAACTACAATGAACCAAACTTACCTCAATCGATTGCTCAACCTCCCTAACAAAATGATCTATGATCTTGAAGTGCTTAGTTTTGCCATGCAATATAGGATTCTTTGCTATGGAAACTCCTGACTGATTGTCAACCTTAATTTTAGTAGCTTCAAATTGCTTTTCATTTAAATCACTTAGCAATTTTCTCAGCCAAATGGCTTGGTTAATAGCTGTAGTAGCTGCAATGTACTCTGCTTCTACTTTTGACTGAGCCACAGTTTGTTGCTTCTTTAAGCTCCAATAAAACACCCCTGAGCCAAGAGTAAAAAAATATCTAGAGGTGCTCTTCATATCATCAACTGACCCTGGCCAGTCAGTATCTAAATAGCCAACTAACTTTAGCTCATCACTTTTCATAAACTTCACACCATGGTCCAAAGTTCCCTTGACATACCTCAAGACCCTTTTTGCTACCTTAAAATGTGACCCAGTACAACAATGCATGAATCTAGAAAGAAGACTCACAGCATACATGATGTCTGGTCTTGTTGCTGTTAAGTAGAGCAGGTAACCCATAAGGCTCCTATAGCCTTTTTTATCAACTCTCTCAAGGTCACCACTATTAGTCAGCTTTTTTCCTTGTGCAACTGAAGTACTTAGAGGTTTGCACTTGTCCATACAAAACTTGGTTAGAGTTTTGGAGGCAAATGCTTGCTGACTTATGAAAATAGCATGCTGAGTTTGAGTGACCTCCATGCCAAGAAAATATGTCATTTCCCCCAAATCAGACATCTCAAATACTTCTTGCATCTGCTTCTTGAATTCATCTATCAACTCCCTTTTGCTTCCAGTCACCAGTAAGTCATCCACATATAGTGAGATGATCAATAGAGTCTCATGCTCAGCCTTCTTAACATACAAGGTAGGCTCACTTAAGCTCTTTTCAAAACCAAGCCTTTACATATAAGTGTCTATTCTGTCATACCAGGCCCTTGGTGCCTGCTTAAGGTCATAAAGTGCCTTCTTGAGCTTGTAGCTTTGTGTTCCTCACCTGGAACTTCAAAACCTTCAAGCTGATCAACAAAGATCTCCTCCTTAAGAAAGCCATTCAGAAATGCTGACTTTACATCCAATTGGTGTACCTTCCATTGCTTCTGAGCAGCCAAAGCAAACAACAATCTTATTGTATCTAATCTTGCAACTGGTGCAAAAGTCTTATAAAAATTAACTCCATGCTGCTGACTGTATTCCTTCACAACCAACCTAGCTTTGTGCTTGTTTAGTGACCCAACAACATTGTATTTGGTCCTAAACTCCCATTTTACACCAATAACTTTCTTATGGATAGGCCTATTAACCAAGTCCCAAGTGCCATTTTTGTGTATCATGTCCATCTCTGCTTGCATGGCATCCTTCGAACAGTCTTCCTTGGCAGCTTCATCAAAGTTTGAAGGCTCTAGAATAGCCACATCACACCTCTCATAGATGTCGGCTATTGATCTTGTACCCCTAACAAGTAGATCATCAAGGTCTTCCTCTTCATGAGCTTCATTTTCAGTAGGTTCTAACTCAACATCTTGCTGCCCTGGTTCAGGTAGAGTTGCATCTATACCACTCCACTTCCAATAGCAGCTTTCATTAAACTTTACATCCTTACTCACAACAATCTTCTTTATGAATGGATCAAAGACTCTATAGCCCTTCTTTGTGCTGCTATAACCAACAAAAATACCAGGCCTTGACTTTACTTCAAGCTTGCTTCTTTTCTCTGCTAGAACCAAGGTGTAGCAAAGATAACCAAATACCTTCAAATGAGACACTAAAGGCTTGTGTCCAAATCAAGCCTCAAATAGGGTTTTACCTTTGACAGTATTGGTTGGAAGCCTATTGAGCAAATACACAGCTGTGTTTACTGCCTCAGCCCAAAAGTTGTTAGCCAGCTTGGTCTAAAACAATAAGCATCTTGCCATGTCAAGAACTGTTCTATTCTTCCTCTCATAAACATCTTTTTGCTGTGGTGTGTAGATGTTTGTTAGCTAATGCAAAATCACTGCTTCTTCACAAATCTTTTGGAACCTAGCTGACACATACTCAGTGCCATTATCAGACCTTAGTGCCTTTAGTTTACAACTAAATTGGTTTTCAACTAAAGCCTTAAACTTGATAAAAAATCAATCACCCCTGATTTCTGCTTCAAAAATTTTACCCAACAATACCTTGTACAATTATCAATAAACAGTACAAAGTACCTACTGTCATTCCATGAGGAAGTCTTCATAGGTCCAAAAACATCTGTATGAACCAAGTGAAGCTTTTCTTGAGCTCTTGAAGCCAAATAAGCTGGAAATGGCAGTCTGGTCTGCTTTCCCAGCTGACAGACTTCACAAACAACATCCTGAACTTCTATCTTGGACATATCCTCAACCATATCCATTTTGTACAGCTGACCAAATGACTTGTAGTTCACATGCCCCAATCTCTTGTGCCATAAGCCAGACTCATTAGCTTGACTAACATATGCTCTTGCATTTAGCTTATTTACATTTAAAACAAAACATCTATCTAACATGGACACAGTTACCAATTCTTGTCCAAATGGATCTTCAATCACACATGAATTATTTCTAAAGGAAAGACAATGCCCTTTTCAAGCAATTGACCAGCACTCAATAAATTTTGATCAATATCAGGTACAAAAAGAACATCAGAGATTGTTTTGTTACCTGACTTAGTGCTGATCACCACCTTGCCCCTTTCTTTGGCCTCAATGAAGTTTCCATTCCCTATTCAAATTTTAAAGGAATAATTGGTATCTAGCTCCCTGAACAACCCTTCATTAGATGCCATATGATGTGTACGACCACTATCAATCAGCTAACCTTTCTTCACACTGGTTGCAGTAGCAAAACAAGAAAAAGTGAAGACTTGCTCCTTCTGAGCTTGAACATCCTCAGCTGTTTGAGCCTAATCCTGCTGCTGTGGTAGAGCTTCACTTTGTTTTTGTAAACTTTTTCAACATAACCAAGTTGCTTATAGCTCCTGCATTGGATATCAGGTCTGTACCAGCAGTACTTCTCCAAATGTTTGGTTTTCTTGTAGTGAGTGCATGGTGGGAACTTCTTTATTCCAGCATCTCTTTTGGACTTATCTTTCTTATCTGACCAAGCTTTCTTTCCCTTGTAGCTTGTAGCTTGAGCTTGACCTTTCTTTGCCTCTAGCCCGAAAAGCACCCTCAGAATGATCCTCCAATCTGTTTGCTCTCCTCTGCTCTTATGCACAAAGAACATTGATTAGCTCAATTAGAGATATAGCTGATAGGTCCCTAGAGTCCTCTAAAGAAGATATTTTTGACTCATACTTCTTTGGGAGAGTTGTAATAACCTTTTCAACTATTCTCTTTTTAGTGAACTCATCACCTAGAAGTCTAATGTTGTTAACAATCACCATTATCCTGTCAGCATATTGCTTAATGGTTTCAGACTCTTTCATCTTGAGGTTCTCAAAATCCCTTCTTAAATTTATCAACTATTGCTGCCTAGTTTTCTTTGACCCCTAGAACTCCTCTTTAAGCTTGTCCCATGCTTGCTTTGGAGAGTTGCAAGCCATGATCTTGGTGAAGATCACATCAGAAACACTATTCTGCAAGCAAAACATTGCCTTGTACTTTTTGGCACAATCTTCATTGTGTTGTCTGATTTGAGCTATTGTAGGATTAGCTCTCAAAGGTGGTGGTTCTTCATTTGTATGAACTACATTCCACAAGTTATGAACTTGCAAATAAGTTTTCATTTTTATAGCCCATATGTTGTAATTTTCTCTAGAAAAAACAGGTGGTAGAGGAGGTGAGAAACTCATCTTTTACAGCACCAAAATGACAGCAACAAAAATTACTTCTATTTTTTCTTTTCAAACACTTAAGAAGGAAAACAAACAACAAGCAAAAGGCCCTCAAAGATGACAAGCTCTCGATACCATGTTAAGTTTTTAAGCCATAAAGAAAGAAAAATTGTAGAGCAAGATAACAACAAAAAAATGATCAAAATTGATCTTATCTGATCTGATTCATTAATTCATAAAAAAATAAAGTATACAAGCAACCATAATGTATAGAGTAAATCTGCCCTTACATAAGCAGATTTTGAGCAGTACAAAGGGTGGGAATTATACATTAAAAAGTGATCCTAAGCTACCTGACATTAGACCTATAAGTCAACACATAATCTTGACCAAATTACATCACTAAATTCAAATGAAATTAAAAACAACAAAAATACAAAATGAATTTGGTCCTTCACATAATGCACTACTGTTGTAACTTCAAATCAGCTGCATGTGAGCCACCATGATCCAAGTCTACTGTTGCATTGCATGCCAAAAATCAATAAGGATCAACATTTTGAGTTTGAGAGTTTGAAGGTTGGGCAGACTCTAGGGGAGTTTCTGGAGCTGTAGAGGGTGCGGGGACTTAAGAAGAAGGGACTTTTGATGTTAGGAGTCCCTTCCAAAGTCTACTTAACTTATGTTGTGGGCACTCACTCTCAATTGATGTTTGAGTTTCCTCCCTTGTTCTGGACCTTTTTTGGTATTTCTTCATGGGTGGTTTCTTTGAAATGTCAATGGTGCTTTACTCCTTGGCACGAGCTTCACGCATAAGAGCATTGGTATCCATATTAGAGGATTGTTTGGGTGTGGAGTGAGATTTTTGAATGGTCCCTAAACCATCAATGTAAGTATTAGCCTTGCTTGATGAGGATGAAAAAGAATAAGGAATATTAGGTGTAATAAGCCAATTGCGAGAACGAATCCCACAGACTTCTAAAAATAAAAAGGAGGTTCTCTTACATTCCTGATTTAGAATTTTGCTAAGACAGTGGAGCCATTGAATGGCCAAGCTTTTGAAGCTGAAGGCACATTGTAGTCGTTTAGCCAACTGATGGGGTCAGTACTTCGTTGACCATTGAGACTTTGATTTTGTAAACAATATTGAAAAAAAATCCTAACTGTAACCAAATCTACCAACTCAGGAGTATGCCCCTTGTTCAGACGTTTGAACTACTTGTTAGCATCTTTCGAATCAATAGGCTAACTATGAGAACAAAGGAATTCTTTGGGAAGTGACCAATAGGTGGGAAAGCCAAATCCATTCTCAAGCTTGCAAATGACTCCTATAAACTTTTTCTTCTTCCAATGCAGATTGGAAAGACTATTCTAAATGATTAGATTAAAACCTTGACGAACACTAAAGTGGGCAAGTCCAGCACCAGCCCCTTTCCTTATAATCTTCAATTGGTAAAATTTTTGGAAAAATCCTAAGTGGGGTTGTTCATTTCGTTCATAGCAACCAATGAAATATTATCCTATCAGAGTCCACCAGGATAAAGCTATCGTTGTCTCGGTGCGATGCCATACTTAGTCAAAATTGAGCAAAAGAAAGGATGTAAGGGTAAGTGGAACCCAACCTCTAGTAGAATCAAGGGAAGAATGAAACCTTGAGTGTTGTCACTCAAACGACATATGGGTGGTTGTTTGATATAATAAGCAAAGTTTGGGTGTCTAAAGCCTTGAGCTCCTAAAAATCGGTGTGTTACTTCTTGTGTTGTGTTACATTCAATTGAGGGAGTGGATATGCGTGGGGGAGTATTTTTCATGTTTTTGAGGTTCAAATGTGAAAGGATTTTGGGAGGTTAAGTTTCAGTTACTCTGATTTTGACATCTACCACGGGTATTTGTTCTCGACATTTTATTTTTAAATGGAAAAAAGAAAATAAAGGAAGAGAAGAATAAGATTACCTTAAGATAACTGGGATTGATGACGATGAAGACAAAAGAAATGAGTAGAAATGAAGTTAGGGATTTAATTGATTCAACAAAAGTGTTGATGAAGTGTTTTTCGTGAAAACCATTTGAATTCTCAAATACTAAGTTGACAACTGTCAAGAAGGAAAGTAGGTATAACATTTGAAATATAAGTGGTTGTAGTGCCCTATTCTAGACCCTTGAGGAGGATCTAAGAAAGTGGTGATACCACCTTACATCCTTTCTCTTTCTTCAAACCCAATTGGCGAGAAGTTAGACTTCCACAAGAGTTGACACAAAATAACAAAATTTGAAAAAATTAATTATAAAGTAAACCAATACAAATTGAGGCCATGAGTTTCATTACAAGAGTTAATGAAAAATAATAGTTTGACGAATACAGTTTTAGTTACAAAATATTGTTTTCAAAATCCTAAGCTTTAACACCACCCTAAGTCATGTATAATACAAAAGCATTAGAAGTCTCACAAAAGAAAATATCATCTGGCGTAGTCCTTGGTGATTTGTTTACTTCTGCAATGATCCTGAGAAGTAAAGGTAACGTAGTAAGTTCATAGAACTTAGTGAGTTATAGAGCAGACACTAATATAACTGTACATAAGACAAACAAATAAACCTTTTCAACTCAGTGAAACACATAGTTCACCTACCGATGAATACTATACACAAGTAGACTTTATCTAGTTCACCCATTGGCGAATACCGAACTTACACAAACTTTATGTCACATCCCAAAAGCTAGGTTGGTAGAGTCGGTGTAACACCCCTATTTTCTTAATAGACTAAATTGGAGATTTTGTAAAGTTTAGGATCAAATTTATAATTTTAATAAAGTTTGGGGACTAATTTGAGTTTTAATTGAAGTTTTGTGGTAGAATTGGGAATTTTGGGGCTAATATGTGAAGTGGTAAGAATTTAAGGTTCAATTGTAAAAACCATAACATTTTGGAGTCCTTAAGAACAATTTACCCATTTTCTTTTGTATAAAACCCTATTTTCTTCTTTCCCAAACCCTTTCATCTCCCACTTTTATTTTTCCTCTCTCTCACCTCTGCCGAAATCCTCCCCTCATCCTCTCCTCTCTAATATTTTCGACGTAGCTCCGATAACCCTTGTCCCATCGTCTATGTTGTGCATCGCCACCACCATTGCGCTCGACGTTACCTTGCCATCGTCGTTTGTGAGAGAGGGAGTTAAAACAATTCTGTTTTTCCTCCGCCATCCTCTCCTCTATGTGCGCCTTTATGTTTGGCATGGGTAAGTTGAAGATTGTGTTGGGGCCTCAAGTGTGGTCTCGATTTTGTGTGTTTTTGACCTTTTTAAGCCCTTCCATTGGGGCACCGATGATGGCATCATTAGGGTCTTCAAAACCCTAGATCCCATTTTTGCTAAGGTGATGGTAGTGGGCCTTGTAAAGCAACCCAATTTGTGACCCATCCTTGAAGCCCTATGTGCGTGTGTGTGTGAGTGAATTTGTGGCAAGACCAACCCAATTGAGAGCCCAAAGCATGCCCTAGTGCTTGTGAACCCAAACCCAAAACCAAATAGTGACCCAACCATAGCCCAAGTCAAATGACAAAACTCGTGAGCCTGACCTGACCTGTTGACCGTTGACTTTAACCATTGACTTTTTTACCAACCTTACCCTGTCATTTTTCTACGTCCAAATTCTATTTTCGTTGTCTGTTTCATCAAATTCGAAGCCGAAAGCCTCGTTTTAGCTATTTGTAATAATATTATACTTAGTTATTTCTAGGAAAAGTGGATAAGGGATTTAACTTGGGATATTCTGTGTGTAGGATATTATGATACCGAGAACGATGAGTTACCTCCTCTACTTGTGCAGACTACCCTTGCACAAGCTCTGATAGTGACACAAGAGTTTTTGGTTTCAATTTTGTGTTGTAGTTAGTAAGTGGCATAGTGATAGATTTAATGTATAAAATATTCTCGTATAGACCCGATGATAGATCTGAGCATGAGAGACGTTCTCCTCGTCGTTAGAGCTTCTGCCACTTGAGGTGTGTTCCTATCTTTGTTACATCCTATTGTGTGTGCGAAGTGTCATGAGGAATTTATGAATCTAAGGTAGAACAACATGTCAGTCAATGATTATGAGATATAGTTCTTGAGGTTAGTCTAATATGCTTCGAGGTTGGTGACCAATGAGAAGGAGAAGTGTGAATGATTTAAGAAGGGACTTCGTCTTTTGCTACAGGAGGGAGTTTCTATGCATCACGATAGGGTTTTTAGTGACTTAGTCAGTCGAGTTAAGACAACTAAGAGGTTAGAGGCTCTTAAGAGTAATCAAAGGGCTTAAGACTGGAAGCGAGGTAGAAAGTAAGCGGGCACTACAGTTCAGCCTATTTCTGTTAGTCATATTACGGGTGAGACCTATAATTTTGACTATTCCTACTGGTAGTTTGTGTGGTTCGATTGGTTCTCATCCTGTAAATCTGTGCTCTTATTGTAATAGGAGGCACAATGGTAAGTGTAGAAGAATAACTGTTGCATGTTTTAGATGTGGTTCTCATGAACTTCCTCAATGATTGTCCACATCTCCCTACAGCTTCGTTTGACCAGAGTCAGATTCAAGCATCGATTCAAACTCATGCTGCTTCGAGTTCTGCTAGTAGAGGTAGACTAGTTTAGAGTGGTAGTGCAACTAGATTTGGGGTGAGAAAGCTGAGATTGGTTTATATGACTAGGAGACATGAGGTCGTGATGACCCAGATGTTTTAGCTTGTACTTTCTCTATCCTTTTTATTTCTTATATTGTCACGTTTTGCCAAAGCCGTCGTCAAGGCCCAATATCCGGATTTCTTTGGTTTAGGGAAAATTTCGAGGGTGAAATTTCTTTTAAAGGGGGAGAATTGTAACACCTTTATTTTTTTAATGGACTAAATTAGAGATTTTGTAAAGTTTAAGGTCTAATTTATAATTTTAGTAAAGTTTAGGGACTAATTTGAGTAACAATTTACCCATTTTCTTTTGTATAAAACCTTATTTTCTTTTTTCCCAAACCCTTTCATCTTCCACTTCTGTTTTTCCTCTCTCTCACATCTACCGAAATCCTCCCACAATCCTCTCCTCTCCAATTTTTCTGACGTAGCTTCGACCACCCTTGTCCCATCGCTTGTGTTGTGCACCGTCGCCACCATTTTGCTCGACATTGGCGTGCAAACAAAAGCCTCTTACCTTGCCTCGCCATTACCATTTGTGAGAGAGGGAGACAAAACCATTCGATGTTCCCTCCGCCATTCTCTCCTCCGTGTTTGGCGTAGGTGAGTTGAAGATTGTGTTAGGGCCTCGAGTGTGGTCCTGGTTTTGTGTTGTTTCGGCCTTGTTAAGCCCTTCCGTTAGGGCATAGATGACGACGCCATTAGGGTCTTTAAAACTCTAGACCCATTTTTGCTAAGGTGATGAGAGTGGCCCTTGTAAAGCAACCCAATTTGTGACCCATCCTTGAAGCCCTATGTGTGTGTGTGAGTGAATTTAAGGCAGCACCAACTCAATTTAGAGTCCAAAGCATGGCCTAATGCTTGTGAAACTAAACCTAAAACCAAATAGTGACCTAACCATGTCCCAAGTCAAATGCCCAAATCCGTGAGCCCGACCTGACCTGTTGACTTTGACTCATTGAACCCCGTTGACTCGACTCGTTGACCATTGAATTTAATCGTTGACTTTTTTTACCAACCCTACTCTGTCATTTTTCGATGCCCTAATTCCATTTCCACGATCTATTTTGTCAATTTCGAACTCGAAAGCCTCGTTTTAGGTATTTGCAATAATATTATACTTAATAATTTATATGAAAGTGGATTTGACTTAGGATATTCTATGTGTAGAGAATGATGAGTTACCTCCTCCACTTGTGCAGATTACCCCTGTATTATCTCTGATAGTGACACGTGAGTTTTTGGTTTCGATTTTGTGTTGTAGTTAGTAGTGGCATAGTGATAGATTTAATGTAGAATTTATTCTCGTAGGTTCTAATTCAGCTAGACCTAGTGATAGATCTGAGCGTGGGAGACGTTCTCCTCGTTGTTAGAGCTTCTGCTGCTTGAGGTGTGGTTCTATTTGTGTTACATCCTATTGTGTGATAATGTCATGTGTTAAGTTAATTATGTGATATTGGTTTGAGAAGTGATAATGGTATGATCTTGATTTGTGTTATGTGATCGCATGATGATGTTGCTTGCATATCTATCAGATTGTGGATAACTTAGAATAATGCGATTAATTTACTATGTACTCTAATATATATATATATATGAGATTGCGATTGAGACTGAGATATGTGCTATCATACCATTGTGTGCTCATGTGTGCTTTCGCATGATGTTTTCATGTTTTGCCAAAGCCGTCGTCAAGACCCAATATCTGCTCTTTGGTTCAAGGAAAATTTCGTGGGCAAAATTTCTTTTACGGGGGGAGAATTGTAACACCCATATTTTGTTAATGGACTAAATTAGAGATTTTGTAAAGTTTAGGGACTAATTTGTATTTTTAGTAAAGTTTAGGGACTAATTTGAGTTTTGTTTGAAGTTTTGTGGCAAAATTGGGAATTTTGGGACTAATCTATGAAGCGGGTAGAATTTGAGGCTTAAATGTAAAAACCCTAACTTTTTAGAGTCCTTAAGAATAATTTACCCGTTTTCTTTTTTATAAAACCTTATTTTCTTCTTTCCTAAACCCTTTCATCTCCCTCTTTTGTTTTTCCTCTCTCTCACCTCTTTCAAAATCCTCCCCTATCCTCTTCTCTCCAATTTTTTTGACGTAGCTCCGACCACCCTTGTCCCATCGTTCATGTTGTGCACTGTCACCGATTGCGCTCGACATTGGCATGCAAACAAACCATTCAGTTTTCCCTCCGTCATCCTCTCCTCCATGTATGCCTCCTTGTTTGGCGTGGGTGAGTTGAAGATTGTGTTGGGGCCTTAACTGTGGTCTTGGTTTTATGTTGTTTTGGCCTTGTTGAGCCCTTCCGTTAGGGCATCGACGATGGTGCCGTTAGGGTCTTCAAAACCTTAGATCCCATTTTTGCTAAGGTGATGGGAGTGGGCCTTATAAAGCAACCCAATTTGTGACCCATCCTTGAAGCCTAATGTGTGTGTGTGTGTATTTGTGTGAGTGAATTTGGGGCAACACTAACCTAATTGAGAGCTCAAAGCATGGCCCAATGCTTGTGAACCCAAACCCAAAACCAAATAGTGACCCAACCATGGCCCAAGTTAAATGCCCAAACCCGTGAGCCCGACCTGACCAGTTAAATAGACCCGTTGACCAAACTCCTTGATCGTTGAGCATTGAATTTGACCGTTGACTTTTTTACTAACCCTACCTTGCCATTTTTCTACGTCCTTATTCTATTTCCGTAATCTGTTTCGTTAGATTCGAACCTGAAAGTCTCGTTTTAGGTATTTACAATAATATTATACTCAATTATTTCTAAGAAAAGTGGATAAGGGATTTGACTTGGGAATTCTGTGTGTAGGTGATTATGATACTAAGAACGACGAGTTACCTCTTCCAGTTGTGTAGACTGCCCCTGCCCAAGCTCCGATAGTGACACGTGAGCTTTTGTATCAGTTTTGTGTTGTTGTTAGTAGGTGGCATAGTGATAGATTTAATGTAGAATTTATTCTCGTAGGTATTGATTCAGCGAAACCCGATGATAGATCTAAGCGTGGGAGACATTCTCCTTATTGTTAGAGCTTTTCTCGTTTGAGGTGTGTTTCTATCTATGTTACATCCTATTATGTGATAATTCCATGTGTTGAGTTAATTGTGTTATTTTGGTTTGAGATGTGATAATGGTATGATCTTGATTTGTGTTATGTGATCGCATGATGATGTTGCTTGTGTATCTATCGGATTGAGGATAACTTAGAATAATGTGATTAATTTACTATGTACTCTGATATATATATAATCATGGGTTACGATTGTAGGTGGAAGACGTGGTAATCACCCCTTCAAACGACTGATAATAAAACCACACTGCGATTGGTGACGATTGGTTGTGGAGGTGTTTTGGGGAACCTTGCCACTGTGTTGGTGTGTTAGAGATTGGGTGCATTGCATTATGGTTGTGTTTTCTTTGCATTGATCTATAACATGCTGTGTGGTTATTTTAATGCTATGAATGACTGTGATATTGTGACTATGGATGTATACACTTTAGAGACACACAGAGCGCTTTAGCTCATTCCCCAATAGTTTCTCTTTTAGACATAGTGTTCTTAGACGACTTGGTACTCGTAGAAACTCGTGTTCTTAATTGTTATCATTTATTATTCATTAAGATTTTTTTTGGGATTTTTAGATTATTATATTATTAAATTATTTCGGGATTGTAATGTTAATTTTAAATTTGGGTTTTTTTTATATATTTCGTTAAGGTATTTGATAAATATTTTTAAGATTGGACTCATTCAGATATGTGGGAAATGAGTTGTTTTACTTTTATTTATTTACAAACTATATATATGCGTTTACAAATTTAGAGGTTTCGTGAGGGTGAAATTACAATAGTTACCCTCTAGATTCAATCACATCTTCTAGGCTGGGTGAAGGGGTTATAATCGGGATCGTAAGTCAGGGATTAGCTAACCAAAATTCGTAATTATGTTAGATCAATAGAGTAAATATAAATAGTGTTAATAAGTAGGACTAAATTTGAATAATAGTTAAATTAAAGAACCTAAATCGATAAATTAGGTCTAATGGATAGTGGAGGATTTATTAAAGCAAGGGTAATACAGCGAGGGACCTATAGGATAAATAAACCAATTTTAGAAATAAGTTTGGTTTATAAGCCAACACTATTTACTTCATCTTCACGAGCTTCTCATTTTTTTTCAAGCCTCTGCATTTTAAAAATCAATTGCATCTGACAGTTAAAATTTTCTTTCAAAACTTTTGCATTCATCAATTTTCTTAGCATCCAAACACTCTTCTTTTTCACATTTCTTAAAGAAAATCATTCATTTTCATTCAAAATTGGTTCGATTCTTGTGCGAACTGCACGGTCTTCCAAAGGAGCACGAAATCGAAGGTAAACAATCTGTTTCTCATACTAGATCTACATAAGATGCTTTTTTATTTGAGTATTTACGTTTTTTAGAAAAGAAACATAAAAGATCTTTAGTTTCAAATGTTCGGTTTCAAGAAGTGACCACCTCCATTACTTTACCTTTGTTCTTGGATAGTAATGATGGGATGCAACAAACCCCTAGGAAGTATGTAATTGCACCGACACACACTCTTGTAGTGACAGCCTTTGGCTAGATACTTTTTCTAACACATGCAGTGAAGTGTTCTCCCTTGATAAGTCACAATGCACTCACATTGGAGTGTCTTTTATTAGTACCATGTCGCTGCAATTGGTAAGTTATTTAAAGATTCAAAGATTGATTCTACCCATTCATTATTGAAGCAATTCCAATCATTCATCCAAAAAATAGAAGGCTCAATATTCATTCATATTCATCCAAATTCACATATCAGCATTCCAAGCAATTCAAGATTTATGCATAAAATAAAAACTGTGGTCACATTTTTGTTGAAATTTTGCATACGTTCATTAACCTAAAGACATAAATAATTTTTAAATATGTGGGTGTAAATCGTATTTCCATTTCACACAAGATCCCCTCAAACTTAATGTCTGCATTTTCCCTAATGCAGTGACAATATTATACAAATTAAAATGGAATGCAACTACAATGCAAATGTACTAACAAATAAAATGCAGTGACAAATAAAAATGCAATGACAACTAAATGCTATGCATGCAACTAACTAATGAAAAGTTAACTAACTCATTTGTTCAGTAGCTGATGAACAATAAGTGGCTGTTTTGGCTTTCTTCTTCTTCTTCTTCTTCTTCTTTGGGCGCTCCTCTTCTGCTTTATGACTCTTTTTCTTGTCATTCCTCTTTCTCTTTTTGTCATTGGAATCAACTGGAGTAGCGTATTGCTCCTTCATAGCTGGTTGAGCGGAGGCCTCATCGACAGTCACATCAGATGGATGGACTTCAACAAGCGGTGCTACATAAGGTACAATGGCTAAGTTAAGATCCTCGGCGCTATTGGTGACTTCCTCAGCCTGGCTCGCTTCAAGTAGAGCCAAATTTTCAACGGATGCCTCCGCACTGGTAGTTGCGTCGATAAATTCTTCCTCAAAATTTGTCGGGGCATCTTCCTTCTCTTCATTCTTCTCCTTTTCTTCCTTCTCTTCCTCATTTTCCTTCTTCTCCTCAAGTTTCTCCTTCTCAATTGTGCCTATTTGAATGCCTTCCTCCGCTTCCAAACCCATAGATACAATCAGTGTACGCATCTCCTCAGCAACAGCCTCCCTTTTCACCATGTTAGCCCCAAGGCTATTCGAAAATTCATCCTTGAACAGGCTGGTGATAATTCTGAAAAGTCCTCTATGGCGTTGGAATGTCCCTCTTGCTCCTCATCATCAAAGATATGAATTCCTTTTGGGGATGGGACAGGTTGAGGCCTACCTTCAAGAGTAGGTTCCTCGGAGGATGATGGGGCTTCCCTAACAATAGGTGGGAATACAAGAAACTCTAGCATGGGATTGGGTTCAAACTCTAATGTAGCAACAATAGCATTGTTCCATGCCATTATGTATGCATAAAAGACGTTCTGCCTATAATCCATTTCCTCCAACATGCTGACAAGGCGAATCTGGTGCATATCCATGCGATCAATGATTAGTTCTATTGTAGCCAACTTTTTCTCAACTTGAGGGTTTATGGGCGTATCTTTTTGCTTCTCCTTTTTCCTTCCTTTACCTTTCTCCTTCTTCTTAGGCACCTCTTTCACCAAAGGGATTTCTTGTCCCCTAGTCATTTGCTCCACCGAGATATCAGTTATTGGCCCCTTGTTTTCTAACACCTCCTCACCATCTCGAGGCACAATGCCCCTTCGTTTGCAGAGCATCATAATTAAAGAAGAAAAAGGCAAGATACCTATCTGTTTACTCATGGCTTCAACAATTTCTTCACGTAAAATTGTATCGACATTGATGTGGCGGCCCTTCAGAATAGAGTGCAAAAGGCACATGTGATCCAGCGTCATAGTTGTGCTATGGGTTGAAGGCAGAATTCGATTGTTTACAAAGTGGAACCATACCTTACTCTGAGTGGTGAGATAATGCCGATGCATAGTGTAGTTATGCAGATCGTTGCCAGTCCACACAGCTTCCTTGACGCATAGATCTCACATCACCTTGTCAGCACCTTCATTAGTTAACTCCTCTAAAAACGCAGTGTGGGTATCTTCCTTCTCGACGAAGTGGAAGAGTGCGTTGATGTGAGTCGCACTCCAAGGCACCAGACCCTCGCGTAAAAATACAAACTCTTGTTTAGAATTCTTTAAGTTGGCATAAAACTCTCTTACCAAAGTGAGGGTATAATCGGCCAGATGGTCGCAAAAAGACTCCCAACCCAAGCGAGAGATTGCCCTTACAATTTGTTTCCCTAACGACCGTTGTGGCGACAACTAGAAACCCTGCTTCGGGTGACAGTTTCTCTTGAGCATGATGTCGTGGTAGCGGTCCTTCGCTACCTTGGAGAGGAACAGGATGAGTTCTTTTTGTGAGGGTTGGTCAGTATTCCGAACCATAGTGGCTGAGGATTCAGTGAGGGATTTCGAAGGGGTTTTTGCTCCTCGCGTTCTTTCCATAATAACTGAATAAGGAGAACGAGAGAATTTTGTAGAAAGGTGTGAAGACAATGAAGAAGATGGTTGCAGCAACAATGGAGGTTGTGAGTGGGGGAAGAGAAATGACAGAATAAGGGTTTTATAATTCTTGCAGAGGAAGAGACGTGATTATTGCAATTGTCTTGGGAAGACATTATGTCTGCAGCCAATAAATGCCAGGTTACAGATAGTACCTCTTGGTTTGATCTAACGGCTAGGGATAGATGAAGATCAATCAACATGATTCTTGCTGAAAAAGCTTTGCTGAGTCATCACCGAATGCGTCGACAAGTTGTGCTTTATGATGTGTCGACAAAAAGGATATTTTTTATTCCTACATAAACTAAAAAGGAAACAAATGAAAATAAAAAGCAAAAAGTAAAAGCAAAAATTACAATGACATTAAATAAATGTGACTAGATTTATGGTCTCGTTGTGTTCTTTGACATCTGGGATCACGTAATGCTTCAATTGTCACCGCACAATGCTGGAATGCTTCGACAACTTTGAAAGGGCCTGACCATCTCGAGTGCAATTTACCTGGATGTAATTTCAAACGTGAATTAAATAGAAGTACTAACTGACCAAGGTTAAATTGTCGCCACAAGATGATATTGTCGTGCCATCTCTTAGTCTTTTCCTTGTATATGGCTGCATTTTCATACGTAGTGTGACAAATTTCTTCCAGCTCGAAAATGTCTAACAGTCGTTTCTATCTAGCAGCATCGTACTCCATGTTTACCTACTTGATCGCCCACATGGCTTTATGTTCAAGTTCAACCGGCAGGTGACAGATTTACCAAACACTAATTGATACGGTGACATCCCCAACAGGGTTTTGTATGTAGTGCAAAGCACCTACAACGCATCATGTAGTCGCGAAGACCAATCTCTCTGGGATGGGTTAACCACCTTCTCAAGAATACTTTTAATTTGTCGATTGGAACCCTCCGCTTAGCCATTCATTTATGGATGGTATGTGGTGGCCATGCGATGCTTCACACCATATCGTTTCAATGCTGTCACTACTTGGTTATTGTGAAAATAAGTACCTTGATCACTTATCAATGCCCTAGGTTTTCCAAATATTGTAAGGATATATGTGTGGAAGAACTTCAACACCGTTCGAGCATCATCCTTTGGAACCGCAATTGCCTCAATCCACTTAGAGATATAATCAATAGCAATTAAAATATACTCATTCCCAAAAGAGTTTGGAAATAGTCCCATGAAGTCTATACCCCAAACATCAAATAACTCCACCTCCATGATAGGTTGTTGGAGCATCTCATTACGACGAGATATAGAACTTTTGCATTGACATCTATCGCATTATTGCACAAAATTGTGAGCATCTCGAAATAATGTGGGCCAGAAGAATCCTGATTGTAGGACCTTTGCAGTAGTCCTAACACTACCAAAATGGCCTCCATAGGGAGCATCATAGTAATGTCTCAGGATGGAAGTCATCTCTTCTTCAGGAATGCAATGACAAATGATGTTGTCAGCACATACCTTGAACAAATATGGCTCGTTCCAATGATACTTCGCAGCGTCGCGCATAAATCTGATCTTCTTGTGACCTGTTACACTCAAAGGTAACTTACCACAAACTAAATAATTGACAACATCAGCATACAATGGAGATGCGTGACATAAAATAATTGCTCATATGAAAATGCGTCGACAATGCTTGACTGATTGCCATCTTCGCTTCCAGCTTCTAAATGAGACAAGTTGTCAACTACTTGATTTTCAGATCCTTTCCTATCTCTAATTTCAATATCAAACTCTTATAAGAGCGGGATCCATCTAATCAATCTCGATTTGGTATCTTTCTTCGTAAAAAGGTATCTTAACGCAGAATGATCTGTGTACACTGTAATTCTTGTGACGACAAGGTATGAATGAAACTTGTCGAATGCAAAAACTACTACTAATAATTCCTTCTTAGTAGTTGTATAGTTCACATGCGCTTCAGTTAAGGTTTTACTAGCATAATAAACTGAGTTAAATACCTTCTCTTTGCATTGTCCCAACATAGCTCCTACAATAAAATCACTCGCGTCACACATTAATTCAAATGATTGCATCCAATCTGGTGCGACGATAATTAGAGCTTGTACTAGCTGCTTCTTTATTATGACAAATGCATCTAGACATGCTTCATCAAACATAAAATTATTCTGCTCTAGCAACGAGCATAGTGGTTTGGCAATCTTGGAAAAATCTCGGATAAATCTCCTATAGAAACCAGCGTGACCAAGAAAGCTTATTTTTCCTTTGACATTCATGGGTGGTGGCAATTTCTCAATGATTTCTACCTTTGCTTTGTCTACTTCAATGCCCTGACATGATATTCGATGACCAAGGACAATGCCTTCAGTTGCCATGAAATGACATTTTTCCCAATTCAGCACTAGATTTGTGTCCTCGTATCTTTTTAATACTTTTGCAAATTGTCGACGCATTGGTCAAAATTTTGCCCATACACAGAGAAATCGTCCATAAATACCTCTAATGAATCTTCAATCATATCTAAGAAGATAGCCATCATACACCTTTGGAATGTAGCAAGTGCATTGCACAATCCAAATGGCATACGTTGGAAGGCAAAGGTTCCAAATGGGCATGTAAACGTGGTCTTTGCTTGATCTTTCGGTTCAATGGTGATTTGATAATATTCGTAATAGCCATCTAGGAAGCAATAGTAGGCTTTGCCAGCTAGCCTATCCAACATTTGATCAATGAATGATAGTGGAAAGTGATCCTTCTTTATGGCCGCATTAAGACAACGATAATCCATACATACTTGCAACCAATAGCAACGTAAGTAGGGATCAGCTCGTTCTTATCATTACTCACCACTATGATGCTGTTTTTCTTGGGCACACATTGGACAGGGCTTACCCATGTGCTATTTGAAATGGGGTAGATGATGCCCGTGTCCAACCACTTAATAATCTCCTTTTTCACTACCTCTTTCATTTTCTCGTTAAGTCTTCACTGTTGCTCAATGGGTTGCTTCCCTTCATCTTCCAGCCTAATTTTGTGCATCCAAAAAGAGGGATTAATTCCTCTCATGTCTGTAATGCTCCAGCCTATGGCTCGTTTGTGTTGCTTCAAAATTGCGATAAGTTTTTCTTCTTGACTCGTATTGAGGCTTTCGCTGACAATCACAGGTAATGTGTCATTGTCACCTAGAAAGACATACTTTAAATGCGTTAGACAAATCTAAGGATTCCAATTCCAACCTTGTTTTAGCTCACAACTATTAGCCTCAGCTCTGTGGTCGCAGTCAGTTAGGATATCATCGGTGGTTATCACTGCATCTTCATCTGAAACTATTGAATTTTGTTCATTGAATTCTTCTATAATAATTTCATCCAGTAGGTCAATGTGGTGACATTGCTTCTTACTTCTAGACGAAGATACTTCGAACACACTGAAAGTGACATGCTTGTCATTATGACACATAATTAGCTGACCCTTGAAAACATCAATAAGTGTGCATCCCGTTGCTAAAAATGGGTGTCCCAAGATGATGGGCACCTCCTTATCTGCTTCGCAGTGAAGGATGATAAAGTCGACATTGAACACGAGCTTATCAACATGAACGAGAACATCTTTGATCTGGCCTTCAGGTTGTGCTAAAGATCTGTCTGTAAGCTGTAATGTCACCACAGTGGGTTTCAAAGATCCAATTCCTAACTTCTTGAATGTGGACAAAGGCATAAGGTTAATACTAGCTCCTAGATCGCATAAAGCTTTACCTAGATAATGAGTTCCAATGGAGCATGGGATTGTGAAGCTGCTAGGGTCTTTCATCTTTGGTGGCAACTTATTTGTTAGCACAACGCTGCACCCCTCTGTGAGTGCAATTGTTTCGATGTCAGAAAGCTTTTTCTTCTTTGATAGTAGTTCTTTCATAAATCTCCCATAATTGGGGATCTGCACAAGAGCATCCACTAAAGGTATGTTAATGTGTAATTGCTTCAAGGTATATTGTTAGTGGGTTGTTGTAAAGGATTTAGTTGCACCGACTTGGGTAGTTGAATCGACATCTTTGTTGGTTGAATTGTGGGCATAGGAGAGTGACTATAGGTGGCCCCTTCTCATTTATTTCCGTTGAGTCTTCCTCATAGGTCACTTCTTTTTGTTGCTTTGGCTCAGATGCGTTGACATGTACTTGATTTGAACTACTACTTGGCTCAGTAGTTTGCTTTCCACTTCTTAGCGTGATAGCCTTACAATGCTCCTTCCCCTTCTGAGTTGGATTTTCAATGTCACTAGGCAAAGCACCTGGTGACCTTGTGCTCACGTTAGAAGCCAATTGTCCTAGCTAAGCTTCCAACACATGAATAGAAGAAGAGTTTCCTTGAACGATTGCTTCCATTCTCGTGATATGCTCTCGCATCAATGTTTTAAGAGTAGCCAATGGATCTGCTCTTGGTTGAGAATATTACTGTTGCTGTTGTTGATGCTGTCCTTACATACTTGGAATTGCATTCTGTTGTGGTGGCATTCGAGTTTGTGCTTGCATTTGGTTAAATAAATCCATTTGATTTTGTGATCGCATCTGGTCATGTGAACACATATTATTTGGGTACGCATGCAGTTGCGGGTTGTGATTATAGTTCTGTTGTTATTGGTTGTTGTTGTAACTCCTTTGTCTAAAATTACCTTGAGTTGAGGCATTTACATATCTAAATGTAAATGCATTCTGGTTCCCCTAAGGTTGTTGTGTACGATTAGGATTACTGTATGAGTTACCATAGGAATTTCCTCTGATGTTATTGACATAAAATGCGTTCTCAGCATGTTGTGGGCAATCCTCATAACTGTAGTTGTCATCGCAAATTTCACAGGAAAATGTCGGGATATCCAACTGTTAGGTTACTTGAATTGGGGCAACTTCACTTGTTCCCTTCATGTTCTTGATCATGTTTGCCAATGAGGATACCTATGCACTCAAAGCTGATATAACATCTAATTTCATAACACTAGGATTAGTTTTTACCTATGTAGAATGAGAAATTGGATATTGATAGTCATTCTATGCAATTCTCTCTAATATCTGTACGGCTTCATTGTAGGTGCAATCCAACAATGGTCCATTGGCAGGTGCATCAACAAGATTTCTTATTTGTGCATTTAACCCATTATAAAATATCTCGATCTGAGTCTCTTGTTGAATTCCATGCATGGGGCAACGTCTCAGCAAAGTCTTGTAACGTTCCCATGTAGTGTGTAAGTTCTCATCATCCAGTTGATGATACGCCGTGATATCATTCCGTAATCTTGCATTCATTGTCGATGGATTAAATCTCAGCACGAACCATGTTGCTAGCACACTCCAAGAAGTAATGGATCCATTTGGTAAACCAAGGAACCATGTTCTCGCCCTCCCTCGCAATGAATAAGGGAATAGCTGCATCCTCAAGGCATTATCAAGAGCAGCATGTTAACTAAAAGAAACGCATATGAGTAGAAATGATTTAAGATGCTCTCTAGCATCTTCATGAGGTAAACTTGCATATTGTCCATTAGAATTCAACATTTGAAACATAACCAGTTTCAATTCAAAATTACCAGCCTATATTGCCAGTCTAACAACCCCTGGTTGTAAGTCATCAAGCACAGGAACAACAAAATCTCTGATCGTCCTGTCTTGAACTTGCTCCACTTGTGGCAGCGGTGGTGGTAAATTATTAATTCTTTGTAGCTGTATTGGAGGAACTACATTCTGTGGCAACAATGGTGGAAGATCATTGCTGTTTCCAGCCATTTTCTTTTGTTGTTGCTTCCTCCTTCGAATAGTCTGTTCGAGTTCTGGATCAAAGCTCATAATATCCTTAGGATTCCTCCTTGTGGATGTACAACTCCTAAAGAATTTGATAAGATC
The DNA here is from genome assembly GCA_005610355.1 of Gossypioides kirkii. Lineage (NCBI taxonomy): Eukaryota > Viridiplantae > Streptophyta > Magnoliopsida > Malvales > Malvaceae > Gossypioides > Gossypioides kirkii. Next base: position 20,377,700 of record CP032246.1, on the reverse strand, counting down.
AAAAGAAAGTCAAACAAATTAGTAAAAATAAAAAGTTAAGTGAGAAAGAATAATTGCAACTACAAAAATGAACATCAAACAAATGTCATCCCCGGCAACGGCGTTAAAACTTGATCGGCCTATAAACGCCACAGCATTTAAGTGCAAGCGGACACTCGTTGATGCAAGTATAGTTGATAGATTTTCTCTATCAGATATCGATCTCAAGAGGATAGAGTTATTAATGTTCAATTGTCGAAGCAACTAAAGTTAAAATTAGAGAAAATGCTAGTAAGGATGTCAGCGTAATTAAATCAGATCTGCACCACTAAGTTAGTCAAAGTTGTCAATGCAATGATAAAGATAAATGTCAAAGCAACTGAAAGTAAAATAAATTATTGTTGATATTTTTGAGAATTTAAATGCTGAAAAAGTAAAAGTGTGATCAAGTGCGAAGAATGGATTGGATCACTGACTTCACTAAGTAGCAACGCTACATGCATCGACAAGGTATTTTGTAAATGAACTATCATAGCAATAAGATTCCAATGAAATCATACCAATAACAACTCTCTGATTAACCAAGACTCAAGTGCCCACATTTACCTCACCTTCCAATGTTGGCAACGCCTTGCACTCAAGAACAAGTGACTAGAATTCCTCCTAGCCTCAAGCAACTTCCGCTGACTTGCTTGTTAACCTAACTTGTCACCGCCGTTTCTAGTGTCGGTAGACTGCAATTACACTTTCATGGTCAAAACAGTTAAGTCTAAGGGAAAACAAATAAGAAGAATTAAATAGGAATCAAAGTAATCTAACATTGAAAGATATTTCCATATACAATCAACTATCAATAAGAATTCATCAACATTAAGATAGGGATTAATAAATAATTCGAAGCATACTATTCCTAGGCTACTAGGATTATTCCTTAACCGCTCCTCTTGTATTGTATCAAGCACTCCTCGTCAGAAGTTGTCGCACACTTGCTCGATCAGCTCACCAAACTCCAGAACCAAGCTGCAAAGCTTTAGAGAATTTGCAGACTTAATTTCTTCACCTTTTGATACTTCTTTCCTTCTTCTCTCCTCTATTTATAAGCTTTGAGAATTTCAAATCTCAAATCCTCTCAAATCCAACTCCTTCTGCAGATATCAAAGTTTGTTAAAATCCAGCTATGCACTCACGCAGATCTGGTGTATTCTTCATGAATCTGTAGATTATCGTGATATTGCTGGGCGCAATTGTAATCTTTAATTGCGGCGACTACGTGTTATTCTCCTGCGCTAGTGCTTCCAGATGTGTTTGTAGCGTGAATTCACTCATACAAAGTAGATGTTTCCATGCAGTGACATTTCTGGCCGTAATTCCAAGCTAAACTTGTGGCTGCATCTTTGAACTTTTTCTAACATTGATCTTCCAAGATGGATCCCCGCGCTGACAATTTCCAACGCAATACATATGCTACATATGGCGACATTAGTGCACAGACGAGAATTTAAGCCACACAACATTGAGTTAGAAAATGTAAATGCTAAGTATGAAATGACTATCATGCATGCTAAATAAAATACAAAAGGGACAGTTAATACATAAATTTAGGGAGAAAATAAGTGTTATTTGTGATGCTATCACTAAGCTCACAAATATTTGCCTCAACCTTGTGGTCGTAATCAGGTAGGAATTTGTCTTCGAATGTCACTAAAAATTCTTCTTGCTCTACTAAGCTACGCTTATTAAATCTTCCACAATTAATTCTTCCAGGACATCAATGTGGTGACATTGCTCTTTACTCCCGTAGGGAGTTGCTTCAAAGACACTGAAGGTAACGTGTTCATCATTATGTCGCATGATTAACTTGCCTTTGAAAACGTCTATAAGAGTGTGACCCGTAGTAAGAAATGAGCGTCCCAATATTATGGGTACCTCCTTATCGGCTTCGTAATCCAGTATGATGAAATCTGCTAGGAACATAATCTTATCTACTTGGACTAGAACATCTTTAATTTGTCCTTCAGGTTGCGCTAGAGATCTATCTACTAGTTGCAATGTCACTGCAGGAAGCTTCATGTGACCAATTCCCAATTTTCTGAATGTTGACAAGGGCATAAGTTTGATGCTTGCTCCTAGATCGCAAAGAGCCAAATAATGATTTCCAATGGAGCATAGAATTGTAAAACTGCCAGGATCTTTCATCTTAGGTGGCAATTTGTCAGTATAGCATTACAACCTTTTGTGAGCACAATTGTCTCGATGTTGGTCAACTTCTTTTTCTTTGACAAAAGCTCCTTCATAAATTTCCCATAGCTAGGAATTTGCACAAGAGCATCAACGAGAGGTATATTAACATGTAGTTGTTTCAAGGTGGCCAAAAACTTTTGATATTCTCTGTCATGTTCTTTCTCCTTGAATCGTTGTGGAAACAACAAAGGTATGGAGATATATTAGGTTGTTGTGATACAACTGGCTGCGTCGACATTGGCAGTTGCGTCGATAATTTTGAAGGTCGAATGGTTGGCATGGGTGTAATTACTGGTGGCTCCTCCTCATTTATCTCTACTGCTTCTTCTTCAACTACAACTTCTCCTTGTTGCTTAGTTTCATTTGCGTCGATAGGTGCTGTATTAGAGTTGTTGATTTGTTCAACAGTTTGCTTTCCACTCCGAAGAGTAATAACCTTGCAATGCTCCTTCCCCTTTTGATTTGGATTTTCAGTATCACTAGGTAAGGCACCTGTAAGTCTCGTGCTCATATTAGAAGCCATCTTTCCTAATTGTTCTTCCAACGCTCGGATGGAAGAAGAATTTCCTTGCACAATAGCTTCAGTTCTTGTAATATGGTCATGCATCAAAGCTTCAATGGCAACTAATGGATCCGATCTTGGTTGAGAATAGCTATTGCTGTTGTTGATGTTGTCCTTGCATGCTTATATTTGGCATTGTAGTCTACTGTGGCTGTATACGAGCATGTGACTACATCTGATGGTGATGTGTATGCACTTGAGGATTATGGTTGTAATTCTACTGCTGCTGATTGTAACTCCCTTGTTGAAAATTTCCTTGACTCGAGGAATTTTCATATCGAAATGTGGACGCATTTTAATTCCCCCAAGGTTGTTGAGTCCTAGTTGAACTGTTGTAAGAGTTACCATACGAGTTTCCTCTAATGTTATTGACATAAAATGCATTTTCGGCATGCTGTGGACAATCTTCATAGCTATGATTGTCGCCACAAATTTCACAACTAAATGTCGGGACATCCATCTGCTGGGCTACTTGAATAGGGGCAACGTCACTCGTCCCTTTCAATAACTCCAGGATTCATTTTTACTTGAGCAGTTCGAGAAATCAGGTATTGATAATCATTTTGCACGATTCTCTCCAAAATTCATAGCTTCATCGTAAGTGCAATCCAACAAGGGACCATTTGCAGATGCATCGACAAGATTTCTTGCCTGCGCATTTAATCCATTGTAAAAGATTTCAATCTGTGCTTCCTATTGGATTCCATACATGAGACAACGTCGAAGCAAAGTTTTGTAACACTCCCATGTAGTATGCAGGTTCTCATCATCTAGCTGATAGTAAGTAGTAATATCATTCCGCAATTGAGCATTCATCGTGGGTGGATTAAATCATAAAATAAATTGCATTGCAAGTGCATTCCATGATGTAATAGATCCAGCAGGTAATTCAAGAAACCAGGTACGAGCCCTTCCTTGGAAAGAATAAGGAAACAACTGCATCTTCAAGGCATCATTAGGAACACCATGCTGACTAGAAGAAGCACAGATTAGTAGAAAAGATTTAAGATGCTCTCTCACATCCTCATGAGGTAAACCAGCATATTGCCCATTCGAATTTAACATATGAAACATAATCGGTTTTAACTCGAAATCCAGCTTGGATAGCTGGTCTAACAACCCCTGGTTGCAAGTCATCTAACACAAGAACAACAAAGTCTCTGATTGTTCTATTCTGTATTTGTGCTTCTTATGGCAGTGGTAGATTATTTACATTTTGTGGCTGTATTAGAGGGACAAGATTTTGTGGTGGCAACTGTGGTATAACATCATTTCTAAGTAAAGTCATATTTCTTTGTTCTTGTCTTCTCGTTCGAATGGTTCTTTCAATTTTCGGATCCAAGCCAACAATATTTTCAGGATTTCTCTTAGTGATCATAAACACCTACAAATTTGAAAAATAGCCAAGAAAAATAAAACAAATTAGTAACAAATAAAAATCAGGAAATAAAGAATAACTGCAACTACAAAAATAAACATCAAACAAATGCCATCCCCGGCAACCGCCAAAACTTGATCGTGCTATGAACATCACAACTATTATGGAAGCGAACACTTGTCGGTGCAAGTATAGTTGATAGGTGTAAAGCTATCAGATATTGATCCCAAAGAGATGACTGTCTATTCTTAAATTGTCGATGCAGAAGAGGTCAGAATAAGAAGAAATGTCAGGAATAATGTCAGCGCAATTAAATCAAAGACTACAAATAAAAGAATTAAAACTGTCAGAGACAATATTGTAATACTTTGATATAATATGTCAGAGCAATTGAATAAGAAAATGTAAAGAAGGGGTGAAGGTATTTGGTCAACGCAATTTAAGAAAATTAAAAATGCAAAACAATGATAAAGAAATGGGGGGATCCCTGAGTTGATAAGTTGGCAACCACTAAATGTGACTACAAGGTAAATGATTGATAAATTGTCGATGCAATTAAACTTAAAGAGATCTCACTCCTTTCGAATTCTGTACTTATCAAAGACTCAAACACTCACATTAACCACACCTTCCAGTGCTAGCAATGCTTTGTATTCAAGAACAAGTGGCTAGAATTCCTTAGTGCCTCAAGCAACTTCCGTTGTCTTGCTTGTTAATTTAACTTGTCACTGTACTTTCTGGTCTCAGCAACTACAATAACACTTCTGTGATCAAGCAATTAAATCCAAAGATAAATAGATAAGAAGAATTGAGCAGAAATCAAAATAGATCTAAAATTAATAGGTATTTCCATACACAATTAAGTTCATCAGAATTTATCAGCGTTTAAGAGGAATTAAAGAACAAGTTGAAGCATTCTATTCGTAGCCTACTAGAACTCTTCCGTAAATGCTCCTCTTGCGTCGCACTTAGAACACTCCTTTTCAGGAGTATATCTTGCCTTCTCGTCGCATTAGTTCACCCTTTAGGAATTTTAAGCTGCCATGGAAGCAAGCTTAAGAAAAATCAAAATGGAATTAATTTGTCTCGAGCTTCAAGATCCCCTTTCTCTTCTCTCTCTCCTCAGTATTTATCTTCACTGTCCAGTACAGGTGTCCTTCTTTTCTTAGATCTAACTTCCTTACAACTGCACAAGTTAGTTAATCCAGCTGTACACTCATGCAGATCTAGTGTATGCAAAAAATAGTTACAGGTTGTCGCGACATTTCTGGACGCAAATTTATAGTTTAATTTGCTGTGACAACTTTGACATCTTCATGCACTGATACTTTTGAATATTTTCACACAGAAAAATCCCTGATGTAATATGGAAGTACTTATCTGGTGACATGTTTGGGGGCAATTCTGAATCAAACTTATAGCGATAGCTTTGAACACTTTCCTGCTTTGATCTTGATCTTGTAAGATAGATCCCTGCACTGACATCTGAAGACACAAAATTGACAGTAAATGTAACGACATTAGTAGCATAAGTGGGATAAAATAGAAGAAAATTAAACCAAACATCACTGACTTAGAAAATGCAATTACTAAATATAAAATGCTAAAAATGCATGCTAAACATGAGACAAAGGGAACAAATTATACTGTAAATAGGAAGAATTTAATGGTCTTTTTTAATGCTATCAGTAATCTTTTTAGGGTTTATAGTACGAAAGAAAAAAAGGGTTTTGAGATTCAAATTAAATAACATAAAATTAAAGTGAAAATAAAGCAAAGAGAAAAAAGATAAGAAAAATTAATAAACAGATTTTATAGGGGATTAGCTCGCTGCAGTATGAATTCTTCAATCGTCGCTTTTAGGGTTTTCATTAATCAACTAGTTGCTACCCTAGTAAGATCTTTCGATCTTCCACTAACATAATGAGTCAATAAAGACTACTTATCTTCCAACCTCAGTCTAGATTGGTTTGGGCTAAAATCATTCACGATTGGTTTTGAGGTTTACCTTAACACTAATTCCCTTAATTACTAAGGTTTCCTAATTGAGTTCATCCCTAGTCCTAAATATGTGATCTTTTAGAGCAGAATAAAATTCCTGGACTATAGGGATAACAGTCAGTTCTGTAGAGATTATCCAAAAGCGTTCCCATCTATGGTACCTAACTAGAGGCTAGATTTCCTTGCACAAAACCATCAATGGATCAAAACCCCTTTCCTAAATGAAGGTTTGTCCTTGGAATTTATTGAAATATTTTTCTACATTCCGGTTTAAAAAATTTGAAGGAGTTGTATCTAGTGATGGTTCCGATTCTACCATACATCTAACCTTTCTAGGAGGCATTCTAAATGGTAAAGATATAAAAATAAGAACTTAAAACCTGGATGGTTGTGCTTTCTCCACTTGCTTCAAAACTTGAAAAAGTAAAGAGAAAACTAGAAAAAGGAAAGGATTTCTAGGTTTTTGATGTATTGAACTAAGATAGAATGAGTTAGAATAATGTTTAGATATTTATAATGGTTAGTATTTATAGCCATTAGGTTGCATAGTTGGGCTTAGTCATTCTGTAGGAAATTACAGTTGATGTAGCGACATAGATAGTGTCTTTAGGTCGCGACATAATAGAGTGCTTTTCGCGACATTCTCCACAACCTTATTTTTGTCGATTCTTTCACTTTGTCGCGATAGAGGGATGCTCATGTCAGGACGTCGACTTCAGATTTGCTCTTTCAGGGCTCTGTCACTTTTGTTGCGACATAGTTGATAGTATGTCGCAACAAACCTCTATTTTTTGTTAAAAACTGAAAGAAAAACATGTTAGAATAATACACAATATTATACATAAGTGAGTACCACTTGTTTTACCTTTAAGTCTTACTACTAGACTCATCCGGTATGCTTACCCTTACCGATCGGATCCAATTTTGGTCATCCTTTATCCACTCCTCATATGATCTTTCTAATTCCTTCAATCGATCCCTCTCTTTGAACCAGATAATTCTTTCCTTATTCATGAATGAGATTTGATTGTGCTTTTCTCCCTCATTTAGTTCGAGCAGATGGCATCTTTCATTGTGCTCCTTAGTTTTTTATCGCTTTTATCCCCACATTTGAAGATTTCCACCTCTCCATTTATCCTCATAGTGAGCTTATTATTGTTGAGGTCGATGGTGGATCGTGATGTAGCTAAAAATGGTCTTCCTAGTAAAATGAGGATATCCTTGTCCTCCTCAAAATCTAAAACAACAAAGTCCGCAGGGATGATGAAACTTCTTACCTAGACTAAAACATCCTCTAAAATTCCCCTCGGTCTTACAAATGATTGATTTACCAGTTGTAACGCAACTTGGGTATTCTTAAGATCTCTCCACTCCCAAGTTTTTCAAATAATAAAAAAGACATTAGGATTATCTTTGCACCAATATCACACAGAGCCTTGTTAAACTGAAGATTTCCAATTGTAATAGGAATAGTAAAACTGTCAGGATCCTTCAGTTTTTGGGGAATTACCTTGGAGATAATAGCACTGAAAGATGCATTCACCTCCACTTGCTTGCCTACCTTTATTTTTCGACGTCATAATTTCCTTTAAGAACTTGGTGTACTTGGTACCTTCTCTATCAATTCAATCAAAGGTAGGTTAATATTAAGAGATTTAAAAAGTTTGAGAAAACTTACAAAGTCATCTTCATCTTTTCGTTTCTTTTCCTCCAACCTTTTTGGGAACGGAATTGAGGTACTCCTTTTAGGCAGATCTTCCTTCGTTTCTAATGCCTCTTTTGTGGCTACCTCCTTGGGTTTGATGAATTCAATGTCATTGTTGGATAGGATGTTTATGACCTCATGTGGTTTGTGAGGCTCTTCTTCATCCTTAGGTGGTTCTGGGCTACTCAGTACTTTGCCCGATCTTAACTCGATTACCTTCACCTGCTCTTTACCTTCTCTTCGGGGATTATTTTCTTTATTGCTAGGGATTCCTGAACAAATTTGTCTTGATATATCGCTCATCATACCTATCAATTGATCCATTCTTTCCTCTAGTCTCCCAACTGATCTGACGGTATTAGCATAATCAGACTATACTTATTTTATGTTCGCCCTCATTGAGTGCATCTCCCCTTCAATTCTGTCTATTCGTTGACCACATGCAGTATGGTCGCCTTGCGTTGCTTTTTTGGGTTGTCTTTGTAGGAATGGAGGTTGATAACTAGGGTTTCTTGTTGGGTTGTTGTTACTATTTCCTCTTGGTTTCCTCCTCACCTAAAATTAGGGTGATCCTTCCATCTTGGATTGTAAGTGTTTGAATAGGGATTTCGAGAACTTACATAATTGACCTCCTTCAGATTCATGAGATAGTGATAAAGAGGCTTATCTTCTCCATTGGATGGTGGTGCTAGTGTAGCAGACTCGATTCGATTCAGCCTCTCCAACAATTGTTGGCATTTATCATATTCCTTTATCATCTTTACCGAAGCGGGTTTCTGTGCATAAGTAAACCTCTAAGTAGACCACAGACATGAATTTGTTACCATGTTTTCTATGAGCCCGTAAGCGTCATTATACGTTCGATTCATTAGGACTCCTCCTGCCGCACCATCTAAGGTAGATCTAGCAGATGCATCCAACCCATTATAAAAAGTCTTCAGTTACATCCATGCCGACATACCATGATTCGAGCATTTGCGTACAAGCATCTTAAACCAATCCCATGTTTCGTGGAATCCTTCACCCTTGAATTGCTGGAAGGTTTACAGTTCTTGCCTTAGTTGGATAGCTTTTCCCATAGGGAAAAACTTTTGCAAAAATTTCCCTGTCAGTTCATCCCATGTTGTGGTAGTCCAAGTACCTATGCATCTGGTCGCGTCAGAAATGTCACAGTGATTGTGCAAGCGTACAAATGTCGATGCAAGTATATTTGATAGACAATTTTATCAGATATCGATCCCACAAGGAAATGGGTTCTTGATGTTAACTGTTGGAGCAATTAATACTGAAAATGAGTAAAATGTGAGTAAGGATGTCAGTGCAATTACATTAGATCTACACATCTAAAATGGTTAATATTGTCAATGCAATCAGAGTTAAATGTTAATGTACTAAAAGTAAATCAAATGTGTTGAGTGTTAAGTGCTGAATATTTAAATGCATGAAATGTAAAAGTGATCAAGTGTAAAAGGGTAGGAATGGTTCACTGATTCTATGAAGTTGGAATGCTGAATGCGTCGACAAGGTAAAGTTTAGATGAATTGTTGTAGCAATAAATCTCTCTTGAGTTCTTACCAACAACAGCTAATTGGAATCTTTCCAATCCCAAGTAGCTCTCGCCTAACATATTTGTTAACCTAACTTGTCACTACATCTCTCGATGTCGGCAAACTGCAATTTCACTCTCGTGCTTAAAGCGGTTAGATCTAAGAATAAACAGATAAGCAATATTAAATAAGAGTCAAAATAATCTAACACCAAAAGATACTCTCATATTCATTTAATGTCATTAGAATTCATCATCATCAAAAGATAAATTAAAGAGTACAATCGAAGCTTATTATCTCTAGAATACTAAGACTACTCCTTAATCATTCCTCTTCCCAGCACAAAGCACCTCACGTCAGAAGTTGCTGCAGACTTGCTTCATCAGCTTCCCAATTCCCAGCTCAAATCTCAAAATCACACAAAATTTGTAGAATTTAATCCCTTAACTCTTGATGATTTTTTCATTCTTCATTCTTTTATAGGCTCAAGAAATTGCAGATTTCAGCCTCCCATTCAAAGATCCAAATCTAGATTTTGTAGTTGTCAAAGTTAGTGAGAGTACAACTATGCACTCACGCAGTTTTAATGTTTTCTTCAGAGATCTGTAGATTGTCACTGCATTGTTGGACGTAATCCAAAACCATAATTACGGTGACATCTATGATGTTCCTGCGCGGTGCTTCCAAATGTGACTTCAGCTTGAGTTTACCAATTCGGAGTTCATGTTTAGTGCGGTGACACTGCTGGTCGCAACTCCAAGCTGATCTTGTGGCTGCATTCTTCTTCCATCATTACTCCTGGACTGAGTTCCTGCGTTGACAATTCTAAGGTGCAATATATCGGCCTGCTTTCATTGACATTAGTACAAAAATAGATAAAAATAAAAAGAAATTAAACTAACTAGCAATGAATTAGAAAATGTAAAAACTAAGTATGAAATGCTCAAGATGCATGCTAAATGAGATACAAAGGAGATAATTAAAACACTAAATTAGGGAGAAAATATATGCCATTTGTAATACCATCACACCCCCAAACTTGAGTTTTTATTTGTCCTCAAGTAAACAAAATTTAACAAAGTCACAAGCAGAAATGTCACCGCAATCATTAGTCATACAACTTGAATTCTCTGAAGTCCTAATGTACAAATTGTATTCATATGATAGAATAATGTGCCGATAATTTATAGGCATGAATAATTAAAAATTGCAACTTCATAAATGTTAGTGATATGCATTGAATCCTAATCTTTCTTAAACCAATACAGCATTTATCAAAAATTTATTTCTTTTATTTCTTCCTTTTTCTTCATTTTGTTTCTTTTTCAAATGACTGAGAGATGTCATTGCATTACTCTACCTTTGTTCCTGGGCAGTAACGATGGGATGCAACAAACCCCCAAGAGGTTTGTAATTGCACCGACACACACTCTTGCAGTGACAGCCTTTGGCTATATGATTTTTCTAAACCTGCAGTGGAGTGTTCTCCCTTGGAAAGTCATAATGCACTCACATTAGAGTGTCTTTTATTCATATAATGTCGCTACAACTGGTCAGTTAGCTCAAGATTCAAACATCAACACTATCATTTCATTACTGAAGCAATTCTAATCATTCATTCAAAAATAGCACACTCATCATTCATTCATATTCATCCAATTTCCACATCAGCATCCAAATAATTCAAGAATTACGCATAAAAATAAAAATTATGGGCACATTTCTAATGAAATTTTGTCAATTCTCATTAACCAAAGAAACAAGTAGAATTCAAATGTGTTGGTGTAATTGCATTTCTATTTCACATTATCTCCCCTAAACTTAATGTCTGCATTGTCCCCAATGCCTAACAATATGTATACAGAAATGATGGAAATGCAACTACAATGCAACTAAGTTAACAAAAGGAATGTAGTGATAGTAACAATGCATGAAAACTAACTAAAAAGAAATGTACTAATTTACTCGTCAGTAGTCGATGTAGAGGCTGCCTTTGTTTTCCTTTTCATCTTCTTTGGGCACTCACCCTCGTCATGGTGCTTCTTCTTTTTCTTATCCTTGCGCCTTTTTCTCTTTTTATCCTTTGTGCCAACCGGTTTAGTGGATTGCTCCTCCTCAATAGGTTGGGTGGCGGCCTCATCGGTTGTTACCTCTGATGGGTGGATTTCTACGAGCAGTGCCACATAAGGCACGGTAGTAAGAGGATTCAGTTCCTCAATCTCGTCGGTAACAACCTCAACCTGGCTTGTAGTAGGTCAAGCCTCATCAGAGCTGGATGCCCCCATACTCTCTTGTGTGCTGACAACATCTTCAGCAATCATTGTCGGGGCATCTATTTCTTTCTCTTCCTACACCTCAGCAAGGTCCTTCTCTTCATTCTCATCTTTCTTCTCTTCTTCTTCTTCTTATTCCTTCAGCTGATCATCTCCCTTGTCTGCACCTTCAGCCACATGTTGCTCTGGTTTATTTAAGCCAATATTAGCGCATTCCACTATGTCGACACTACTATCTGCAACAGCCTCCCATTCAGCCATATTCGCTCCAAGACTATTGGAGAACTTTTCCTCGAACAGATCAGCAATGGTGCGATAGCAGTCCTCATTAGATTTCAAGTGCCCTTCTTCCTTGTCATCATCTGAGATGTGAATCCATGTTGGTATAGGGGTAGGTCTACCATCATTGGTCGGTTGATAGGATGATGAGTATTGCATCGATCAAAATGTGGATGGAAAGGTTAGAAGGTCTGGCAATGGAGTGGGGCTGATCTGGCGTAGTGCTACGACAATAGCCTCGTTCTAGGCCTTTGTGTAAGCATAAAATTTATTCAATCTAAAATCCATATCCTCCAATATGCCATTAGTGTGGATTGAACGCATGTCGATGCGATCCAGGAGTACTTCCATTAAAGCTAACTTTTTCGCCACTTGTGACTCTGTTGGCTCATCGGTTTGGTCAGCCTTCGTTTTACTCTTACTTCTATCCTTTTTCTTAGAGGTTTCCTTGGCCATTGGTGTCTCTTGGCCACGTGTCATCCGTTCAACAGAAATGTCATTGATCAAGCCTTTGTTGTCTAAGACCTCCTTACCATCTTTGGGCACAATGCCTTTCTGTTTACACAGTAGCATAATTAGAGAAGGGAATGAGAGTATACCGGTTTGCTTGCCAGCTGCCTCTGCAATCTGGGCATGGATGATCTCACTGATGTCGATGTGTCGATGATGTAGGATCGAACGCAGGAGACACATACGGTCTAATGTCACCGTAGTGCTAGTGTTGAAGGGATGATCCGACTGTTGATGAAATGGAACCAAACTTTACTAAAGGTTGAAAGGTATCGTTTGTGCATGCTGTAGTTGTGAAACCCGTTTCCAGTCGAAGTAGCTCCATCAACACATAAGTCTTGCATCATCTAAGCCATACAGTCATCGTCCAATCGATGCATAATTGGTGCATGGTAGTCCACTCGCTCGGGAATCCTCAATAGCACGTTTATCTGAGTAGCTCTCCATGGAATAAGCCCCTCCCGGACAAAAATAAACTCTTGCTCTGGATCCACCAAGTTGGCATAGAACTCCCTGACTAGTGTAGGAGAATAACCAGAGGGATGTTCCCAGAAGAACTCCCAACCAAGGTGGCTGATAGTGCGGACAACATGTTTTCCTAGAGTCTGGTGTGGAGAAAGTTGTAGACCTTGTTCAAGGTGGAGGTTTCTTTTCAGCATGGTATTTTGGTAGCGGTCTTTGGCCACAGTCGTAAAGAATAAAACTGAGCTTGTAGAAGGAGGTGGTGTTGTGGTCGGAGCCCTAGTAGAAGTTGTCAGGGTGCTCTTGGAAGGAGTTTTGGAAGGGTTTTTTGAGGCACGGGTTTTAGCCATTATAGTGGAAGAAGGAAGTTAGAAAAGGTTACAAAAAATGATTGCTCAGTGAACGAAAAAGAAAATATAGAGGTGATGAAGAAGACGAGTTGTACCAACAATGAAAGATGTGAGGAGAAAAGAAAACTGCAGGAGAGAGGTTTTATAACCTAGGCGTGATGATTGACAGAATTACGGGGAAACATTACGTCTGTAGTCATTAATTGCCAGGCTACAGATTGTACTATTTTATTTGATCGAACGATTACGAGAGAAGAGAAATCAATCAGCGCGATTCTTGATGAAAAAATAGGGTTGACTTATCATAGAATGCACCGATAATTCGTGCTTCAATGCTTCGTAAAAAAGATGATTTTTATTTCTGCAATAGAATTTGAAACAACACAAGTAAAATTAAAATAACTGAAAGTAACCAAAAGTAGACAAAGGCATAAGGTTAATACTTGCTCCCAAATCACTTAAAGCATTACCTAAATAATGATTCCCAATGGAGCATAGGATTTTGAAGGTGCCAGGGTCTTTCATCTTTGTTGGCAACTTATTTGTAAGCAAAGCATTGCACCCCTTTGTGAGCGCAATCGTCTAGATTTCGAACAATTTCTTTTTCTTTGATAACAACTCTTTCATAAATTTCCCATAGCTGGGTATCTGCACAAGAGCATCAACAAGAGGTATGTTAATATGCAATTGTTTCAAAGTAGAAATAAACTTTTGATACTCTTTATCATGAATTTTCTCTTTAAATCTTTGTGGAAATGACAAAAGTATTGTAGTCGTGGGTTGTTGTGGAAAACTCGATGGTGTTGACATTGGTAGTTGCGTCAACAACTTAGTTAGGCAAATTACAGGTATAGATGGCACTACAATTGGTTCCTCTTCATTTGCTTTTGCTTGACTTTCTTCAGTTGCCTCCTCTTTCTATTGTTATGGTTCAAATGCGTCAACATGGTTTTGTCCAGAACTACTTGGTCCCATCATCTACTTGCCACTTCTCAGCATGATTACTTTACAATGCTCCTTCTCCTTTTGCGTAGGATTCTCAGTATCACTAGGCAGAGTGCCTGGTGACCTGGTGTTGAGATTAAAAGCCAACTGCCCTAGCTGGGCTTCAAATGCTCGAATGGAAGAAGAGTTGACTTGCACTATTGCTTCAGTTCATGTGATATGCTCGCACATCAATGCCTTAAGAGCAGCCATAGGATTTGACTGAGGTTGAGAAAATTATTATTGTTGATGTTAATGATGCTGTCCTTACATATGTGGCAGCACAGACTGTTATGGCTATAATCGAGATTGTGGTTGCAGTTGGCTATGTGTCTGCATCTGTTCAGAACGAGAACTCATTTGCAAATTCTGATTATAATTCTACTGTGGATTGCTTTGTAACTCCCTTATCTATAACTCCCTTGATTTGAGGAATTTTCATATCTGAATGTCGAAGCATTTTGATTCCCTCAAGGTTGTTGAGATCGGTTATTGCATGAGTTACCAAATGAACCCTCTCTGATGTTGTTGACGTAGATGCAGTCCTCATAACTATGATTGTCGCCGTAAATTTCACAAGAAAATATCGATGCATCTAATTGCTAGGCCACTTGAATAGGAGCAACGTCATTTGTTCCCTTCATATTCTTTATGATATTGGCCAATGAGGAAACCTGTGCTGATAAAGCAAAAATAGCATCTAACTCAAGAACTCCAGGATTAGTTTTTACCTATGCAGAACGAGAGATCAGATATTGATAATCATTCTGAGCAATCCTCTCTAGAATTCTCATAGCTTCATTATATGTATAATCTAACAAGGGACCATTAGTAGATGCGTCGATAAGGTTCCTTGTCTAAGCATTCAAACCATTGTAAAATATTTCAATCTGGGTCTCTTGTTGAATTTCATGCATTGGGTAGCATCGAAGTAATGTTTTATAGCACTCCCATGTTGTATGTAAATTCTCATCATCCAGCTGATGATATGCAGTAATATCATTTTGTAACCTTACATTCATTGTCGGCAGATTGAAACGCAAAACAAACTGCGTTGCTAATGCATTCCAAGATGTAATTGATCCTGGCGGCAATCCCAAGAACCATGTTCTTACTCTACCCTACAACAAATAATGAAATAATTTCATTTTCAAGGCATCATCAGAGACACCATGTTGACTAAAGGATGCACAAATAAGCAAAAATGATTTTGAATGTTCTCTTGTGTCTTCATGAGGAAAACCAGAATATTGCCCATTTGAATTTAACATTTGAAACATCACCGATTTTAGCTCAAATTTTTAGCTTGAATAGCTAGTCTCACAACCCCTGGTTGTAAATCATCAAGTATAGGCGCAACAAAATCTCTTATTGTCCTATTTTGTACTTTTTCTTCTTGTGGTCGCGGTGGTGGTATATCATTAACAATTTGTGGCATAACTGGAGGAACTTCATCTTATGGTAGCAATGGTGGTAAATTGTTGTTGTTGTTATTACCAGCCATTTTCCTTTGTTCTTGCCTTCTCCTTCTAAGTGTCCTCTCAAGCTCTGGATCAAAGCTCACAATGTCCTTAGGATTTCTCCTTGTGGACATGCAACAATTAAAAATCTGAAAAAGAAAACAATTAGAGAAATATAAATAGATAAACAGAGATCAAAAGTTAAGTAAGTAGAATCAATTGCAACTACAAAAATAAACATCAAACAAACACCAATTTCCCCAATAACGGCGCCAAAACTTGATCGCGTCTGAAACATCACAGCGCTTGTGCAAGCGTACACATGTAGATGCAAGTATTGTTGATAGACAATTCTATCTGATATCGATCCCACGAGGAAATGGGTTCTTGATGTTAACTGTCGGAGCAATTAATACTGAAAATGAGTAAAATGTGAGTAAGGATGTCAGTGCAATTACGCTAGATCTACACACTAAAATAGTTAATATTGTCAATGCAATCAGATTTAAATGTCAATGTACTGAAAGTAAATCAAATGTGTTGAGTGTTGAGTGCTAAATATTTAAATGCATGAAATGTAAAAGTGATCAAGTGTAAAAGGGTAGGAATGGTTCATTACAAAGTTGCAATGCTGAATGCGTCGACAAGGTAAAGTTTAGAAGATTGTTGCAGCAATAAATCTCTCTTGAGTTCTTACCAACAGCAGCTCTCTATTTAATCCAGACTTAAATACACATAATCACTCCACCTCTTGGTGTAAGCAATGTTGCGCATCCAAGAACAAGTGACTGGGATCTTTCCAATCCCAAGCACCTCTCGCCTAACTTACTTGCTAACCTAACTTGTCACCGCATCTCTCGATGTCGACAGATTGTAATTTCACTCTCGTGCTTAAAGCGGTGAGATCCAAGAATAAACAGATAAATAGTATTAAATAAGAGTCAAAATAATCTAACACCAAAAGATACTCTCATATTCATTTAATGTCATTAGAATTCATCGTCAAAAGAGAAATTAAAGAGTACAATCGAAGCTTACTATCTCTAGACTACTAAGACTACTCCTTAATCATTCCTCTTGCCCAACACAAAGCACCTCTAGTAAGAAGTTGTTGTAGACTTGCTTCATCAGCTTCCCAATTCCCAGCTCAAATCTCAAAATCACACAAAATTTGTAGAATTTAATCCCTTAACTCTTGATGATTTCTTCATTCTTCTTTCTTCTATAGGCTCAAGAAATTGTAGATTTCAGCCTCCCATTCAAAGATCCAAATCTAGATTTTGCAGTTGTCAAAGTTAGTTAGAGTACAACTATGCACTCACGCAGTTTTAATGTTTTCTTTAGAGATCTGCAGATTGTCACTGCATTGTTAGACGTAATATAAAACCATAATTACGGCGACATCTATGATGTTCTTGCGCTGGTGCTTCCAAATGTGACTTCAGCTTGAGTTTACCAATTCGGAGTTCATGTTTAGTACGGTGACACTGTTGGTCGCAACTCCTAGCTGATCTTGTGGCTGCATTCTTCTTCCATCATTAAGCTCCTGGACTGAGTTCCTATGATGACAATTCTAAGGTGCAATATATCGGCCTGCTTGCATTGACATTAATACAAAAACAGATAAAAATAACAAGAAATTAAACTAACTAGAAATGAATTAGAAAATGTAAAAACTAAGTATAAAATGCTCAAGATGCATGCTAAATGAGATACAAAAGAGAATTAAAAACACTAAATTAGGGAGAAAATATATGCCATTTGTAATACCATTAGCATCTAACCATGAAAAAGCATTATCAATTAGTAAAAAGAGAAATAATCTTAAATCAATGGCAACATCTGAAATGCCATTAAATCTAAAAGTATTACACAAAAAACTGTATCATAGCCGGTTTTATTTCAAAATTATTATTAGCAATGGTTGGTCTAGCAATACTCCCTTGAGTTAGATCTATAGTAGGTAAAGAGTACTCCCTTATTGTTCTCTGTTCCTCCGCCATCAGTTCGTTTGCAGGGATATTGATGTTTTCAACATTAGTCGCGAGATCTTCTATTGGATCAGCTTTTTCTTCTCTCCCCTTCGGTGGTGGGTTTTGCATAATCTGTGGGTTTTTTGTGATTATATCTAAGTAGTGATTCGGGGTTAGCAATAGGCTCAACCAAGTTTCCTTGACTTCGAGTCATAAACCAAAAATAAATAACCCAGAAATAACAAAGTACAAAAAATAAAATCCCGTATCTATAACCTAAAATTTTTCTAATTATTTTATTAACAATGAAAGAATACGATTTACTAAAGCGTTGCCTCCCCGGTAACGATGCCAACAACTTGACCACTCCCGAACTACTCCCGTTCGGTGTAGATTTTGGCTTTTGCAAGTATATGGGTTAGGTTGTAAATATAGTGTGTTACAACAGAACACTTGGAAGTATTCCGAGAATTGTACCCAAAGGAGGCTTAAGGCGAGAGTAAATAGAATTCCAGCAAAGAATAAAATTAATTAGTACCAGTTTTAGGATTTATAGTACGAGTGGAAATAAGAGAGATTGTTGAAAGCATAAAAATAAAGAGATCTATATAAAATAAAATAAAGTAAAGATGAGTTGTAGAAATTCTTATAAATGTCTTTAGGGAGATTAGGTCGTTTTCGTATGATTTCCTCAATTGTTGGATTTTGGGGATTTTCCTCCAATCAACTAGTCACTACCCTAGTTGGATCTCTCGATCTTCCGTCAATATAATGAGTCGATAGAGATTACTTATCACTAGATGTCACAATCTCAATGATAAGGCTATGGTCCGAGACTCACCAAGTGCTAACAAGGAACCTTTGGAGCTCCCTTTAGGACCTATAACTCGAGCACGAGCCAAACGTTTCAAGGGGGTTGTTTCGGCTCTAATTGATCAAGCGTGGGGAGAAACCGTTGCGGGGCTTATCGATCAATCTTGGACAAGTCAGCTAAGTCGGCCTTGCAACCTCCTACAAGTTCATCTAGCTTATTTGTAGCTCATTGAGCTCAACTTCAACTCATTTTAACTTAGCATTATTTTGTTGGAATAAATATTTAATTTGTTTTAGTTAATTTAGTTATTTAGTTTAAGTTATTAAATGTGTCATAATCTGGACATTTTCATTAAATGAGGTTTTAATGTGTCTTAGTTTGATACATATTTAATAGTTGTTTTAATGTGTCTAAGTTTGAGACAAATTAATTTCATGTTTGAATTAATATGTCCTAGCCGAATTTAATTAGCTGATTAATGTGTTTCAGGTACATGCATAGACGGCTTAAATATGGTGTGCTGATAATTGAGATGCTCCAAGCAACTCTTTGTGTATGCCAAGAGCCATTGAGCTGTTGATTTTTCTTCCCAAAACTATCCATTTAGTTGCTTAAGTGCTTTCACATTTGCTAGAGGTTCTTTTCACACTCATGGTTGTTCGGTTTTGAGTCTTTCACACTCAAGGGCTACTCAAATTCATTTGTTCACACTCCAAGGCTATTGAAGTTCCCCAAACTGCCATTTAAAGTCCAAGACTCTCCAAATATTCAAGGAAGCCCCTTAAAAGCCTTTCACACCTCTTGGCCGAATCTAGCCTAGTCCATTCAGCTCCATTCAGCTCCTTACTTAATTTCATTTAATTTAAGCTAATTGGAAACATTAAGGGACTTGTCTAATGGCATCACCAATGCTAGAGAAGGTTCAAGGAAGTTTCCAGCTCCATTAAGATGAACACATGCTGCCCAATTGATAAGGAGAAGTCTCGTGTTAGGGCAATCTCTACCATAGTGTCCTCGCCCTTTACATTTGAAACACTCTATCTCACATGTTTTTCTCGTGTTTGAACCACTAGAACTGGGTTGCTTAGAAGGTACTTGCATCTTCATAGAAGCCCTACTCTTCCAATTTGATTTCTTAATATCACTACTTGGAGAAGACTTATTAGTAGTAAAAGGTGGTTTCGAATACCTAAAGTCAGAATTGGAACTGTTACCTTTGTAATACTGTGAAGTAAAGAATGAATGAGGGCCTTGTTCCCTCAATTGTTGTTCAGTTTCAATGGCTTTGTGAACTACCTCTTCGAGATCAATATAAGTTTGTAACCGCAAAGTGTTGGCTATGGGTTTGTTCAAACCATCAATAAAACGTATCATAGTGGTCTCATCATCCTCCTCCAGATTTTCTCGTTGAATGAGCATCTCCATCTCCTTGAAGTACTCATCAATTGATTTACTTCCTTGAACAAGTCGTCGAAGTCTGGCTTTGACCTCTCCATAATAATGTGTAGGAATAAAGCTTTTTCGCATAACTTGTACTCATCCCATGTGGTAATTTCTCTCTCGTAGTTTGGTTGGTGACTTATACCAAGTTGAGTCCACCAACTCAACGCATAGTCTGAAAACTCAAGGGTCGCCAATGAAACTTTCTCATCTTCTAGGCATTTATAGTAACGAAACATAAGCTCTATTTTTTATTCCCACTCACACTATGCTTCGGGATCATTCTTTCCACGAAATTGAGGAATTGTAAACTTCGGCTTTGCCAACGAAGGCTGTCCGTGATCATTAGGAAATAAAGGATCTTCATCCACACGAGGGACACGTCTAGCTTGATGTCTACGAGCATGAGGTTGTTCAAACCCATCATCATGATTAGCACCCCAACGTTGAGTCCTTTGCTTAGTTCGCAACTGATTTAAGGTATTGTTCAACTGTTTGAACATGGTTTCGAACTTATCAGTGATGGCATGGAGATCTAACTTTGTTGTGACACCAGCAAGATTTTCGATGTTAACTAGCGGTTTGTCACTCTGGTCATCACTCCCTTTTCTACTATGAGACATTGTGACAAATCTGGAAAAAAAAACACAACACTCAAAAAAGAAAAATTAAGCAAACCTCACCGTTATGCACTCAAAAAGAAAAATTAGATTGTCAATGAGGTAAGAATTAATCTTGTGAGTCCTTTAGAAGTATTTATATCAATCAATCAGGATGTATTAGAATCAAACTAACAAAGTAATCCTAATAGCACTATGAGTCCAAAATCAGTTAAACACCAGAGAATTGTGTTGCACAGAGGAAGGAAGGTGCAACATTCGTTAACCTACTAACATAAGAAATAAGAAAGTGTTAGAATGTGTAAAGAAACAATAAAAAGAAAAAACAAATGAAAACCTCAAATTAAGAATCAATAAAATTACAGAAACCCAAAAACTACGAAGCAACTTGACAAACTTCGTTCGAGGTGTTATTGATTTCTAAAAATCACGAAATTTAAATTGGAGCCTCTCCAAATAATTTTTTTTTATCTAGAAATTTTTGGCACAAAATTCAACCCACAGAATATTTTTTTATTTTTTATTTTTCTCGTATTTTTCTTTTTTTCTTGACTTTTTGATCACCTTTTTTTGTGGGAAATATTTTTTTATACTGTAATATAGTGCCAATAATCAGTATATAAAATTTTAGAACAATTGGAAAACGTTTACCCACTCAAAAATATTTTTTTCCTAAAAAATTACTGGGTAAAAACTGCTTGTTGGCTGTTTGTAATGGAAATCAGTGTAGAAAGCAACAAAGAACACCCAAAACGCCCAAAATCTGATACCAAATGATACGAAACAAATGCGGAAGAGGATCGTAAAGTTGTCAAGTCACGGGTCTACCCTAAAGCTCTAGACAAAAGTAATCTGAATCGAAAACAAAGAAAACAAATTAGCTGACAAGAAGAATAATCAAACGAAAATTAAAACACAAGAAAGATGAATGGTTGGTAAATGATCCAATAATTGAGAATGAAATTAGGGTTTCTTGGATGAAGGAAACCGTCCTTGGACCTCAAGAAAACATCCCAACCAGATCTGAAAATAAAAACACAAAACAGATTCGTTAGAAGTGATTTAAAAGATGAAAGTAAACTGTTTAGGCAAGAACGTTTGAAACAGTAAGAAAAGATTGAATCTCCTAATTTTTGAAGTGTTCCTTGATGGATCAAGGTAGGAGAACGTCCCTCTTGAAGCAATTTCAACCTAGAACGAAAGTAACTAAATCAGTAACCCTAAACAGCAAGAAATGAACTAGATCAAACTAGAACGATAGATTAAAGATAAAAAAGGCTCTAATTTCCCTTCCAAGAAAGAGATCTTGGCAAGAAAAAGCTTGAAGATGATTCCCACAACCTGAAAGATTGTTAAAACAACTTTTTAAAAAAAATCAAGAGCAATTCTTGAAGAAAATCTCAAAGAGAATTATTATTAACTCAAAATAATCAAAATCAAGTGTTTTTTCAAGGGGGAACGACCATGCTACTTATAGGCCCCCGAAATAAGCTTTCCTAACCCTAATAGAATTCTAACCATGACAGCTAATCAAATAAAATAAAAAAACAAAATAAATTTAAGTGTGGATATGGGGAATTTCGGCCAAAGGGCTTTGAATGGGCTCCTTGAGCTGAATTCTTACATGATGATCCACTTATTAAAATAAAAATTGGACCTAAATTTAAATACTCTCCAATTTGGGCCACTTTAATAATTTGGCCTGATATTCAATTAAATTACTTTCTAAACTTCAAGATGAACTTGTAGATATCTTAATGGGCCTTTTTGCAAGAACTTGGCCTTGTGATCCGTTTGCTCTCGAAATTGGCTTGTTTAAGGTCGTATAAGAAATCCAATGTGCCTTAGCTGCAAGATTCGGTTTCTTTTTCCAAGAACTGAAATCTTGATTTTCTTGATTCTTGGAATTGTTTGAAATAGCATAATTGGACCAAGATTCGGTTTCTTGATTTTCTTGAAACAAGAAAGTGAATCTTGATTTTCTTTTTCGATCATGGGCGCATCTAGGGCCTTAGTAACGAAGTCTTGGATGGTCCCATTCAATTTTGCTGCAATTTTCTTGGCTTTTGACCTCGTTATTGGTCCTTGAGGAAGATTGAGCCCATCACATTCATACGCTGGATTTTGGGCCTTGCGACTCGTATCATTCCCCTCTTCCTCAAAAAGATTCGTCCTCGAATCTAAAACATCAAAGGGAGACAAGTCAGCAATATTAAAAGTAGAACTTATATTGTACTCACCGGGTAAATCTATTTGATAGGCATTGTCATTAATCCATTTTAGCACTCGAAAAGGTCCGTCACCCCTAGGGTCCAATTTAGTCCTCCTTTTACTTAGAAATCGCACTTTGCACATATGGACCCAAACCCAATCACCGGGTCCAAGGATAACTTGTTTGCGCCCCTTGTTAGCTCTGTTGGAATTCATGTCATTTGTTTTGGCAATCCGTTGTTTTGCCTTTTCATGCATTGACTTAACCAATTCAGCTTTCTTCGTACCATCCAAACTAGGAATATTTTCTATAGGCAATGGTACAAGATCAAGTACAGTTTGTGGGTTAAAACAATAAACAAGTTCAAATGGTGAATAGCCAGTGGAATCGGCAAAGGAGTGTAGAGTCCATGAGGCATTACCTTAGATTTTGCTTGTTTACAAGCAATGCATTTAGAACATACCTTGTCAACATCCTTCTTCATGTGCAGCCAATAAAAGTGTTCTTGTAGAACACCTAGCGTTTTGGCGACATCAAAGTGTCCCATTAAGCCTCCACCATTGGCCTCACGAATTAGTAACTCCCTCATGGAGCAATGTGGCACACATAACCTGTTTAGGCGAAAAAGAAATCCATCTACAAGATAATATTTGTCAAGGGCACTATTCCCACAATTAGCAAAGATATTTGAAAAATCAGCATCATTTGGGTACAAATCTTTTATATGATCAAATCCTAAGATTTTAAAATGTAATGTAGTTATCAAAGAATATCTACGAGATAAGGCATCAGCACCTACATTCTCTTTGTCTGTTTTGTACTTAATTACATATTGGAATGTTTCAATAAATTCCACCCATCTTGCATGTCTTCTGCTCAACTTACCTTGGCCTTTTAGCCATTTGAGGGACTCATGATCCATATGTATAACGAACTCATTGGGCAGCAAGTAATGCTGCCACACTTGGAAGCTCGCACCAATGCCAATAATTCTTTATCATACATTGAGTAGTTCAATTACGCCCCATTTAGGTTTTCACTGAAATGTGCTATTGACCTTTTATCTTGCATCAAGACGGCACCAATTCCATACCTGAAGCATCACATTCAAGTTCAAAAGTATTAGAGAAATCAGGTAATTTAAGAACTGGAGTAGAACATAACTTATTCTTTAAGGCTTGAAACGCCTTTTCTTGAGCTTCACCCCACTTGCTGATGCCTTATCTCGTAGATATTCTTTGATAACAACATTACATTCTAAAATCTTAGGATTTGAGCATATAAAAGATTTGTACCCAAATGATGCTGATTTTTCAAATATCTTTGCTAATTATGGGAATAGTTCCCTTGACAAATATTATCTTGTAGATGGATTTCTTTTTCGCCTAAACAGGTTATGTGTGCCACATTGCTCCATGAGGGAGTTACTAATTCGTGAGGCCCATGGTGGAGGCTTAATGGGACACTTTGGTGTCACCAAAATGCTAGATGTTCTACAAGAACACTTTTATTGGCCGCACATGAAGAAGGATGTTGACAAGGTATGTTCTAAATGTATTGCTTGTAAATAAGAAAAATCTAAGGTAATGCCTCATGGACTTTATACTCCTTTGTCGATTCCTTCTTCACCATGGGTATATTTATCCGTGGATTTCATTCTTGGTTTGCCTCGAACTAAAAAAGGTCGAGATAGTATATTTGTTATTGTTAACAAGTTCTCAAAAATGGCACACTTTATTTCTTGTCACAAAATAGATGATGCTACACATGTGGCAGACTTATTGTTTAGAGAGGTGGTGCGACTACATGGGATACCTTGCACAATAGTCTCTGACAGATACATAAAATTCCTCAGCCACTTTTGGAAGGTATTGTGGGGTAAGCTTGGTACTAAATTATTATATTCCACTACATGTCACCCCCAAACTGATGGACAAATAGAGGTAGTAAATCGAGTTTTAGGCACTCTTCTACGAGCTGTTATGGGTAAGAACCTTAAGAATTGGGAAGAATGGTTACCATTTGCTGAATTTGCATATAATCTATCCATTCACTCTACAACTGGCTATTCTCCATTTGAACTTGTTTATGGTTTTAACCCATAAACTGTACTTGATCTTGTACCATTGCCTATAGAAAATATTTCTAGTTTGGATGGTGCGAAGAAAGCTGAATTGGTTAAGTCAATGCATGAAAAGGCAAAACTACAGATTGCCAAAACAAATGACATGAATTCCAACAGAGCTAACAAGGGGCACAAACAATTTATCTTTGAACCCGGTTATTGGGTTTGGGTCCATATGTGCAAAGAGTGATTTTTGAGAAAAAGGAAGACTAAATTGAGCCTTAGGGCCAACGGACCTTTCCAAGTGCTAAAACGGATCAATGACAACGCCTATCAAATAGATCTACCCGGTGAGTACAATATAAGTTCTACTTTTAATATTGCTAACTTGTCTCCCTTTGATGTTTCAGATTAGAGGACGAATCTTTTTGAGGAAGAGGGGAATGATATGAGTCGCAAGGCCCAAAATCCAGCATATGAATGTGATGGGCTCAATCTTCCTCAAGGACCAATAACGAGGTCAAAAGCCAAGCAAATTCGAGCAAAATTGAACGGGACCATCTAAGACTTCGTTACTAAGGCACTAGATGCACACATGATCGAAAAAGAAAATCAAGATTCACTTTCTTGTTTTAAAGAAAATCAAGATTCACTTTCTTGTTTTAAAGAAAATCAAGAAATCGAATCTTGGTCCAATTATGCTATTTCAAACAATCTCAAGAATCAAGAAAATCAAGATTTCAATTCTTGGAAAAAGAAACCGAATCTTGCAGCCAAGGCACGTTGGATTTCTTGAACAACCTTGAACGAGCCAATTTCGAGAGTAAACAAATCACAAGAGCAAGTTCTTGCAAAAAGGCCCATTAAGATATCTACAAGTTCATCTTGAAGTTTAGAAAGTAATTTAATTGAATATCAGGCCAAATTATTAAAGTGGCCCAAATTGGAAAGTATTTAAATTTAGGTCCAATTTTTATTTTAATAAGTGGATCATCATGTAAGAATTCAGCCCAAGGAGCCCATTCAAAGCCCTTTGGCCGAAATTCCCCATATCCACACTTAAATTTATTTTGTTTTTATTTTATTTTATTTGATTAGCTGTTATGGTTAGAATTCTATTGGGGTTAGGAAAGCTTATTTTGGGGGCCTATAAGTAGCATGGTCATTCCCCCTTGAAGGAACACTTGATTTTGATTATTTTGAGTTAATAATAATTCTCTTTGAGTTTTTCTTCAAGAATTGCTCTTGAGTTTTTTTTAGAAGTTGTTTTAACAGTCTTTCAGGTTGTGGGAATCATGTTCAAGCTTTTTCTTGCCAAGATCTCTTTATTGGAGGGGAAATTAGAGCCATTGAAGGGAGTTGTGGATTCTTATTGTTTCCAAGGCTTCTTAGGATGTTATCTTCTCTTTTCTATCTTTAATCAATCGTTCTAGTTGATCTAGTTTATTTCTTGTTGTTTAGGGTTACTCATTTAGTTGTTTTCATTCTAGGTTAAAATTGCTTCAAGAGGGACGTTCTCCTACCTTGATCCATCAAGGAACACATAAAAAATTAGGAGATCCAATCTTTTCCTGCTGTTTCAATCATTCTTGCCTAAACAGTTTGCTTTTATCTTTTAACTCACTTCTAACCAATCTATTTGTGTTTTTATTTTCCAGATCTGGTTGGGACGTTTTCTTGAGATCCAAATGGTTTCTTTCATCCAAGAAACCCTAATTTCATTCTCTATTGGATCTGTTACCAGCCATTCATCTTTCTTTTGTTTTAATGTCGTTTGATTATTCTTCTTGTCAATTAATCTGTCTTTCTTTATTTTCATTTCAGATTACATTTGTTTAGAGCTTTAGGGTAGATCCGCGACTTGACAACTTTACGATCCTCTTTCGCTTTCATTTCTTATCATAGGCCTAGTAATCTAGACATAGTAAGCTTCGTTGTACTCTTTAATTCTTCTTAAACGATGATGGATTTTGATGATATTAAATGAATAGGAGAGTATCTTTTGATGTTAGATCATTTTGATTCTTACTTTACACTGCTTATCCGTTTATTCTTGGATCTAACCACTTTAAACACAAAAGTGAAATTACAGTACACTAACATCGAGAGATGCAGTGACAGGTTAGATTAACAAGTGGGTTAGGCGAGAGCTGCTCGGGATTGGGATAAAAACCAGTTACTTGTTCTTGATACACATCGTTACTCGCACTGAGAGGTGGAGTGATTGCATTTGAGTCAGGATTAAGTAGGAAGCTATTGTTAGTAAGAACTCAAAGGGACTTCATTGCAGTGACAATTCATCTATATCTTACCTTGTCGACGTATCTAGCATTGCAACTTAGAAATATTATGTGAACCATTTCTACCCTTTACACTTGATCACATTTATATTTCATGCATTTTAATATTTAGTATTTAGCACTCAACACAATTGGATTTATTTTCAGTACACTGACGTTTAATCTCTGAAGTTTAACCCTAATTGCGTTGACATTGATTGACTATTTTAGTGTGTAGATCTAACATATTGCACTGACATCAGTACTCACATTACATTTAATTTTAGTATTGATTGCTCTGACATTTAGATATCAAGAACCCATTCCTCGTGGGATTGATACCCGATAGATTTGTCTATCAACTATACTTGCATCGACGTGTGTACGCTTGCACAATCATTGTGTCGTAAAATAACCGATCAAGTTTTGGTGTCGTTGCTAGGGAATGGCATTTGTTAGAAATCCTAAGGACATTGTAAATTTTTATCCAAAACTTGAATAGACACTTAGGAGGAGAGGGCAAGAACAAAAGAAAATGGCTGGTAACAATAACAACAATAATTTGCAACCATTGCTGCCACAAGAAGGAATTCCTCCAATGCTTCCACAAATTATTAACGATATACCACCACCACCACGTCCACAAGAAGAACAAATACAAAATAAGACAATAAGAGATTTTGTTGTGCCTATACTTGATGATCTACAACCAGGGGTTGTGAGACCAGCTATTCAGGCTGGTAATTTTTAACTAAAATCGATGTTGTTTCAGATGCTCAACTCCAATGGGCAGTATTTAGGTTTTTCACATGAAGACACACGAGACCATTTGAAATCATTTTTACTTATTTATGCATCCTTTAGTCAACATGGCATCCCTGATGATGCCTTGAAAATGCAATTATTCCCTTATTCGTTGCAGGGTAAAGCAAGAACATGGTTCTTAGGATTACTGGTGGATCTATCACATCTTGGAATACGTTAGCAACGAAGTTTGTTTTGCGTTTCAATCCACCGACAATGAATGCAAGGTTGCGAAATGATATCATTGCATATCATCAACTTGATGATGAGAATTTACATACAACATGGAAGCGTTACAAATCATTGCTTCGATGTTGCCCAATGAATAGAATTCAACAAGAGACCTAGATTGAGATTTTTTATAATGGTTTAAATCTTAGACAAGAAATCTTGTCGATGCTTCTGCAAATGGTCCATTGTTGATTGTACATATGATGAAGCTGTTCAAATTCTAGAGAGGATTGCCCAGAATGACTACCAATATCCAATCTCTCGTTCTTCACAGGTAAAAACTAACCCTAGAGTTCTTGAATTAGATGCTATTTCAGCATTGTCAGCGCAGGTATCCTCATTGGCCAACATCATAAAGAATATTAAAAGAACAAGCGATGTTGCTCCTATACAAGTGGCCCAGCAATTGGATATGCTAATATTTTCCTGTGAGATTTACGGCGACAACCATAGCTATGAGGACTCTTTACAACATACAGAAAATGCATATTATGTCAATAACATCCGAGGGGGATCATTGGGTAATTCATACAACAATCATTCTCAACAAACTTGGGGGAATCACAATACTTCCACGTACAGATATGGTAATTCCTCAAATCAAGGGGGTTATAGACAAGGAGGTTACAATACCAATTCACAGCAGAATTATCATTAGAATTCACAGATAAATTTTCGTTCTGACCAGGTGCAGTCACATAATCCAATGCAACCACAATCACGATTACAACCACAATAGTTTGTACCACCACAAATGCAACATCATCAGCATCAATAGCAACAGTTTGCTTAACCAAAGGTAGATCCTATGGCTGCTCTTGAAGTAATGATGCGCGATCATATCACACAAATCGAAGCAACAGTACAAGGAAATTCTTCTTCCATAAGAGCATTGGAAGCTCAGCTCGGTCAGTTAGCTTCCAATCTTAGCAAAAGATCGCCACATACTCTGCCTAGTGATACTGAAAATTCAACGCAAAGGGGGGAAGGAGAATTGCAAAGCAATCACATTAAGGAGTGGAAAACAGACAGTAGGGCTAAGCTCACAACAACAAGAAGAAGATATAACTAATGGAAGTCAAGCAGAAATCAATGCTGAAGAACCAACTGTAGTACCATCTCTGCCTACAGTCTGCCTAACTAAGTTGTCGACACAATCATCAAACCACTGAATCATTCACAACAACCCACTGACACAATACCTTTGCCATTCCCACAACGATTTAAAGAAAAAGTCCATGACAAAGATTACCAAAAGCTTGTTTCTACTCTGAAACATTTGCATATTAATATACCTCTAATAGATGCTCTTGTGCAGATACCCAGTTATGGGAAATACATGAAGGAGCTGTTATCAAAGAAAAAGAAATTGTTCGACATTGAAATGATTGCGCTCATAGAGGGGTGCAGCGTTGTGCTCACAAACAAGTTGCCAACTAAGATGAAAGATCTTGGCATCTTCACAATCCCATGCTCCTGAGGGAATCATTACTTAGGTAAAGCTTTATGAGATTTAGGAGCTAGTATTAACCTAATGCCTTTGTCTACTTTTAAGAAATTAGGAATAGGTTTGATGAAGCCCATTGCGATGACATTGCAACTAGCAGATAGATCTCTTGCACAACCGGAGGGACAAATTAAAAATGTTATTCAAGTTGATAAGCTGGTGTTCCCTACTGATTTTATCATCCTAGACTGTGAAGCAAATAAGAAGATACCCATTATTTTGGGATGGCCATTTCTTGCAACAGGAAGAACACTTATCGACATGTTCAAAAGGAAAACTAGTGATGCATCATAATGATGATCATGTAACCTTCAATGTGTTTGAGGCATCACTGTCCGGACCTAAAGAACAATGCCACCACATAGATGTGTTGGACGAAATTATTTTGGAAGAATTTTATGCAAGGAGCTCAACATTTTCTGGTGATGATGTGACAACATCTACCGATGACATCCTAGATGACTGTGGTGACAAAGAGGAACTGAACAATTATGAGCTACGTAAAAACTGGCAAATAGAATCTTTGGATTTGTCTAACAGGATAATCCCAGTGTTTAAACCATCTATTGACCAAGCTCCTACCTTGGAGTTAAAACCATTACCGACACATTTGAAATATGTCTTCCTTGGTGACAACGAGACACTGGCTGTTATTGTCAACACAACCCTCGACGCAATGCAAGAAGATAAGCTCATCACAATTCTGAAAGAACATAAGAAAGCTATATCCTGGAGCATTGCAGATATCAAAGGCATATTAGTCCATTTTTTTATATGCAGAAGATTAGGCTAGAAGATGAAAAGAAGCAATCAATTGAGCAGCAACAAAGACTCAATGAAAAGATGAAAGAAGTAGTGAAGAAGGAAATTATCAAATGGTTAGATGCGGGCATTATATATCCTATCTCCGATAGTGATTGGGTAAGCCCCGTTCAATGTGTGCCTAAAAAGAGTGGTTTCACAGTTGTGACCAACAACAAGAATGAGTTAATCCCTACTCGCATCGCAACTGGCTGGCGAGTATGCATGAATTACTGACAACTGAATGTAGCCACAAAGATGGACCATTTTCCATTACCTTTCATCGATCAGATGCTGAATAGGTTAGTTGGTAAAGCCTATTTTTGTTTCCTAAATGGTTTCTCTGGATACAACCAAATTGTTAATGCACTAGAGGATCAAGCAAAGACAACGTTCACATGCCCTTTTGGAACATTTGCTTTCCGATACATGCCATTTGGGTTATGTAATTATCCAGTAACATTCCAAAGATGTATGATGGCAATATTTCGAACATGATCGAGGATTTCTTAGAGGTATTAATGGATCTTTTCTCTATCTATGGACAGAATTTCAACCACTGCGCTGACAATTTGGCAAGAGTCTTGAAGAGATGCAAGGACACAAATCTAGTTCTGAATTAGGAGAAATACCACTTCATGGCAACTTTAGGCATTATCCTCGGGCATCAGATATCTTGTCAGGGCATTGAGGTTGATAAAGCAAAAGTCAAAATCATCGAAAAATTACCACCACCTACCATTGTCAAAGCACTAAAAAGCTTTCTTGGACATGCTGGCTTTTATAGACGATTCATCAGAGATTTCTCCAAGATAGCTAAACCCTTATGCTCATTACTAGAGCAAAATAAAAAGTTTGTGTTCGGTGTCGCTTGTATAGACGCGTTCAAAACAATAAAAAAAAGCTGGTACAAGCTCTGATTGTCATTGCACCGGATTGGATGCAACCTTTCGAACTTATGTGCAATGTCAGTGACTTCGCTGTAGGAGCTGTCCTAGGTCAAAGAAAAGAAAAGGTATTTCATACTATTTATTATGCTAGTAAAACTCTAACCGAAACGCAGGTCAAATATACCATGATTGAGAAGGAGTTGCTAGCAGTAGTCTTTACATTTAACAAGTTCCATTCTTATCTTGTCGGCACAAAGAGCACAGTTTACACAGATCATTCAGCATTGAGACACATTTTCAACAAAAAATATGTCAAACCTAGACACATCAGATGGATCCTATTACTTCAAGAATTTGATGTGGAAATCAGAGATAGGAAAGGATCTGAAAATCAAGTAGCTAACCACTTGTCTCGACTGGAAAGTGGGAGTGAAAATGGGCAAACAACTCAGATTATCGAGGCA
The DNA here is from genome assembly GCA_005610355.1 of Gossypioides kirkii. Classification (NCBI taxonomy): domain Eukaryota; kingdom Viridiplantae; phylum Streptophyta; class Magnoliopsida; order Malvales; family Malvaceae; genus Gossypioides; species Gossypioides kirkii. The sequence continues at coordinate 20,345,869 of CP032246.1, read as the reverse complement.
TTTCCTGACGACCAATTATTTGTTGTTGATACATCACCATGGTATGCTGATATTGTCAACTACGTTGTATGTGGAAAGCTACCTATAAGTGCAACTGGTCACAAGAAAAGTAGGTTCATACGTGTTGCTAATAAATACCATTGGAACGAGCCATACCTGTTTAAGGTATGCATCGACAACATAATTCGTCGCTGTGTACCTGAAGAAGAAATGATGTCAATCTTGTGACACTGCCATGACGCCCCTTATGGAGGCCAGTTTGGTGGCACAAGGACTACTGCAAAGGTCCTCCAGTAAAGATTCTATTGGCCCATTTTTTTCAAGAAGCTTACAACTTCACACAATAATGTGATCGTTGTTAACGCACTGGTTCAATATCTTGATGCAATGAAATGCTCCAACAACCCACTATGAAGGTAGAGCTCTTCGACATTTAAGGTATAAATTTTATGGGACCATTTCCAAACTCTTTTGGAAATATGTATATCTTAGTGGCTGTTGACTACGTCTCAAAGTGGATTAAAGCTATAGCGGTGCCAAGAGATGATGCTTGAGCAGTGTTGAAATTCTTTCACACGTACATCCTCACAAGGCACTCATTTCTACAATAACCAAGTAGCGACTGCATTAAAACGATATGGTGTAAAGCATCGTATGGCTACCACATATCATCCACAAACTAATGGCCAAGCTGAAGTATCCAATCGTCAAATTAAAAGCATACTTGAGAAGGTGGTTAACCCATTTAGGAAGGATTGGTCTATACGGCTACATGACGCATTGTGGGCGCTTTGCACCGCTTATAAAACCCCGTTGGGGATGTCTCCATATCAACTAGTGCTTGGGAAGTCTTGTCACATGCCTGTCGAACTTGAACATAAGGCTAAGTGGGTAATTAAGCAAGTGAATTTTGACTATTTTGCCGCTGGAAAGAAAACACTGTTGGACATCACGAAATTAGAAGAAATTCAACGACATGCTTATGAAAATGCTGTGATATACAAGGAAAAGACGAAGAAATGGCATGACAACATCATTTTGCGTCGAGAATTTCATCTTAGTTAATTGGTACTTTTATTTAATTCACATTTAAAATTGCATCCAGGGAAATTTTGATCAAGGTGGTCAGGTCCATTCAAGGTTGTTGAAGCATTTCAAAGTGGCGCAATGACAATCGAAAACTTATAGATGACAACAATTTAAGGTGAATGGCCAACGTCTTAAACACTATGTGAGCCCAGATGTTCGAGAACCAGACAAAACCGTCGACCTGGTGACATTTAAATAATGTCGATGCATTTCTTTATTTAATTTTGTTTCACTTTTCATTGTGTTGTTTCAAATTCTTAGTAGAAATAAAATTTTGTCGATGCATTGAAGCACAGATTGTTGGCGTATCCTGCGATGAGTCAGCATTACTTTCTCAGCAAGAATCGCGCCGATTGATTCATTCCTCTCCCAACTGTTGGATCAAAATGAATTGGTACGATCTATAACCTGGTAATTAATGGCTGCAGACGCAACGTTTTCCTGTGTTTTTCCACTCATTACACTTAGGTTATATAATCCCCCTCATGGCAGTTATCTTTTCACTTCACATCTACTATTACTACTGTGATTTATTTCCTTCAGTGTCTTCATACTTCTTTTCCCTATTTCGAAGTGATATTTCTCTACAACTCTTCTTTACTTTGTTTTTCTTTCACCATGGCTAAAACTCGTGCTTCCGAAAATACTTCTAAACCCTCCTCCAAGAACACTCCAACTACTCCTATTGAGGTTCCGTCCACGACACCATTGCCTTCATCCACAGGTCCAGTTTTGTTCCTAATGACTGCGGCCAAAGATCGGTATCACAATGTTATGCTAAAGCGTAACATCCACCCTGAATAGGGCTTCCAACTTTCCCCACATCCAACTCTTGGAAAACAAGTTCACCACACCATCAGCCGCCTCGGGTGGGAATATTTTTATGACCATCCTTCAAGTTATTCCCCTACTCTGGTTAGGGAATTTATGCAAATTTGATGGACTAGGAGCAGGAGTTTGTGTTTATCCGAGAGGGGTTAGTGCCATGGAGTGCGGCACATATCAATATTTTACTACGGATTTCAGAACGGATAAATGAGCATGCGTCCTTCATGCACAATTTGAATGATGATAACTTGGCCTAGATGATGAACGACCTTTGTGTCGATAGTGTTACATAGACGGGAAATGGATTTCATAACTATACAATGCATAAAAGCTACCTTACAACCTTTTGCAAGGTATGGTTTCATTTCATTAACAGTCGTGTCATGCCTTCAACCCACGACACTACGGCCACACTGGATCGTATGTGTCTATTTCATTCCATCGTGCATCACCGACACATCGACATTGGGGAGTTTATACATGCACAGATCGCAGAAGCTACAGGAAAGGAAAATGGTATCCTTCCTTTTCCCTCTCTTATCATGCTACTCTGTCAACACAAGGGCATTATGCCCAAAGATGATGAAGAGGTTTGGACAACAAAGGTCCGATTAACGATATATCGGTTGAGAGGATGACACGAGGCCTAGATACACTTGTGGCCAAGGAAACCTCGAAGAAGAAAGACAAGGGAAAAGGGAAAAAGAAAGAAGAACTGATGTGAGCACGGTCACATCATGTTATGATGCAATTCAAAGATATCGAGATTGGACCAAACACGAGGGGCCCAAGTACAAAATGAATCATCTCACAAGCCTGATTGATTATTGGGCTAATGTTTTTAAGGACTTTTTAATTTTATTTAAGTTTTATTTTAGTTTAATAAGTGTTTGCATCTTTAATTATGTCTTGCTTTAAGTGTTTTCTATTTAATTAAGTCATTCATAAAAGCATCTCCTATGTTTATTAAGATTGTGATTTACTTATGTCATGCATTATTAATCTACATCTTTTAAATATGACATGCATTATGTGATCTGCATTTAATAAAGTCATGCATTATGTAATAACATCCATTAACTCTCATGATTAGTTAAGTTTGCATTTTAAATAATGACATGCATTAAGTAACTTACATGTTAGTTAAATATGCATCATAAATCCTATCATGCATTATGTAACTCCCATGTTAGTTAAAGTTTGCATCATTAAATCAAGTCATGCATTTAGTAATCCATTAGTTCATTTAGTTTGCATCTTTAGACCATTCATTAAAACATCTTGTGTGTTTATTGTTTAAACATGAGTTAGTGTGTTTATTTTTATTATAAATAGGATGTTTTAAGTTAAATAAGAATTTGAACAGGTTGCAAATGTTTAAATATTCATTTATTCTTGTCTAGGTGACTGTTCAATTCATTTTAGCTTATTGGCATGTTTAAATTGTCTTAATGCATGTTTAATATGTTCTAGAAATGATTTTTGGCTGGTAAGAAGATCTAGGGATGTTCACATACAAAGGCTGTTCGGTTTTGGCATGAAAAGGTTTGCATTTGGTCACTTAATTTGCTGGTACAAGAAGAGGACGTTTTTGGTGGATTTTGAAGGTGAATAAATGCACAAAATTCATTGAAGAATCAGCTTTCAATATTGATGCATTGTGACTATTCAAATGGACCAAGAGTGGCTCTTCAAATCTGATCGGTTTCAAGCACTTAAAGGCCAATTCATGGCATCACAAGCAATAAAGACAACAGGTTATGGAAGATGAAGGGACTACAAACAACACCTTTAAGGACCATTAAGCTTTCATAAAGAAGATGACTTTTAAGCTAACCATGGACTATGAAAAGACATGACCTCTCATCTACTCAAAGACAAGTGAAGAGACATGACTTTTGGGCTAGCTATCATGAGTTAAATCAAATTTAATGGTCTATTTTTAAGTTAGTTAAATGACCGAATTTGAAGGGTCATACAGGAACTTGAAAGGTCAATTCAGGCCTATAAATTTTGTCATAAATCACTATGTTAAAAAAAGACTTTGCTTGAATTTAAATCATTTGTGAGAATATTTATCTCTTGGTTCTTCGTTGAACTGTTCAAACTTATCAAACTTTCTTCAAAGTTTGTGGCGTTCAAAATTTGTCTTATCACTCTGTTTACCATCCCAAGGTGTAGTGACTTCGATACACCAAGATTCGAGTATATGGTCAAGTTTAAGCGGGTCGTAATTTTAATATAGCTACGATTCCTTAGAGAATTCAAGTGCTTCGAATTAAGGTTTTTACCTTGTGAACCATTTCAAGACGATTCTTCCAACAAGATATTTTTTCGAACACTCAAAGTTCAGAAGCTCACATCAAGAACAAACTAATTCGCCCACAAATCCTCAAGTGTTGAGAAGACTGGCTAGTTCAAAAATCCATCTTAACCGTATTGATACGCGTACAATCTGCCTCATGAGCGTATTAGACGATTTGGATTACAGGCAGCATATATTTTATGCATACACAAAAGCCTGAAACGAAGCCATTGTCACTGCATTGTGTCACATTAGCACCAGACCACTGCTAGATTTCCCAGCATTCCTTGATATCTTCTACCCTATGCACCACTAATCATTTGACCAGCCTACTACTGATGGTATGCCTACTCAAATGCCTACAAGAATTCACATATCTAATGATGAAAACAATGAAGGGCATTCAAAGGCTGAGGAGGACTGCTATCTCAACATTGTTGATCTGTTCGAGGATGAATTCTCCAACAGTCTAGGCACAAATATAGCTGAGAGAGTAACTATTGTGGAAGAAGATGTCGAGGCAGTCGATTGCACTGATAATGGCCTGCCTGAATTTGAGCAACATAAGGAAGAGGAAGCCAATCAGGGAGGTGATCAAGAGAAGGATGAAGAAAAAGAAGAAGGAAAGGAATAAGAGAAGGAAGAAACTGAACCTACCAAGGTGCAGGAGGAGAAGGAACCCGATGCCCCAGCAATGATAGTTGAGGACGTTATGGGGGCATCCATCTCAAAAGAGATTCGACCTATTGTGAGTCAGGCCAAGGTTGTCACTAGCGAAATAGAAGAACTAAATCCTCTGGCTATTGTGCCTTACATAGCACCACTTACCGAGATCCATCCATCAAAGGTGAAAATTGATAAGGCCGTCACCCAACTAGCAGAGGAGGAGCAATGCACGAAATCGGATGGTTCAAAGGATAAGAAGCGAAAGAGGCACAAGGATAAGAAAAAGAAGAAACACTATGATGAGGGAAAGCACCCGAAAAAGAAGAAGAAAAAAACCAAAGCAGCCTTTGCATCGGCTGCTGCTGAATAATTTGGTACTTCTTTTTTTAGTTAGTTTTCATGCATTTTTCTTATGCCTGCATTTTCATTATCACTGTATTCCTCTTAGTTTACTACATTGTAGCTGCATTTCCATTCATTTTGTATATGCTATTGATTTCATTAGCATCGTATAAAATTCTGGTTAAGAAATTCTATCATTTAGATAGTTAATTAGTAAAAAGGATTAAATTGTAAAAGGCATAAAAGTTGAATTCTATTAATTAAAGACATTAGGTGTCAATTTGAGGGTAAGTTAAGGTCCTTAAATGGTAATATAACCATTAGTAACTTGAGACGATAATTTTTTCTTAAATTTGGCTAAAAATCAAGTGTGAACAAAGGGTAAATAAGTAAATTTATAAATTAATGAAATTAAGCTAAAATTAAAGAAGAAAGATTCATCTTCTTCATGCTATTTTCTTGCTAAAAATGAAACCCTAAGTAGGAGAAGACGAAGCCATCGTCCAAGCTTTGTATCTCCGATTTGGTGAGTAAACTCCGTCCATTTTTAGTAATTTTTACGTTTTCGAGTCCGTATAAGCTTAATCTAGCTAACCCAAGGTCTAATTTGTGAATCTATCAAGTGTTATAAATCTTTCCATTGATGAAAAAGCTTGTTCTTATAAGATTATGGAAGTATTATGAGCTTGGTTGTTAGGTTTGATGATTTTGTTGAGGGATTTTTGGATTATTTTAGGGTTTAAGGACTAAATTGTTAAAAGGGTAAATTTTCATGTATTTGTTGTGAAATAATTGCATGTATAGGTTGGGTAAACACCCCTGGATACTCGGCTGGTATAGGGTTGAAGAGAAAATGGTTATTTTGCATGTTTAAGGTCTAAGGACTAAATTGAATAAAAATGAAATGATTAGCTGTAATTTCATAAATTTTCCATAAAGGACTTAAATGCAAGAAATTATATAAATTTCATGATTTAATGAGAAAATTGAATGGTTTATTGATTTTAGATCACGAGCGTGCTGCTGATCGAGGAAAAGGGAAATTAACAGAATAGTCCCTAAAGTTAGCCTTAATTGCAACTTCATCCGGTAAGTTCGTGTGATTTAATTTCTATTTGTTAACTAAGATTTAAAATTATTTGGATATATTCTATCGTTGAACAAGATGGAAGACGCTTAAGAAAATTCTAGATATTGGCTCGATAGAGCAAATATTCTGTCTGGCTCGTAAGAGCGATATTTTGTCTGGCTCGTAAGAGCGATATTCTGTCTGGCTCATACGAGTGATATTCTATCTAGCTCGTAAGAGCGATATTCTAATTGGCTCGTAAGAGTGATATTCTGATTGGCTCGGAAGAGCGATATTCAGTCTGGTTTGTAAAAGCGATATTCTGATTGGCTCGTAAGAGCGATATTCTGTCTAGGCTCGTTTGAGCTAAAATTTCTGGAAGACTCGAAGAGATTAACTTGATGCAAATGTCACGAGATGACAAAGTTGTTACTCTTTCTATAATAGATTATACTATTCTGTGAGTTAATTGTTCTACGAACTTACTAAGCTTTGTAAGCTTACTTGTGTATCTGTTCATTGTTTTGTAGATTCATTTTGCCATTGAAGATCGGATCCTCAAGAAGAATCACACTATCCCGAGAGCTCGTTTGGTAGTCTTTCGTATCACTTGGCTTAGATGGCATGTATTACGATTTTGTACTTGAGTTATTTTGGTGTAAAATGTTGCTAAAATGGTAGTATCCTTGATGTTAATTCCAAATGTATTTTGTGATTTTGTGATGAATCATGTACTACCATGTAGTTGACTAAGTTAGTATGGTATTGAGAGTTCAACATATGATGAAGTATGACAATTAAACTTAGATAAATTATGTGTATATTTGAAATCTACTTACTTGTTTCGGTAGAACTCTTGCATGTATCGGTAGAAGTACAGGGTATTTGAACTTTGGTTACTGACTTGTGTTGTATCGATATAAGTCTTTGAGGTATCGGTAGTTCTGATCATAGTAGTATCGGTAGTCTGAACACTTGTATCAGTAAAAGTTGTAAGGTAAATCTTTTTAGCTCTCTGGAACTTGTTGTTTAGGTAGAAGTGTGGATTGTATCGATAGTACCCATACTTTTATCGGTAGAACCTTCACTTCTACCATTAGGAAACTAAAGCTATTTTTCAAAAGCTTACTGACTTGACTTCTACCAATACTTGTCTAACAAGTACTGGTAGAAGTCCCTCAAGTTTTATAAAATGACATTTTTAACCCTTATTGATTTGTAATGTTACTAAAGTTATAATCAGTTGCATGCACATTTTTATAATACCGAAATTGTTGAGACATGAGGATTTAAATAATGGTAAATGATCTAAAAAATCTCGAGACCTTAACCAGCGATGATGTTGGGTTTTGCGTGTTAGAAGTAATGTTCAATACAATAATTCAAATCAGTCTCCATATTTAAATAACAATCAGATCAATAAAAACATAGCCCGATGAATGACAACTGGATATGTGTACACGATTAACCATCCATCACACTAGATGCTCATATGAGTCAATCCATCCAACACACCAAATGCTCTTATGAGCTAGTTCAACCAACGCACCAAATACCGTAACATATTTCGTTAGTCCACAACAGATGCAGGACCTAAATATATTTAGTGAATATATAATCTACTGTAATCAAATCTCATAAGAGCTAGTCCATCCAACACACCAAAATACTGTAATATCTCTTTAGTCTGTAATAGATGCAGGACCTCAATATATTCAGTGATCATATAATCTATTGTAATCAAATCCACTACCCCATCAACCCCGTACCATGCATAACATAACCTATTGGCATGTCAATCGTACTTTATCCTACGTTCATCGATTCAAAGCATTCCATCATAGAACAATACATGAATAACTCACTATTTCATATTCCATATGCAAGTATTAGTGCAACAATCAAACATTCATCGACTCAGAATATCTCAATCCGTGATTGACATCATAACAAGTCATTATCCCCATTTTCAATTACATGCATCAATATAATCCAATATAATATAATTAAGTTCATATAATACATTTAAAATGTATTAAAATTAAATCGAACAAACTTACCTGACTAAACTACAGCAGTATGTATGTAACACCCGGAACTCGACACCGTCGCCGGCTAGGGTCCCATGGGTTTCAGACCATTCACAGAAGGTAACTGATAATAATTTAATTTTTATTTCAATTGAATTTCACTCAACGGCCTAGATTTCAATACAAGTATGAAACTCATCCATATTTATAACATTCAAAAATTATAAGGGACTCGATTGAATCATAATATAAACATCTCACGAAAACATCAAAATTTCCAAAATAGGGGTCACAGGCTGTGTGTGTCAAACACATGCCCATGGGCCCTGTTGTACACACCTGTGACATAGGTCGTGGGCATACTCGAAACACCATCAAACGGTCATGTCACAAACTATGTGCCAGGCTGTGTGAGCATGCAAAATTTCCCCACACGCCTGTGTGTGAGACTGTGTACTGGACCATGTGTATATGTGAAAAAGGGCCACACGACCATGTCCCAGCTCGTGTAAGACCTGCACCAAATTTTCCCAAGGCACACGCTCGTGTGGTGGCTCGTGTTCCAGGCCGTGTGTACCTACGAAATGCCCAGATTAACTTGCAAAATTTGTTACATCTTGCTTAACATATGCTTACCTTACCACCATTAATTTTCCTATAAATATGCAACTTACTTCAAGCAAATCAAAATCATATAATTGCCATACCATTCACATTCATCAATTCATCTGAATATGTTCATACCTTTTCAAATTACATGCCAAAACATTTAAGCCACAACAAGAATTCATCAACAACTTAACTTCATTCTTCTAACTATCATCATCCTAATAGTTTTAGCATTCTCAAGAAAATACTATGCATCACCCTAGTACATGTCATATAACCAAGTGATTCAAAAACTACTGAACGATCTCCCGGGATAGTGTGATTCTTCTTGAGGATCCGATCTTCAACAGCAAAGTGAATCTACAAAACAATAAACAGATACACAGGTAAGCTTACAAAGCTTAGTAAGTTCATAAGAACAATAATTTACTAAATAACATATTCGGTTATAGAAAGAGTTGTAAAAATATTCGTTGTCCCGTATCATTAGAATCAGGTTGATCTCTTCAAGTCTTCTAGAAATTTAGCTTATACGAGCCCAGACAAAGTTTAGCTCTTACGAGCCCAGACAGAATAATGCTCTTACAACCTCATATAGAATAATGCTCTTACAAGCTCAGACAATAATGCTCTTACGAGCTTAGACAGAATACACTCTTATCGAGCTAGAATCTAGAAAATTTCTCCACCGAGTCAAAGTCTAGAATATTCTTTAAAGTCTCCATCTCATTCCAACTCAAGAATATAACCAAGATGATGAAATTTTAATTATCAAATGGAAATATAATTACACGAACTTACTGGACTAATTTGCAACTATGAATAAACTTTAGGGACTACTTTGCTATTTTCCCTTTTACACGATCCGCAGCACGTTCTTAATCTATCACAGTAAATCATTCAATTTCCTCATTAAATCATGAAATTTAAATCATTTGTTACATTTATGACCTTTTTTTGAAATTTACAAAATTACCCTAACATTTTATTTTTATTCAATTTAGTCCTTAAACCTTAAATGTGCAAAACAACTACTTTCTCTTCAAACCCATACCAGTCGAATACATAAAGGTACTTCCCCAATCTCTGCATGCAATTATTTCACATTAAGTACATGCAATTTTTACCATTTTAGCAATCTAGTCGTCAAACTCTAAAATCACCAAAAATCACTTTACAAAATCAACAAATATAACAACTAAGCTCATAATACTTTCATTAATTCTCAATAACAAGCTCATTTATCAATGGTAAATTTGATAACATTTGAAAAATTCACAAATTAGTCCTTGGGCTTGCTAGATTAAGCTAATACGAACTCAGAAACATAAAAATTCTTAAAAACGGATGAGAATTCACTCACCTGTTGAGACACAAAGCTTGGTCGAATGTTGTTTTCTCTTCTTAGGGTTCTTTAGGGTTTTTTCTTAAGAAAGAAGATGAGTAAAATTCACTCAAACTTTCCTTTCTTTTATTTTAGCATACTTAATTTAAAAATTACTAATTTGCCCTTAATGAATTAAACTAATTTTTCGCCAACTAAAGACCCAAAAGCATCCACTATACCTCCTAAAGGTGTAATTACCTTTTAAGGACCTTTCTAGGTTATTCCCTTACAAATTAGCATATTTATTCAATGATTCCTACATTTTGTGACTTTTACGATTCAGTCCTTTTTACTTAATTAACTATCTAATTGATTCAATTTCTTAACCAAAATTTAATATGACTCAAATTGCAGAGTTGTGGTCTTGAAACCACTATTTTTGACACAATTAAAAATCGAGCTATTATAACTCTCCCCCTTCAGAAATTTCATCCCGAAATTTTTACTAGTGAACAGATTAGGGTACTGTGATGATTCCACAAAATTTTTACCAATGGTACTTCCTTTTTTTGTTACTCTTTCACTTCATGAGTCAAAATTCTAACTAGTTCTTCTGAATACGATAAATTCGGTTGTATCTCAACTTTACAATGTGTAATCACATGAGAACGATCTGAACTAAACCATCTCAACATCGAAACATGAAAGACATTATGAATACTTTCAAGTTTCGGGGGTAAAGCTAGCTTGTAGGCTACAAGACCTACCCTTTCAATGATCTCTGATACGAGTCGCAAGGCCCATATTCAAGCTTAAGAATGTGATGGGATCAAAGTTTCTCAAGGCCGAATAATGAGGTCGAAGGCCAAGCAAATTCGAGCAAGATTGAGGGACCATCCAAGACTTCGTTACCAAGGCCCTAGATGCGCACACAGCAGAAAAAGAAAATCAAGATTCACTTCCTTATTTTCAAGAAAATCAAGAAACCGAATCTTGGTCCAATTTTTCCATTCCAAACAATTTCAAGAATCAAGAAAATCAAGATTTTAACTCTTGGAAATCTTGGTCCAAGAAACTAAAGCTGCCAATTTTCAAGTTGTGGAAATCAGCAGACTTGCAATAACTTTTTGTATGGGATCCAGGATTTTATGGGTTTAGATGTCTACATGGATTTTGAAGATCTATCTCTTATCTTTGAATCACTTGATTTCAAGTTCGAGAGCTCAAGTTATGATCATTTTAATAAAGACTGCATGGACAGAATTTCTGGACGTGATTATGACAGGAATTACGAGTTTTAGGCTTTTAATTCAATTTTAAATTATATTGGGTTTGGGTTTTAGGTTTAATTTTTATTATATGAGCTATATATTGTATTATCAGCTCTTATTATTTTATTTTTATTTTTATTCTGAATTTTGAATAATTATTAAGTAGTTTAAGTTTTTAGGAGTTTTATGTCAACAAGAAAGTTTAGTTTAAAACTACTTCTTGTTTAGATTAGTTAGAGTTCTAGTTTAATTAAGAGTTTTATTTAGATTTATTTAGCTTGCCTATATATAGGCCTTGGAATTGTAAATAAAACACTTGATCTTGATTATTTTGAGTTAATAATAATTCTCTTTGAGTTTTTCTTCAAGAATTGCTCTTGAGTTTTTTAAGAAGTTGTTTTAACAATCTTTCAGGTTGTGGGAATCATCTTCAAGCTTTTTCTTAGCAAGATCTTTTTCTTGGAGGGGAAATTAGAGCCATTGAAGGGAGTTGTGGATTCTTATTGTTTCCAAAGCTTCTTAGGACATTATCTTCTCTTTTCTATCTTTAATCTATCATTCTAGTTTGATCTAATTTATTTCTTGCTGTTTAGGGTTACTGATTTAGTTGATTTTCTTTCTTGGTTGAAATTGCTTCAAGAGGGACGTTCTCCTACCTTGATCCATCAAGAAACACATCAAAAATTAGGAGATCTGATCTATTCTTGCCGTTTCAATCATTCTTGCCTAAACAGTTTGCTTTTATCTTTTAAATCACTTCTAACGAATCTGTTAGTGTTTTTATTTTCCAGATCTGGTTGGGACGTTTTCTTGAAGCGCAAGGATGGTTTCTTTCATCCAAGAAACCCTAATTTCATTCTCGATTGGATCCGTTACCAGCCATTCATCTTACTTTCGTTTTAATTTCGTTTGATTATTCTTCTTGTCAATTACTCAGTCTTTCTTTGTTTTCGTTTCAGATTACATTTTTCTAGAGCTTTGGAGTAGATCTGCGACTTGACAACGTTAGAAAAGACCATTAATTTCTCCTTATTTAGTGTATAATTTGTTCCCTTTGTACCATGTTTAGCATGCATTTTAGCATTTTATATTTAGTAATTGCATTTTCTAAGTCAGTGATGTTTGGTGTAATTTTCATTCATTTTATTATACTTATGCTACTAATGTCACTACATTTAGTGTTAGTATGGCATCTTGAGATGTCTGTACAGGGATCTATCTTAAAAGATCAAAGTAGGAAAGTGTTCAAGGCTACAAAAATGCCAAGAAATCCCTTCACTTAGTTCGCGAAGAAGATCCCCCTAAAATGAGAAATTAAGCAAAACCCCATAACATCAAATCAGCTAAAAACACACTATTCATCAACCCACACCAAAAATCATAAAAGAAAAAGCTTTTTGGGTGCAAATCATCTGGAACAAAACAGAAGAAACATGTCATAAAAAAGAAAAAAGCTTACATAACGTTTAAAGCCAGTTCCCAATACTGTGAATGGAATGGGATATATCGAGAGAAAGAGAGAGTGTGTGATAGATAAGGTGTTTGTAAGGTTTATTTGAAGGTAGGGATGGGTGTCTAAAAAAACTTTGAAACATTGCTTGAACGTTTCTAGGGAAAAGAAAGAGACAATAGGTTCCACGAGTTGTTAGTGGTCACTGTGAAGTAGGATGGAAAAATGAGTGAAACAGGAAGGAGGGGTAAAGAGAATTACAGGGAAAGGAAATAAAGTGGTCGTGAAATGAGTAAGTTGATGTGAGCTTCCAAACTTTGAGGGTTCGGAAATAGCATGTTAGAAGAATCGTCTTGAAATGGTTCACAAGGTAGAAACCTTAATTCGAAGCACTTGAATTCTCTAAGGAACCGTAGCTATATTAAAACTACGACCCGCTTAAACTTGACCATATACTCGAATCTTGGTGTATCGAAGTCACCACACCCCGAGATGGTAAACAGAGTGATAAGACAAATTTTGAATGCCACAAACTTTAAAGAAAGTTTGATAAGTTCGAACTGTTCAACGAAGAACCAAGAGAGAAATATTCTCACAAATGATTTAAATTCAAGCAAAGTTTTTTTTTAACATAGTGATTTAGGACGAAATTTATAGGCCTGAATTGACCTTTCAAGTTCCTGTATAACCCTTCAAATTCGGTCATTTAACAAACTTAAAAACAGACCATTAAATTTGATTTAACTCATGATAGCTAGCCCAAAAGTCATGTCTCTTCACTTGTCTTTGAGTAGATGAGAAGTCATATCTTTTCATAGTTCGTGGTTAGCTTAAAAGTCATCTTCTTTATGAAAGCTTAATGGTCCTTAAAGGTGTTGTTTGTAGTCCCTTCATCTTCCATAATCGGTTGTCTTTATTTCTTGTGATGCCATGAATTGGCCTTTAAGTGCTTGAAACCAATCAGATTTGAAGAGCCACTCTCGGTCCATTTGAATAGTCACAACGCTGATTCTTGAATGAATTTTGTGCATTTATTCACCTTCAAAACCCACCAAAAACGTCCTCTTCTTGTACCAGCAAATTAAGTGACCAAATGCAAACCTTTTAATGCCAAAACCGAACAGCCTTTGTATGTGAACGTCCCTAGATCTTCTTATCAGCCTTAAATCATTCCTAAAACATATTAAACATGCATTAAGACAATTTGAACATGCCAATAAGCTAAAATGAATTGAACAGTCACCTAGATAAGAATAAATGAATATTTAAACATTTGCAACCTGTTCAAATTCTTATTTAACTTAAAACACCCTATTTATAATAAAAATAAACACACTAACTCATGTTTAAACACACGGGATGTTTTAATGAATGGTTTAAAGATGGAAACTAAATGAACTAATGGATTACTAAATGCATTACTTGATTTAATGATGAAAACTTTAACTAACATGGGAGTTACATAATGCATGATAGGATTTATGATGCATATTTAACTAACATGTAAGTTACTTAATGCATGTCATTATTTATGATGCAAACTTAATTGATCATGAGAGTAAATGGATGTCATTACATAATGCACGACTTTATTAAATGCAGATCACATAATGCATGTCATATTTAAAAGATGTAGATTAATAATGCATGACATAATTAAATCACAATCTTACTAAACATAGGAGATGCTTTTATGAATGAGTTAATTAAATGCAAAACACTTAATGCAAGACATAATTAAAGATGCAAACACTTATTAAACTAAAATAAAACTTAAATAAAATTAAAAAGTCCTTAAAAACATTAGCCCAATAATCAATCAGGCCTGTGAGATGTTTCATTTTGCACTTGGGCCCCTCGTGTTTAGGCCAATCTCGATATCTTCTAATTGCATCATAACATGATGTGACCCTGCTCACATCATATCCTCCCTCTTGAAAATGATTTGTCCTCAAATCGAGCCATTTGCTTGCAAAAAAATCTTTTACAATTAGAACCCCCTTTGGTCATCAACTTGACAAAATCATTTCCAAAAACCTGAAAGTCAAACATAGTTCGAAAAGAAAGAAAGTTAATTGCAAACCCTCCCTCTTTAGAGTGGTTCGATTTCAAGTTTTCACCTACACATGAGTGAAACAAATCGGTGACATTAAGAAGAATACACGCAAAAAAATTTTCCAGAATCCTTTTCAGAGTTTGAAGGTGCAAACCAGCACCGGGATCAAAGACATAAGTTTGCCTTACCTTTTCAAAATGAATCATAAAGTTCATTGTTGGTAACATGGAAGAATCATAAAGCATTTGAAACTTATTCACATAGTCATGCAAAACAAAATTCTGATGCTCGAATTCCTTCAATAATATAGAACAACAATCTCCGGGATTGAAAACAAAATTTTGATAATTTATCTCCAAATGAATCACATGCTTTCCCTTCAAAAACAAATCACACATACTAAATGTACAAAATTCATACATATGCAAATTCACGTAAACAAATCTCTCAATCTTTCTTTGAGCAAACATGTACTTACATGAAAATTTTCCACAAGAATTTGAAGAATTCACATAACAATCATAATGAAACAAATTAAGCATTTTATGTGAAAAATCTTTATCATTCAAAACAATCAGATTTTGCAAACATCTAGTTGGACCAAAGACGTCAATGATTTCATCAACTTGCGATTCAAAATTTCTTGGACCAGCTCGATACATTTCATGAGAAAAATGTTTTAAATCATTACTTATGTCAAGATCAGCAACATCTTTCAATGAATAACAACACAACAGATTATTGTAAAGAGTTTTGAGATAAAAAAATATCGACAAATTTATCAATGAAATTTAAAGAATATCGTGGTTTATCCTCAAAGAATTTATTACCTTGCTCACCTTCCAACACTTGATCTTGGAGATTAATTTCATTTTCGTTCTTACCTTTCTCGATCAACCGGAATCCTCTCTCATTGGGAAGGTATTGAAGTTGGAACTTATCAATTGGATCTTTAGAGACCTGAAAAGAAGAGAAAACACGAAGCAAATTTGTATGTAGGTTAGTTAAAACATCCCTAGCATTTGTTTGAACAAGTTCTTTGTTTTCACTCTCTTCTTTTTCACATTCTTTCTCGACCTCACTTTCTTTTTCCATAAGGATACGCTCATCACCCACTCTTTCTTTTCTTTCTTCATTCTCGATTTCTTTTTCAATTTCGATCTCTTTTCTCACACTCTCTTTTATTTTTGGAATCTCACTCTCATTATTTTTTTCAATTTCTTTTTTTCTTCTCTCAATCTCCTTTATTTTTCTTTCATTCTTTCATAAAAAATTCTTCTCTCTCTCTTTTCTCAATTTCTTTTTCTCCACACTTTCACTTTCTTTACAAAATGTGGTTGAAATGTCAGAATCCGAGCGAATGGACTTTCTTTGCGTATGAATGGAATGATTGTCATAGGAAGCACATCTTTCCTTTCTTGGTTGCAAATTCACAGATGGATACCTTGGAACGCATGAGGTAACATTTGTGTAATTATTGCGTGTACCTTCATCTTTGTCACCTTGGGAGGTTTCAAACTTGCGGTCCACTTTACTCCGGCTTGAATTCCATGATGAATAGGAATCAAGATGTGGCACTCTCCTAAATGAATCTTTTAGCTCTTTTTGCACAAAGGACTCCTTCGATGATCTTAGTTCCACACGATCAATTCTTTTATGCACTTTTTTAAATCCAGATCGTATGATACTATGCATTTCTTTAATCAAATCTTGAAGTTCTGAATCGGAAAGTTCTTCTTGAAACATGATTGATTGAAAATAAAATTGAAAACAAAAGAATTTGAAATAGAAGATGAATACCTTACCAATACAAATCCTCACAAGTCACTCGGAAAAAAAAATTCACTCCACTCGTGATTCACTCCACAATTCTTTGGCTTCTTTCTTCTCTCGAATGCTCTTACCACACTCGTGCCTTTTTCCACTCGTAATTTCCTCTCGTAGGCTCTTAAGAGAACTAAAAGAACTCTTTCAATCCTTTCGAAAGTTGGCAGCTTGGAAAAATTGCCTTATCGTTTTCACGGGTGCTTGCAACAAGAACAAATGTTAGAAAGCTCACGAAAATGGTGGAAGTTACTCGGAATGCTTTCAATAGAAGACAAGAACAGAGATTGATTTTTTTAATACTCGAATTTTTTTCTTCTTTTGATTCTTTTTTTCTTTTTTTTAATTCGAATTTTTTTCAAAGTTTAAATTTTTTTTCTTTTTTTCAATATTTCAATTTTTTTTCTTTTTTTCGAATTTTTTTCAGTTTTTCGAAACACAAAATAACAGTAAAGATAGAATCGAACCTAATTTCAAGATTCCCGAGCTTTGATACCAAATGATGTGAGCTTTCGAACTTTGAGGGTTCAAAAATAGCTTGTTGGAAGAATCGTCTTGAAATGGTTCACAAGGTAGAAACCTTAATTCGAATCACTTGAATTCTCTAAGGAACCGTAGCTATATTAAAACTACGACCCGCTTAAACTTGACCATATACTCGAATCTTGGTGTATCGAAGTCACCACACCCCGGGATGGTAAACAGAGTGATAAGACAAATTTTGAACACCACAAACTTTGAAGAAAGTTTGATAAGTTCGAATTGTTCAACGAAGAACCAAGAGAGAAATATTCTCACAAATGATTTAAATTCAAGCAAAGGTTTTTTTTAACATAGTGATTTAGGACGAAATTTATAGGCCTGAATTGACCTTTCAAGGTCCTGTATGACCCTTCAAATTTGGTCATTTAACTAACTTAAAAAGAGACCATTAAATTTGATTTAACTCATGATAGTTAGCCCAAAAGTCATGTCTCTTCACTTGTCTTCGAGTAGATGAGAGGTCATGTCTTTTCATAGTCCGTGGTTAGCTTAAAAGTCATCTTCTTTATGAAAGCTTAATGGTCCTTAAAGGTGTTGTTTGTAGTCCCTTCATCTTCCATAACCGGTTGTCTTTATTGCTTGTGATGCCATGAATTGGCCTTTAAGTGCTTGAAACCGATCAGATTTGAAGAGCCACTCTCGGTCCATTTGAATAGTCACAACGCTGATTCTTGAATGAATTTTGTGCATTTATTCACCTTCAAAACCCATCAAAAACGTCCTCTTCATGTACCAACAAATTAAGTGACCAAATGCAAACCTTTTCATGCTAAAACCGAATAGCCTTTATATGTGAACATCCCTAGATCTTCTTATCAGCCTTAAATCATTCCTAAAACATATTAAACATGCATTAAGACAATTTAAACATCCCAATAAGCTAAAATGAATTGAACAGTCGCCTAGACAAGAATAAATGAATATTTAAACAGTTGCAACCTGTTCAAATTCTTATTTAACTTAAAACATCCTATTTATAATAAAAATAAGCACACTAACTCATGTTTAAACACACAGGATGTTTTAATGAATGGTTTAAAGATGCAAACTAAATGAACTAATGGATTACTAAATGCATGAGTTGTTTTAATGATGCAAACTTTAACTAACATGGGAGTTACATAATGCATGATAGGATTTATGATGCATATTTAACTAACATGTAAGTTACTTAATGTATGTCATTATTTATGATGCAAACTTAATTGATCATGAGAGTTAATGGATGTCATTACATAATGCACTTTATTAAATGCAAATCACATAATGCATGTCATATTTAAAAGATGTAGATTAATAATGCATGACATAATTAAATCACAATCTCAATAAACATAGGAGATGCTTTTATGAATGACTTAATTAAATGCAAAACACTTAATGCCAGACATAATTAAAGATGCAAACACTTATTAAACTAAAATAAAACTTAAATAAAATTAAAAGGTCCTTAAAAACATTAGCCAAATAATCAATCAGGCCTGTGAGATGTTTCATTTTGCACTTGGGCCTTTCGTGTTTGGGCCAAACTCGATATCTTCTAATTGCATCATAACATGATGCTCACATCATGAGTGATAGCAAAAATGGAGCTTTATTGATGTTCGACAAAGAGAACGGATTTGTGGGTTTTAGAATGGTGGGTGAGCTTAAAAGTGGGTGTAAAATGACTTCCATTTTTGGGTTATGGAGGAAAATAGAATTTAGCAGTGGAATGGCATCACTTGCTTTGTTTCAATGGTGGTATGTTGGAATTTAGCGAAGTTTAAAATTTTCAAGACTACAAATCGCCAGAATCTTGGAGTAACATGCTACCAGTAGACATTGGTTTTCTTTATTATCAGGAATGGGTTTTTGATTTGGCGAAAACGGGGGAAAGAAAAAATTTGGGAGAAGTAAGCATAAAATAATTAAACTAAATAATAATATAAATTTTAATTTTAAAAAGTAAAACAATTTATTTATTTTTAGTTTATATTAGTTTCAAAATTTTAGAATTTTTTTATTCAAAAAAACAATTTAATTCTTAAACTTGAATTAAGTTGATAACATAGCACAATATTATTTTTTTATGTAATTCTTTTTTATTTTTTTAGATTATATATTTTAAAATTTTTAGTTGAGGACATAGCACAATATTAAAGTTCTATCCCATCATAACTTAACAAAATTCAAATTTAAATATTAAATTACGAAAAAAGTACTAAATTTCAAGACTAATTTAAAAAAAACAAATTGAATGGCTAAATGTTACTTTTAAATTCAATTACTTAGAATAATTAATTTTTTAAAAATTATAAACAAACAGCTTTTCTTCTTTTACAAATGTTAATCATTTAGTTTTTTTTTCCTAAGTTAATATTTTTAATTTTTGTGCAACAAATTTTTAAAAAATTAGAAATTTTTGTGCAATTTTTCTCATGTCATTGACACATAATTTTGATAATTATTTTACTTGAAACCTACAACCTTGAACTCAAACCTTAAATCTTAAACTTAAACCTCAAACCTCTCATGGTTTAGAGTTTGGGTTTGGAATACAAGGTTTAAGGCTTGAGATTAAAGATTCAAGGTTCATGTTTAGGGTTTAAGGATTTATGGTTATGAGTTTAGGGTTTAATGCTCATGGTTTTAGGGTTCGAGATTATGAATTTGGGGTTTAAGGATCTTTTTCTATTTAAACATAATATTAAGATAGATTATCACACATGATGTAGATGAGAGAAAATTTTATTTGTAAAAAAATTGTTGGTTGCTCTATTTATTTTTAATTTTTATTTAAATATTTTATATAAAAATATTGTAATAATATTTATTATCATTAAAAAATTCTATTTTCAATTAAATAATGCTTTTTATTTTGCGTAATTAATATGAATCTTGAATCTTAAACCTTAAATTTTGAATCTCAAGATTTAAGGTTTAGGTTCTGGATACAAGATTCAGGGTTTGAGGGATTTAAGGATCACTTTTTTATCTTCTAGTTGAACTAAAATGCCTAAATATTTAATGCTAATACATTTATTTTATAGGAAAATATTTAAGACATTATTAGTGAAGTTTTTAGACTTTTACAAGTAGGGTTAGGGGTTGACAATTATCATATAGTAAAATACAAAAAAACCGAAAAGAATTTTTGTTCAACATTGCATCAAAATATAGTAAAATATAGTTCTCAACAAATAACTCAAAAAAAGTGTCGTGACACCTATGCCAACCTTTTTTGCGTCGTCTTAAGTAAAAAAAGTGTCGGCATAATTCAACATAAACTGAACTTTATTGAAAGGTTGGGATAGACTCGTCTAAGGCAACTTTAAAAAGGTTGAGATAGGCATTGTCTAAGGCAACCTTTAAAAAAGGTTGGGATAGACCTGTCTAAGGCAACCTTTAAAAAATATTAGGATAGACCTGTCTAAGGCAACCTTAAAATGGTTGGGATAGACCTTGTTTGAGGCAACCTTTAAAGAAGGTTGGGATAGACCTTGTCTAAGGCAACTTTAAAATGGTTGGGATAGATTTTGTCTAAGGCAACCTTTTAAAAAGGTTGGGATAGACCTTCTCTAAGGCAACCTTAAAAAGGTTGGCGTAGTGTTGGATAAAGCCAACTCTTATTTAAGCGTGGCCTTAGGCATGCATATCCCAACCCTTATACAAAGAGTTGGTCAAAGCGTATGCCGGCAATTCTATCCTAACACTTAGGAAAGTGTCGCTATAGTGTTGGACAAAGCCGACTCTTATTTAAGCGTTTCCTTAGGCATGCATATCCCAACCCTTACACAAAAGAGTAGGCAAAAGCGTATGTTGGCAAGTCTATGCCAATACTTAGGAAAGTGTCACCCCAAAAGTGTCGGCATAGTGTTGAACAAAGCCAACTCTTATTTAAGCGTTGTCTTAGGCATGCATATCCCAACCCTTATACAAAGAGTTGGCCAAAGCGTATGTTGGAAAATCTATCTAACACTTAGAAAAGTGTCACCCCAAAAATGTCGTCTTAGGACTATTTTATTGTAGTGAAAATTTTTTAGGGGTTAGAGTTAAGAAAGGCTTAAAATTTTTTGGAGGCGAAAAATGAAAAATTTCATTTAACCAAAATTAAATTGAGTGTTTTAATTTTGGATCCAAAAATAAAATTTTCTATTTAACGAAATGGGTTAAAATCCCAACCAATCCTTAGTTAGGCCCCTGAATTTAATGTAACAATTATATATTGTTGTATCATAATATTATTGTTTTTGTTGTTATGATATTATTAAAAATAGTCTCCCAATCTATTAAAAATGGATTTGGCTTTCCATTCAAACTTCAAAACTAATTATCCTCCAAAATTTTCTCCCAAAATTTCTTTCTACCACATGAAAAAAAAGATTTGTTTTGTTCTCATCTATTTTTTCAATCACTACAAACTGTTTTCTTAAACTATCAATATTGTTCTAAATTGTTTGATTCATAAGGAACTTCAATCCTTTCAGCCCTTCCCCCTTTTAGACATAGATTAATCCTACCTACAACACCTTTGTTTTATAGGCAGTGAAACCAATTACTTCATTAGCATCGACATATTCTCCTTTCCACAAAAAGAATAATGGATGATGTAGAGTTTAAGAAGGTTTTTCAAATGTTTGACAAGAATGGAGATGGGAGAATTTCAAAGGAGGAATTGAATGACTCATTGAAGAAATTAGGTATCTTTATCCCCGATGACGAGTTAACCCAAATGATCGACAAAATTGATGTAAATGGCGATAACTATGTCGATATTGAGGAGTTTCGTGAGTTGTATCAATCCCTTATGAATGATAAGGATGAAGAGGAAGATATGTTAGAAGCTTTCAAGGTTTTTGATCAAAATGGAGATGGTTACATTTCTGTCGATGAGCTAATGTCTGTTTTGGTTTCACTTGGGCTTAAACAAGGGAAAACTGTTGAAGATTGTAAAAAAATGATAATGAAAGTCGATGTGGATGGTGATGGTAGGGTTAATTTTTTGGAATTCAAGCAAATGATGAAAGGGGGTGGTTTTAGTGCTTTCAGTTAACTTGAAGGGAAAGGGCGAATTTAGGGTTTCTTGATAGTCTTGGATGAAACAAGCTGATCTTCGGCTTCACCTTATGCTTGCATTGCATTGGTTAAACCTAGTATACATGCATGTAAATGCCACGATTATGACTAATGGTTTGCTACAACTTGTGAAAAACATCATCACATCACCAAAATCAATGGTATGACTAACTTGAAGATGGGAGAGTGAAAGATAGTGCAATGGGGAAGGTGGGAACCTTTTTTATCACCAACTATGAAAATAGTTGTACGGATTTTGTTATTGGAATTTTCATTTTGTTATGATTTCTATGCTTGTAAGATTGGTTTAGGATTGACCTTATTGGTCTCCAATACCTCATTGCCATCATTTTTCTAATGTGTGTTATCTTGTTTCTTCATTCTTAGTGCAAATTTATATATGATTTGTTTTAATGGACAAGAAATTTTGTTTAAGGATTTAAATAACAATCACAACATGAGTACACAATTGTTATCTAATTATTTTAACTTTCGTTACTGTTGTATTCACAACAATACATCATTTTTACATCTACAACTACAATAAACATGAGAAATGGAAAACAACAACCACAAGTTCGTTTCTAACCTTTTTCTAGTTTTCATATTGATTATTCATGTTATTATTAGTTATATTGTCTATACTCTTTATTTTTCTTGAAGTACTTTTGTCTAACACATGTTTGAATGTTATTATATGTTACTATCCTTCAAATATATGAACAACCTAAAACATTTTTAATTCTCTTGCACAAATAGTATCCAATGTTCTCCAAATTTAGTGAGTATTTGCGAGTATAAAACAATAAGTTCCAAAATTACATATGAAATTTGATTTTCTACCATGTCACTCCAGAAGTTCAATATGATGAAATTGAATTAGTAAAAAAATATTTTTTTTCTTCAACTATACACCTGAAATTAGAATGAAAAGACCTTCAATAAATTAAAAATGTTTTTGTTCCAATTTTCTTATAATTTAAAAAAACTTAAAATTTCATTTAATTTAAAAGGAAGAATTATTATACACAATGTAAAAATAAAGAAAGTTATTTTATAATTCTTAATATGCAAAGAGAACAACACATTTAAAAATGGATGAACTAAGGCATTTTAATTTTGTGTAAATATAAGTGTTTATTTATGCAACAAGTAAACTATATTGTCCCATATAATGAGTATTGGTGATATATAAAAATTAAGTCAAAATTATGGTTTCATCTGCATAATTTTACCTATTTGAAAAATAATATAACACCCCATACTTGACTCGATCACCAGGTCAGGGGTACAAGATCCCACATTCATTGCAAGAGGAACTACGATCAATTATATACATAAAACAACCATTTTACATTCAAATAAATATATTACGCGTTCAAAATATGATTCATAATCACTTTCAGGTCTTATACGAGCTTATGAAAGATCTTTTGCTAAATCGGGGTCAAATTAGGACCTAATTGTAAAGTGTGCAAAATGGCAAATTAACATCGTGACTTCGGGGGTTTCTCGTCGTGACGCAACTCTGAATTGGTCTCATTGCTATGTTAAGGGGCAAACATCGTGATGTGACCGCCTACTCAAATTACCAAAGCATATAAACTAATTCTTCTACTAAGAAATACCATATTTGTTGATGTTAGATTTGTTGCAATCTCTTAGCTTTGGTTGCTTATTCATTCAAATAAAATCATGAACACGTTAAACATGCATTATGAATGTAGGGAAACAAAATAATTAATTATTTAATCCAAACAAGATGATAATTAGTAGACATAGTATTTGAATGATGCATGTTTGATAGCTTAATTATTGAATTAGTAATGATATTAAGCAATATTGCTACTTTGTATAACCCATGTATGAAGTCTGCTTGTGAAATTATGAAGTTGATTGATCATAGATCTATGCTTAAAAAACTTCAAGGTTAAATAAGTATGGCTTCATAACTTATATAGTTTGTGATACGAACTCATCCTCAACGGATGATTACGAGTCGCGTGAGTTCTCGGTCGAAATTAAGAAGTATCGTTCGTAATGGATTTCGTGACGGTTAGAAATGATAATGGCGGGTTGTAGAAGGATGGATGGATGGATATGCAAAGGATATAGATGGATAGCCTTGAATTCGATTTTAAGGACTCAAGAACGAACCAATATTTTAAAAGAATATTGACCAAATCCTTATATTAGTACTTAGAATGAAAACAAGAAGAATCGTGACCCTCTATCTAGTAAGATAGGAACCAATCGGTATAAGGGTGAATGCCACACTTCAAAGAAGTGATAAGTTCGAAAGAATCAGATTGATGCCACAATAGTTACATGATAAGTCAATTTGAGTCAAATAAGAACAAGGAGTTTGCAAACTCACAATAAGATTAAAATTCATCAAATTTTTTTTTACAAAATGTTCCAAGCCTTATATTTATAGGCTTACAAGTAACCAGCTGAAAATTCATGAAATAATTAGTCAAAATTACACCATAAATCCGTCCAATATTCCTCCTGCACTTTAAGTTAATGTGGTGGCTGCTTTAATGGAGTAGTTGGCCAAATTTAGTGCTTGGTTGGCTAGGAAGAATTGTGTTTAAATTCTGGTGGTTCAGGTGCAGGATTATCTTCCTTCGCATGATCAGATTTCGTCTTTTCAGACTCAGATTGTTCTTTCTCAATCTCTTTTTCTCTTTCTTTAGTTTCTTTTTCTCTTTTAGCTGCTTCTTTAAAAGTAGGGATTATGAGAGTTGGTTCCATGGCATCCTCTTCATCTTTATTTTCATCTTCACTCTCAGGGTCAGACATCAACTCTTTGGGAAGGTGAGGAAAACAAGCATTAGCTTTGTAAAATTTTTCTACAAGGATCTTCTGAGAGAAACATCCCTTCATCGGATGTATCCCTAAAAGATTGCCAGTTTTGAAGTTGCGTCTGTCACATCATGTGAAAGTCTGGCCCGTGCCTTGGAAAACTTCCCCAATTGTTGTTGCATCTCATTCAGCACACGAAGCACTTGTCCCTCGAAATCACTATTCATGGCAATTAGTGTTGCTAGTGATCGTGGTGGTGTAGACATTGTTGGGACATTGCTGGTCGATGATTGTCATGGAAAATCTTCATTCAAGAACTTCATCACCAACTATTTGTGATGACTCTTGTGTTGTGGGTGACATCCTCGTTTTGATGGAGTGGCACCTTGGCTTGTTTACACAATGTAGAGATAAGAGATGGAAAGACCAAACTACCTGTGTTCTTTTGTGCATAATGGCGTACCTCTTTAAAGATAATCCTTCCCACGTTAAGTTTCCTCCCAATCATGACAAAGTGCAAAAATAAAAGTCACTCCTTTGAAATAGTTGTGTGGCGTGTAGACGGGCTTAGGCTTGCCTTCAAGAAGTGATTCCACACTTTGTAATGTGGCCTCAATGAGGTTCGATTAATGGTGTAGCTATATTGTTTAGGCACCAGCCATTTAGTGCCCAACACATACAAGTCTTAAAGTACTCTTTTCAACTGTAATAGCCTATTTTTTAGTGGTTTCGGGACCACAAACCCGACGAGTAAATTCATATAATGAGTGTTTAAATTATATAAGTCAATAATAATTCTAGATGAAATTTTGAATTGAAGAATTTTAATCATTGAATTAAAAGTTAGTATAATTGATTTGGTTCAAAAGTTAAGTGGTTTTAGAAAATGAGGTATCGAGACCTCGTTTTTGAAATTTGAGGCCATAAATATTTTTATTAATTATTTATAGAGTTTTATTATATGTGAATTGAAGTTTGGTTGGGTAATTTTGATGATTTATTCCTTCATTAAGGAAAAGGAGTAAATTGTAAAAGAGGTAAAAGTTACTTGCTATTGATTAAAAATAGTAAAGGGACCAAAGTGGTAATTAAACCATGGTCAAAAAGTCCAACCAGTGGTGGATATGATTACCTTCCACTAACTTTTGGGATATTTATTCATTTAGTCCTAATTAGTTTAAGGTTAAATTGAAATAAAGTTTGTTTAGTTGGAAATTAATATAATTGAAGGACCAATTGTGTAATTAGACCCTCCTTAAATGGCCTAATAATAGAAATGATGTGGAACTCTTTTAGATTTTTGTAAATTGCAATTAAATCCTAATTAAATGAGGATTTACTAATTAGTCTATTTTTTAGTATGATCTAGAATGGTGGTTTTGAGGCCATAACTTCGATATGTCAGACCATAAATATTAATTATTTAATATATACGAGGTCATTAGTATAGTATTAAATTTTGGTTAAGAAATTTTATCGTTTAGATAGTTAATTAAGTAAAAAGGACTAAATTCTAAAAGTTGCAGAAGTTGGAAATTCAAAGATGGAAGTGTTAAATGGTAATTAAAAAGGAAAGGTAAAGTACTTGGATGGTAATTAGACCATAAGGGATTGTAGTGGACGGTTAAGGGCATATAATTGTTGATATTTGAATGGAATTAAAAAGGGTGAATGTGTAATTACATAATTTTACCTAATTTAATTAAACAAAAGGGTGAAAATTTCATTACTTTTCTTCTTCTTCATCTTCCAAAGCTGAAATCCTAAGAGAAACAAGGAAGAAGGGTGAAAATTTCATTACTTTTCTTCTTCTTCATCTTCCAAAGCTGAAATCCTAAGAGAAACAAGGAAGCATATTCGGCAAAGCTTTAAGCTTTGATTGGAGAGTGAAATCTCACCCGTTTTTAGTAATTTTTAAGTTTTTGAGTTTGTTTTAGCTTGATCTAGCTAGCCTTGGGACTAATTTGTAAAACTGTTAAACATTTTGGTTTATGCCGTTGATGAGTTTAGTGTGTTTTTGAAGTATAATGATAAATTATTAAGCTTGGTTGTTAAATAAGGCTATTTTGTAAAGTAATTTTTATGTTAAAGGACTAAAATGTGAAAGTAGTAAAAGTATAAGGATTTGATGTTAAATAACAACAAATATGGGCTGTGAAGAGACCCAAGACAATTCAGTTGAATTTATTTTTAAAGAAAAATGCTTAATTTGCTGTTTGGGGCTTAAGGATTAAATTGAATAAAAGTGAAAAGCTAAGGGTAATTTTGTAAAAATGTAAAAAGGACTCAATTGCATAAAATAAGTTTATTTTACTATTGGAAATAGTAATTGAATGAAATTATTATTTTAGATCAAGAATGGGTTGAAAATCGAGGCAAGGAGAAAATTATGGAATAGTTCTTGTACTATATATTGCTGCAATTTAATCAGGTAAGTTCGTACAGTAAAGTAATTGAATTAGTTTATGTTTGTAAATTATTAAAATAATTTAAGTATGCTATATTTAAATTTGTTGCTTAGTAAATATTAAGTTGTGGAATTGAATTAAATTGAAATGAAATTGTATTGAGGAGCATGATTGAAAGAGACGAAAAGATATAATAGAAATCAAGTGACAATGAAATGTTTAAACGATTATGTGTTGTGTTAGTTATTATTCATGTTATGAATGAATTAATTTGATTGATATATGACAATTAGTAAATTTAACTAATGACATTATTAGTTAATTCGATATTAAGTCTGATAAATAAGAATTATATGGATGTGTGCTCGAAATGGTATAATGTGAAGGAGGTTAATTGAAATGGACATTGTATATGACACATATGAACTTCATGAATAATTGGGACACAAAGGACATGACAATAGGGGCTATACAATTTCGAAAGCTAGTCTTGGATGTCATACTGACTGGGAAGTCCTTGTATTGGAACCATTAGTACAAACTAATCCTATAAGTATGCACTATTATTTATAAAATTTGGTATTGTTAATTACATTCATCTTGGAAATTATTTTAGATGATTTGAACAGGCGAAAGATTTATTGTCTACTTCAAACAGTGGCTCGGATAGAGAAATACTCTAATATAGCTCGGGTAAAGCTTTGATCTGTTATAGTTCGGGTAGAGCCTTGATCTGTTTATAGCTTGGGTAGAGGTTTGACCTGTTTATAGCTCAGGTAGAATTTTGGTTGGCTTACGTCTCAGTTAGAGCATAAAGCTATTATAGCTCAGGTAGAGTTTTGGACTGCTTACGTCTCGGTTAGAGTGTAAAGCTATTATAGCTCGAGTAAAGCTTTAGTTTGGTTACATCTTGGTTAGAGCGTAAAGCCATTTCAGCTCGAGAGGAGCGTTGATCCGCATGAGGCTCGAATGAGTTGTGTTATATTGCAAGACTTTTGGTTAATGTTGTTTTGTAGATTTCATTTTGTTGTCTGAAGATCGGATAATCTCGAAGAAATCACACTAACTCGGGAGCTACTTCGGTAGTTTTTGAATCACTTGGTTATATGGCATGTACTAGGATGTCGTATTTTGTATTTGCCTAATTATGTTTGAAAACTATCTCGATGGTAATGGAATAGGAGAATATAGTTAATTTGATGTTTAAGTGCAAATGTTACATTGAATGAAGGGCATGTATATTGATTGATGTAGAGTTAATCACGTGAGGTGGTGAATGTATTCGGTAGGTCATTATTGTATGAAATTGGTTGTTGAGATAGTTGTGTATTTATAAGTATATGTATGGTAATGATGTGAAATGTTTTATTGATGAGGAATGAGTTTGAATGTTTGGTCACTTACATGTGTAAAATTGTATGTTTACGGTTGTGTGATAATAGAACTAATAGGTTAACCAAGATTTTTACATGTTAAGTTAATGGTATGAATTTTGTTACATATTTTGGTCATTTCGAACACATACACGACCTGACAAATGGGCCACCACACGGGCATGTGCCCTGGGTAAATAGGAACAAGTTTCACATGGGTAACACACGGGCTGGGACACGACCGTGTGGCTATATTTTGAGTAGAAACATGGCCCAACACACGATTTCACACACGGGCATGTGGAGTATTTTCGCATGTCCACACGGCCTATCACACAGTTTGTGACACGATCGTGTATGGGTATTTTAAGTATGCACACGGTCTGGGGCACAACCGTGTGACCCCTATTTCGATGAATTTCAATGTTTCTTGTAATGTTTCTATTGTATTTCAATTAGGTCCCTGTAAATTTGAAATGCAACAAATGAGTATGAAATAATTAAATTGAGTTGTAATGTAGACTGATAAGTGCATTCATTTGAAATGATGTTTAAGATTGTATCTATTGCTAGTCTTAAATGATCTGAAAAACCCCAAGACAAAATGATAAACTATTTAGACCAAATGATGCATTTTCTCGAGCATGGAATGCTAGGAAAATTGCTCGAAGGAATGCATCGTCTTGAATACTTTATGGAACTGAAATTATAAAAGAACTCGTAAAAGTTTGACAAGTTCGGAAGTTTGTCCAAGAACCAAAAGAGAAACAATCCTCACGTAAATAAGTATTTAATTCAAAGACTAAAAGTTGTTTACAAAATGACAAACTATTTAAACCAAATGATGTGATTTCCCGAGCATGGAATGTTTAGAAAATAGCTTGAAGGAATGGATCGTCTTGAATACTATAAGGAACCAAGTTAAAAAAGAACTCGTAAAAGTTTGAAAAGTTTGGAAGTTCATCCAACAGCCAAGAGAAACAATTCTCACGTAAATAAGTTTTCGTTTTAAAGACCAAAACTTGTTTACAAAATGAAAAAATATTTAGACTAAATGATGCGATTCTCAAGAACGGAATGTTCAAAAATTGCTCAAAGGAATGGATCGTCTTTAATACATTAAGGAACTGATACGATCTTGAGTTTGTGAAGGTATTTGAGTCGTAGTTGTGCCCGATCGTTAAATGAAGAAGTATCGTTTTGAGTTTGAGTTTGAGGGAATTCGGCTAAGTATGGATGTAGTTCGGCTAGGAATGAAATGAAGCAAGGCAAAGACAGAAGTTAAAATGGATAAGTAAGCTTAAGGTCAAGAATGAACCAATACTATGAAGGAGTATTGACCCGAGACTTATAAGACACTTAAGGTGATAGAAGGGTGATAGAAAGGACCTTGACCCATTATCTATGAAGAGATAGGAACCAAAGGCATCAAATGTGAACGCCACACTCGGTTTAAGACTGATAAGTTCAAAGAAACAAGGATGATGCCACTAGCAAGCTAGATAAGTCAACTTGAGTCTTAAACGAAAATTGAGAGTTGAATAAACTCACTAAGATATCAAAATTCATCAAAGTATCAAAAGTCCCCAATACAACTAAAGAGCTTCATATTTTAGCTCAATTACATGGCTTACTGAATAGACACTTAGGGAATCGAATGGGCAGCATGTGTTCAGCTTAATGGAGCTGGAAACTTCCTTGAACCTTCTCTAGCATTGGTGATGCCATTAGACAAGTCCCTTGATGTTTCCAATCAGCTTAAATTAAATGAAATTAAGTAAGGAACTGAATGGACTAGGCTAGATTCAGCCAAGAGGTGTGAAAGGCTTTTAAGGGGCTACCTTGAATATTTGGAGAGTCTTGGACTTTAAATGGCAGTTTGGGACACTTCAACAGCCTTGGAGTGTGAACACATGAATTTGAACAGCCATGAGTGTGAAAAGAACCTCCAGCAAATGTGAAAGCATTTAAGCAACTAAATGGACAGCTTTGGAAGGACAAATCAGCAGCTCAATGGCTCTTGGCATACACGAAGAGGTGCTTGGAGCATTTCAATCAACAGCACACCATATTCAAGCCATCCATACATGTACCTGAAATATATTAATCAGCTAATTGCATGTACCTGAAACATATTAATTAGCTAATTAATTTCGGCTAGGACATATTAATTCAAACATGAAATTAATTTGTCTCAAACTTAGACACATTAAAAACAACTATTAAATATGTATCAAACTAAGACACATTAAAACCCTATTTAATAAAAAATGTCCAGATTATGACACATTTAATAACTTAAACTAAATAACTAAATTAACTAAAACAAATTAAATATTTATTCCAGCAAAATAATGCAAGTTAAAAATGAGCTGAAGTTGAGTTCAATGAGCTACGAATGAGCTAGATGAACTTGTAGGAGGTTGCAAGGCCGACTTAGTTGACTTGTCCAAGATTGATCGATAAGCCCCGCAATGGTTTCTCCCCACGCTCGATCAATTAGAGCCAAAACAGCCTCCTTGAAACGTTTGGCTCGTGCTCGGGTTATAGGTCCTAAGGGCAGCTCCAAAGGTTCCTTGTTAGCACTTGGGGAGTCTCGGACTGTGGCCGTATCAGGAACCGAAGTTATAAAAGAACTCGTAAAAGTTTGAAAAGATTGGAAGTTCATCCATGAACCAAGAGAGAGAAACAATTCTCACGTAAATAAGTTTTTAATTTAAAGGCCAAAACTTGTTTATAAAA
Source organism: Gossypioides kirkii (assembly GCA_005610355.1). Lineage (NCBI taxonomy): Eukaryota > Viridiplantae > Streptophyta > Magnoliopsida > Malvales > Malvaceae > Gossypioides > Gossypioides kirkii. The sequence continues at coordinate 20,314,071 of CP032246.1, read as the reverse complement.
TGACAAACAATTTAGAAAAATGATGCGATTTTTCGAGCATAGAATGTTTAGAAAGTTGCTCGAAGGAATATATCATCTTGAATAATGTAAGGAACCGAAGTTATAAAAGAACACGTAAAAGTTTGACAAGTTCAAAAGTTCGTCCAAGAACCAAGAGAAACAATTATCACGTAAATAAGTTTTTGATTCAAAGATCAAAACTTGTTTCCAAAATGACAAACTATTTAGACCAAATACTGCTATTTCCCGAGAATAGAATGTTCAGAAAATTGCTCGAAGGAATGGATCGTCTTGAATACTTTAAGGAATCGAAGTTATGAAAGAACTCGTAAAAGTTTGGCAAGTTCAAAAGTTGGTCCAAGAACCAAGAGAGAAACAATTCTCACGTAAATAAGTTTTTAATTCAAACAACAAAACCTTTTTATAAAATGAAAAACTATTTAGACCAAATGATGTGATTTCCCGAGCATGGAATGTTCAAAAAATTGCTCAAAGGAATGGATCGTCTTGAATACTTTATGGAACTAAAATTCTAAAAGAACTCGTAAAAGTTTGACAAGTTCGGAAGTTCGTCCAAGAACCAAAAGAGAAACAATTACCACGTAAATAAGTTTTTGATTCAAAGATCAAAACTTGTTTCCAAAATGACAAACTATTTAGACCAAATACTGCTATTTCCCGAGAATAGAATGTTCAGAAAATTGCTCAAAGGAATGGATCGTCTTGAATACTTTAAGGAATCGAAGTTATGAAAGAACTCGTAAAAGTTTGGCAAGTTCAAAAGTTGGTCCAAGAACCAAGAGAGAAACAATTCTCACGTAAATAAGTTTTTAATTCAAACAACAAAACCTTTTTATAAAATGAAAAACTATTTAGACCAAATGATGTGATTTCCCGAGCATGGAATGTTCAAAAAATTGCTCAAAGGAATGGATCGTCTTGAATACTTTATGGAACTAAAATTCTAAAAGAACTCGTAAAGTTTGACAAGTTCGGAAGTTCGTCCAAGAACCAAAAGAGAAAAAATTACCACGTAAATAAGTTTTTGATTCAAAGATCAAAACTTGTTTCCAAAATGACAATCTATTTAGACCAAATACTGCTATTTCCCGAGAATAGAATGTTCAGAAAATTGCTCAAAGGAATGGATCGTCTTGAATACTTTAAGGAATCGAAGTTATGAAAGAACTCGTAAAAGTTTGGCAAGTTCAAAAGTTGGTCCAAGAACCAAGAGAGAAATAATTCTCACGTAAATAAGTTTTTAATTCAAACAACAAAACCTTTTTATAAAATAAAAAACTATTTAGACCAAATAATGTTTAAAAAATTGCTCAAAGGAATGGATCGTCTTGAATACTTTAAGGAACTAAAATTATAAAAGAACTCGTAAAAGTTTGACAAGTTCGGAAGTTAGTCCAAGAACTAAAAGAGAAACAATTCTCACATAAATAAGTATTTAATTCAAAGACCAAAAGTTGTTTACAAAGTGACAAACTATTTAGACCAAATGATGCGATTTCCCGAGCATGGAATGTTCAGAAAATTGCTCGAAGGAATGGATCGTCTTAAATACTGGAAGGAACCAAGTTATAAAAGAACTCGTAAAAGTTTGAAAAGTTCAGAAGTTTGTCCAACAGCCAAGAGAAACAATTCTCACGTAAATAAGTTTTCGTTTTAAAGACCAAAACTTGGTTACAAAATGAAAAACTATTTAGACTAAACGATGCGATTTCCCGACAATGGAATGTTCAAAAATTGCTCAAAGGAATGGATCGTCTTAAATACTTTAAGGAACCGAAGTTATAAAAGAACTCGTAAAAGTTTGAAAAGTTTGGAAGTTCGTCCAAGAACCAAGAGTGAGAAACAATTCTCACGTAAAGAAGTTTTTAATTTAAAGACCAAAACTTGTTTACAAAATCACAAAAAATTTAGAAAAATGATGCAATTTTTTGAGCATAAAATGTTTAGAAAGTTGCTCGAAGGAATGTATCGTCTTGAATACTGTAGGAACCGAAGTTATAAAAGAACTTGTAAAAGTTTGACTAGTTCGAAAGTTTGTCAAAGAACCAAGAGAAATAATTCTCACGTAAATATGTTCTTGATTCAAAGACCAAAACTTGTTTCCAAAATGACAAACTATTTAGACCAAATGCTACTAATTCCCAAGAAAAGAATGTTCAGAAAATTACTCGAAGGAATGGATCGTCTTGAATACTTTAAGGAACCAAAGTTATGAAAGAACTCGTAAAAGTTAGACTAGTTCAAAAGTTCATCCAAGAACCAAGAGAAACAATTCTCACGTAAATAAGTTTTTTTATTTAAATACCAAAACTTGTTTCCAAAATTACAAACTTTTTAGACCAAATGCTGCTATTTTCCGAGAATAGAATGTTTAGAAAATTACTCGAAGGAATGGATCGACTTGAATACTTTAAGGAACCGAAATATGAAAGAACTCGTAAAAGTTTGACTTGTTCGAAAGTTTGTTCAAGAACTAAGAGAGAAACAATTCTCACGTAAATAAGTTTTTAATTGAAATAACAAAACCTTTTTACAAAATACCAAACTATTTAGACCAAATGATGCTGTTTACCGAGCACGGAATGTTTGAAAAATAGCTAGAATGAATGGATCATCTTGAATACTATAAGGAACCAAGTTATAAAAGAACTGGTAAAAGTTTGAAAAGTTCAGAAGTTCGTCCAACAGCCAAGAGAAACAATTCTCACTTAAATAAGTTTTCATTTTAAAGACTAAAACTTGTTTACAAAATGAAAACTATTTAGACTAAATAATGCGATTTCTCGAGAATGGAATGTTCAAATATTGCTCAAAGGAATGGATCGTCTTGAATACTTTAAGGAACTGAAGTTATAAAAGAACTCGTAAAAGTTTGAAAAGTTTTGAAGTTCGTCCAAGAACCAAGAGAGAGAAATACTTCTCATGTAAATAAGTTTTTAATTTAAATACCAAAACTTGTTGACAAAATGACTAACAATTTAGAAAAATGATGCAATTTTTTGAGCATGGAATGTTTAGAAAGTTGCTCGAAGGAATGTATCGTCTTGAATACTGTAAGGAACCGAAGTTATAAAGAACTCGTAAAAGTTTGACAAGTTTGGAAGTTCGTCCAAGAACCAAGAAACATTTCTCATGTAAATAAATTTCTGATCCAAAGACCAAAACTTGTTTCCAAAATGACAAACTATTTAGACCAAATGTTGCTAATTCCCGAAAATAGAATGTTCAGAAAATTGCTCGAAGGAATGAATCGTCTTGAATACTTTAAGGAACTGAAGTCATGAAAGAGCTCGTAAAATTTTGACTAGTTCGAAAGTTCGTCCAAGAACCAACAGAGAAACAATTCTCACGTAAATAAGTATTTAATTCAAAGAACAAAAGTTGGTTACAAAATGACAAACTATTTAGACCAAATGATGCGATTTCCTGAGCATTGAATGTTCAGAAAATAGCTCGAAGGAATGGATCATCTTGAATATTGTAAGGAACCAAGTTATAATAGAACTCGTAATAGTTTCAAAAGTTCGGAAGTTCATCCAACAGCCAAGATAAACAATTCTCACGTAAATAAGTTTTCATTTTAAAGACCGAAACTTGGTTACAAAATGAAAAACTATTTAGACTAAATGATGTGATTTCCCGAGAATGGAATGTTCAAAAATTGCTTAAAGGGATGGATCGTCCTGAATACTTTAAGGAACCGAAGTTATAAAAGAATTAGTAATAGTTTGAAAAGTTTGGAAGTTCTTCTAAGAACCAAGAGAGAGAAACAATTCTCACGTAAATAAGTTTTTAATTTAAAGACCAAAACTTGTTTACAAAATGACAAACTATTTAGAAAAATGATGCGATTTTTCGAGCATATAATGTTTAGAAAGTTGCTCGAAGGAATGTATCGTCTTGAATGCTGTAAGGAATCGAAATTATAAAAGAACTCGTAAAAGTTTGACTAGTTCGAAAGTTCATCCAAGAAGCAAGAGAGAAAAAATTCTCACGTAAATAAGTTTTTAATTCAAACAACAAAATCTTTTTACAAAATGACAAACTATATAGACCAAATGATGCGATTTCCCGAGCATGGAATGTTCGGAAAATTGCTCAAAGGAATGGATCGTCTTGAAAACTTTATGGAACTAAAATTATCAAAGAACTCGTAAAAGTTTGACAAGTTTGAAAGCTCATCCAAGAACCAAAAGAAAAATAATTCTCACATAAATAAGATTTAATTCAAAGACCAAAAGTTGTTTACAAAATGACAAACTATTTAGACCAAATGATGCGATTTCCCGAGCATGGAATATTCAAAAAACAGCTCGAAGGAATGGATCATCTTGAATACTGTACGGATCCAAGTTATAAAAGAGCTCGTAAAAGTTTGAAAAGTTTGGAAGTTCATCCAACAGCAAAGAGAAACAATTCTCATGTAAATAAGTTTTCGTTTTAAAGACTGAAACTTGTTTACAAAATGAAAAACTATTTAGACTAAATGATGCGACTTCCCGATAATGGAATGTTAAAAAAATTGCTTAAAGGAATGGATCGTCTCGAATACTTTAAGGAACCGAAGTTATAAAATAACTCGTAAAAGTTTGAAAAGTTTGGAAGTTCTTCCACGAACCAAGAGAGAAACAATTCTCACGTAAATAAGTTTTAATTTAAAGACCAAAACTTGTTTACAAAATGACAAACTATTTCGAAAAATGATGCGATTTTTCGAGCATAGAATGTTTAGAAAGTTGCCCGAAGGAATGTATTGTCTTGAATACTGTAAGGAACCGAAGCTATAAAAGAACTCGTAAAAGTTTCACAAGTTCGGAAGTTTGTCCAAGAACCAAGAGAAACAATTCTCACGTAAATAAGTTTTTGAATCAAAGACCAAAACTTGTTTCCAAAATGACAAACTATTTAGACCAAATGCTGTTATTTCTGGAGAATAGAATGTTCAGAAAATTGCTCGAAGGAATGGATCGTCTTGAAAACTTTAAGGAACCGAAGTTATGAAAGAACTCGTAAAAGTTTGACTATTTCAAAAGTTCGTCCAAGAAGCAAGAGAGATACAATACTCACGTAAATAAGTTTTTAATTCAAAGAACAGAACCTTTTTACAAAATGACAAACTATTTAGAATAAATGATGCGATTTCCCGAGCAAGGAATGTTCGAAAAATTGCTCGAAGGAATGGATCGTCTTGAATACTTTATGAAACTGAAATAATAAAAGAACTAAAAGTTTGACAAGTTCGGGAGTTCATCCAAGAACCAAAAGAGAAACAATTCCTATGTAAATAAGTATTTAATTCAAAGACCAAAAGTTGTTTACAAAATGACAAACTATTTAGACGAAATGATGCGATTTCCCGAGCATGGAATGTTCAGAAAATTCTTGATGGAATGGATCGTCTTGAATACTGTAAGGATCCAAGTTATAAAAGAACTCGTAAAAGTTTGAAAAGTTTGGAAGTTCGTCCAACAGCCAAGAGAAACAATTCTCACGTAAATAAGTTTTCGTTTTAAAGACCAAAATTTGTTTACAAAATGAAAAACTTTTTAGACTAAATGATGCGATTTCTCGAGAATGGAATGTTCAAAAATTGCTTAAAGGAATGGATCGTCTTGAATACTTTAACTAACTGAAGTTATAAAAGAACTCAAAAAAGTTTGAAACCTTTGGAAGCTCTTCCAAGAACCAAGAGAGAAACAATTCACACCTAAATAAGTTTTTAATTTAAAGACCAAAACTTGTTTACAAAATGACAAACAATTTAGAAAAATGATGAGATTTTTTGAGCATAGAATGTTTAGAAAGTTGCTCGAAGGAATGTATCGTCTTGAATATTGTAAGGAACTGAAGTTATAAAAGAACTCGTAAAAGTTTGACAAGTTCGAAAGTTTGTCCAAGAACCAAGAGAAACAATTCTAACGTAAAAAAGTTTTTGAATCAAACACCAAAACTTGTTTCCAAAATGACAAACTATTAAGACCAAATGTTGCTTTTTCTGGAGAATAGAATGTTCAGAAAATTGCTCAAAGGAATGGATCGTCTTGAATACTGTAAGGAATCGAAGTTATGAAAGAAATCGTTAAAGTTTGACTAGTTCGAAAGTTCATCCAAGAAGCAAGAGAGAAAAATACTCACGTAAATAAGTTTTTAGTTCAAACAACAAAACCTTTTTACAAAATGACAAACTATATAGACCAAATGATGTGATTTCTCGAGCATGGAATGTTGAAAAAATTGCTTGATGGAATGGACCGTCTTGAATACTATAAGGATCCAAGTTATAAAAGAACTCGAAAAAGTTTGAAAAGCTTGAAAGTTCGTCCAACTGCAAAGAGAAACAATTCTCATGTAAATAAGTTTTCGTTTTAAAGACCGAAACTTGCTTACAAAATGAAAAACTATTTAGACTAAATGATGCGATTTCCCGATAATGGGATGTTCAAAAATGCTTAAAGGAATGGATCGTCTTGAATACTTTATGGAACCGAAGTTATAAAAGAACTCGTAAAAGTTTGAAAAGTTTGGAAGTTCTTCCAATAACCAAGAGAGAGAAACAATTTTCACGTAAATAAGTTTTAATTTAAAGACCAAAACTTGTTTACAAAATGACAAACTATTTAGAAAAATTTTGCGATTTTTTGAGCATAGAAAGTTTAGAAAGTTGCTCGAAGCAATGTATCGTCTTGAATACTGTAAGGAACCGAAGTTATAAAAGAACTCGTAAAAGTTTGAGAAGTTCGAAAGTTCATCTAAGAACCAAGAGAAACAATTCTCACGTAAATAAGTTTTTGAGTCAAACACCAAAACTTTTTTCCAAAATGACAAACTATTTAGACCAAATGCTGCTATTTCTCGAGAATAGAATGTTGAAAAACTTGCTCGAAGGAATGGATCGTCATGAAAACTTTAAGGAACCGAAGTTATGAAAGAACCCATAAAAGTTTAACTAGTTCAAAAGTATGTCCAAGAAGCAAGAGAGAAGCAATACTCACGTAAATAAGTTTTTAATTTAAACAACAAAACCGTTTTAGAAAATGACAAACTATTTAGACCAAATGATGCGACTTCTTGAGCATGAACTGTTCAAAAAATTGCTCGAAGGAATGAATCGTCTTGAATACTTTATGAAACTGAAATTAGAAAACAACTCATAAAAGTTTGACAAGTTCGAAAGTTCATCCAAGAACCAAAAGAGAAACAATTCTCACGTAAATAAGTATTTAATGCAAAGACCAAAAGCTGTTTACAAAATGACAAACTATTTAGACCAAATGATGCCATTTCCCGAGCATGGAAGTATGGAAAATTTCTTGATGGAATGGATCATTTTGGAAACTGTAATGATCCAAGTTATAAAAGAACTCGTAAAAGTTTGAAAAGTTTGCAAGTTCGTCTAACAGCTAAGAGAAACAATTCTCACGTAAATAAGTTTTTGTTTTAAAGACCAAAACTTGTTTACAAAATGAAAAACTATTTAGACTAAATGATGCAATTTTCCGAAATTGGAATGTTCAAAAATTGCTAAAAGGAATGGATCGTCTTGAATACTTTAAGGAACTGAAGTTATAAAAGAACTCGTAAAAGTTTGAAAAGTTTGGAAGTTCTTCCAAGAACCAAGAGAGAGAAAAAATTCTCACGAAAATAAGTTTTTAATTTAAAGACCAAAACTTGTTTACAAAATGACAAATAATTTAGAAAAATGATGTGATTTTTCAAGCATAGAATGTTTAGAAAGTTGCTCGAAGGAATGTATCATCTTGAATACTGTAAGGAACCGAAGTTATAAAAGAACTCGTAAAAGTTTGACTAGTTCAGAAGTTCGTCCAAGAACCAAGAGAAACAATTCTCACGTAAATAAGTTTTTCATTCAAAGACCAAAACTTGTTTCCAAAATGACAAACTATTTAGACCAAATGCTGCTAATTCCCGAGAATAGAATGTTCAGAAAATTGCTCGAAGGAATGGATCGTCTTGAATACTTTAAGGAACCGAAGTTATGAAAGAACCCGTAGAAGTTTGACTAGTTCGAAAGTTCGTCCAAGAAGCAAGAGAGAAACAATTCTCACGTAAATATGTTTTTAAGGCAAACAACAAAACCTTTTTACAAAATGACAAACTATTTAGACCAAATGATGCGATTTCACGAGCTTGGAATGTTTGGAAAATTGCTCAAAGGAATGTATCGTCTTGAATACTTCAGGGAACTGAAATTATAATAGAACTCGTTAAAGTTTGACAAGTTCGGGAGTTCATCCAAGAAGCAAAAGAGAAGCAATTCTCACGTAAATAAGTATTCAATTCAAAGACGAAAAGTTCGTTACAAAATGACAAACTATATACACCAAATGATGCAATTTCCCTAGCATGGAATGTTCGAAAAATTGCTTGATGAAATGGATCGTCTTGAATACTGTAAGGACCCAAGTTATAAAAGAACTCGTAAAAGTTTGAATAGTTCGGAAGTTCGTCCAACAGCCAAGAAAACAATTCTCACGTAAATAAGTTTTCGTTTTAAAGACCAAAACTTGCTTACAAAATGAAGAATTATTTACACTAAACGATGCGATTTCTCGAGAATGGAATGTTCAAAATTTGCTTAAAGGAATGGATCGTAATGAATACTTTAAGGAACCGAAGTTATAAAAGAACTCGAAAAAGCTTGAAAGGTTTGGAAGCTCTTCCAAGAACCAAGAGAGAAACAATTCTCATGAAATAAGTTATTTACAAAATGACAAACAATTTAGAAAAATGATGCGATTTTTCGAGCATAAAATGTTTAGAAAGTTGCTGGAAGGAATGTATCGTCTTCAATACTATAAGGAACCGAAGTTATAAAAGAACTCGTAAAAGTTTGACAAGTTCGAAAGTTCATCCAAGAACGAGAGAAATAATTCTCACGTAAATAAGTTTTTGATTCAAAGACCAAAACTTGTTTCCAAATTGACAAACGATTTAGACAAAATGCTGCTAATTCCCGAGAATAGAATGTTCAAAAAATTGCTCGAAGCAATGGATCGTCCTGAATACTTTAAGGGACCGAAGTTATGAAAGAACTCGTAAAAGTTTGACTAGTTCGAAAGTTTGTCTAAGAATATGACAAACTATTTAGACCAAATGATGCGATTTCCCGAGCTTGGAATGTTCCACTAATTGCTCGAAGGAATGTATCGCCTTGAATACTTTATGGAAATGAAATTATAATAGAACTCGTTAATGTTTGACAAGTTCGGGAGTTCGTCCAAGAAGCAAAAGAGAAACAATTCTCACATAAATAAGTATTCAATTCAAAGACGAAAAGTTGTTTACAAAATGACAAACTATATACACCAAATGATGCAAATTCCCGAGCATTGAATGTTCGAAAAATTGCTTGATAGAATGGATCGTCTTGAATACTATAAGGATCCAAGTTATAAAAGAACTCGAAAAAGTTTGAAAAGTTTGGAAGTTCGTCCAACAGCAAAGAGAAACAATTCTCATTTAAATAAGCTTTCGTTTTAAAGACCGAAACTTGTTTACAAAATGAAAAACTATTTAGACTACATGATGCGATTTCCCGATAATGGAATGTTCAAAAATTGCTTAAAGGAATGGATCATCTTGAATACTTTAAGGAACCGAAGTTATAAAAGAACTCGTAAAAGTTTGAAAAGTTTGGAAGTTCTTCCAAGAACCAAGAGAGAAACAATTCTCACGTTAATAAGTTTTTGTTTTAAAGACCAAAACTTGTTTACAAAATGAAAAACTATTTAGACTAAATGATACAGTTTTCCGAAATTGGAATGTTCAAAAATTGCTAAAAGGAATGGATCGTCTTGAATACTTTAAGGAACTGAAGTTATAAAAGAACTCATAAAAGTTTGAAAAGTTTGGAAGTTCTTCCAAGAACCAAGAGAGAGAGAAAATTCTCACGAAAATAAGTTTTTAATTTAAAGACCAAAACTTGTTTACAAAATGAAAAATAATTTAGAAAAATGATGCGATTTTTCAAGCATGGAATGTTTAGAAATTTGCTCGAAGGAATGTATCATCTTGAATACTGTAAGGAACCGAAGTTATAAAAGAACTCGTAAAAGTTTGACTAGTTCGGAAGTTCGTCCAAGAACCAAGAGAAACAATTCTCACGTAAATAAGTTTTTGATTCAAAGACCAAAACTTGTTTCCAAAATGACAAACTATTTAGACCAAATGCTGCTAATTCCCGAGAATAGAATGTTTAGAAAATTGCTCGAAGGAATGGATCGTCTTGAATACTTTAAGGAACCGAAGTTATGAAAGAACCCGTAAAAGTTTGACTAGTTCGAAAGTTCATCCAAGAAGCAAGAGAGAAACAATTCTCACGTAAATATGTTTTTAAGTCAAACAACAAAACCTTTTTATAAAATGACAAACTATTTAGACCAAATGATGCGATTTCACGAGCTTGGAATATTTGGCAAATTGCTCAAAGGAATGTATCGTCTTGAATACTTTATGGAACTGAAATTATAATAGAACTCGTTAAAGTTTGACAAGTTCGGGAGTTCGTCCAAGAAGCAAAAGAGAAACAATTCTCACGTAAATAAGTATTCAATTCAAAGACGAAAAGTTGTTTACAAAATGACAAACTATATACACCAAATGATGCAATTTCTCGAGCATCGAATGTTCGAAAAATTGCTTGATGGAATGGATCGTCTTGAATACTATAAGAATCCAAGTTATAAAAGAACTCGTAAAAGTTTGAATAGTTCGGAAGTTCGTCCAACAGCCAAGAGAAATAATTCTCACGTAAATAAGTTTTCGTTTTAAAGACCAAAACTTGTTTACAAAATGAAGAATTATTTACACTAAATGATGTGATTTCTCGAGAATGGAATGTTCAAAAATTGCTTAAAGGAATGGATCGTATTGAATTATTTAAGGAATCGAAGTTATAAAAGAACTCGAAAAAGCTTGAAAGGTTTGGAAGCTCTTCCAAGAACCAAGAGAGAAATAATTCTCACGTAAATAAGTTGTTTGCAAAATGACAAACAATTTAGAAAAATGAGGCTATTTTTCGAGCATAGAAAGTTTAGAAAGTTGCTCGAAGGAATGTATCGTCTTGAATACTGTAAGGAACCCAAGTTGTAAAAGAACTCGTAAAAGTTTGAGATGTTCGGAAGTTCGTCCAAGGACCAAGAGAAATAATTCTCACGTAAATTAGTTTTTGAATCAAAGACGAAAACTTGTTTCCAAAATGACAAACTATTTAGACTAAATACTTTAAGGCACCAAAGTTATGAAAGAACTCGTAAAAGTTTGGCTAGTTTGAAAGTTCGTCCAAGAACCAAGAGAGAAACAATTCTCACGTAAATAAGTTTTTAATTCAAACAACAAAACCTTTTTTACAAAATAACAAACTATTTAGATGAAATGATGCGATTTCCCGAGCATGGATTGTTTGGAAAATTGATTGAAGGAGTAGATCGTCTTGAATACTTTATGGAACTGAAATTATAAAAGAAATCGTAAAAGTTTGACAAGTTCGAAAGTTCATCCAAAAAGCAAAAGAGAAACAATTCTCACGTAAATAAGTATTTAATTCAAATACAAAAAGTTAATTACAAAATGACAAACAATTTAGAAAAATGATGCGATTTTTTAAGCATAGAATGTTCAGAAAATTGCTCGAAGGAATGGATCGTCTTGAATACTTTATGGAACTGAAATTATAAAAGAACTAGTAAAAGTTTGACAAGTTTGGAAGTTCGTCAAGGAACCAAAAGAGAAACAATTCTCACGTAAATAAGTATTTAATTCTAAGACCAAAAGTTGTTTACAAAATGACAAGCTATATAGACCAAATGATGCGATTTCCCGAGCATGGAATGTTTGAAAAATTGCTTGATGGAATGGATCGTCTTGAATGCTATAAGGATCCAAGTTATAAAAGAACTCGAAAAAGTTTGAAAATTTTGGAAGATCGTCCAACAGCTAGGAGAAACAACTCGCACGTAAATAAGTTTTTGTTTTAACGATCAAAACTTGTTTACAAAATGAAAAACTATTTAGACTAAATGATGCGATTTCCCGAGAATGGAATGTTCAAAAGTTGCTTAAAGGAATGGATCGTCTTGAATAATTTAAGGAACCGAAGTTATAAAAGAACTCGTAAAAGTTTAAAAATTTTGGAAATTCGTCCATGAAGCAAGAGAGAGAAATAATTCCCACATAAATAAGTTTTTAATTTAAATGCCAAAACTTGTTTACAAAATGACAAACAATTTAGAAAAATGATGCGATTTTTCGAGCATAGAATGTTTAGAAAGTTGCTCAAAAGAATGCATCGTCTTGAATACTATAAGGAACCGAAGTTATAAAAGAACTCGTAAAATTTTGACAAGTTCGAAAGTTCGTCCAGGAACCAAGAGAAACAATTCTCACGTAAATAAGTTTTTGACTCAAAGACCAAAACTTGTTTCCAAAATGACAAACTATTTAGACCAAATGTTGCTAATTCCCGAGAATAGAATGTTAAAAAAATTGCACGAAGGAATGGATTGTCTTGAATACTTTAAGGAACCGAAGTTATGAAAGAACTCGTAAAAGTTTGACTAGTTCAAAAGTTCGTCCAAGAAGCAAGAGAGAAACAATTCTCACGTAAATAAGTTTTTAATTCAAACAACAAAACCTTTTTACAAAATGACAAACTATTTAGACCAAATGATGCGATTTCCAGAGCTTGGAATGTATCATCTTGAATACTTTATGGAACAGAAATTACAATAGATCTCGTTAAAGATTCACAAGTTCGGCAGTTCGTCCAAGAAGCAAAAGAGAAACAATTCTCACGTAAATAAGTATTTAATTCAAAGGCGAAAAGTTGTTTACAAAATGACAAACTATATAGACCAAATGATGCGATTTCCCAAGCATGGAATTTTTGAAAAATTGCTTGATGGAATGGATCGTCTTGAATGCTATAAGGATCCAAGTTATAACAAAACTCGAAAAAGTTTGAAAAGTGTAGAAGTTCGTCCAACAGCAAAGAGAAACAATTCTCATGTAAATAATTTTTCGTTTTAAAGATCGAAACTTGTTTACAAAATGAAAAACAATTTAGACTAAATGATGCGATTTCCCGATAATGGAATGTTCAAAAATTGCTTAAAGGAATGGATCATCTTGAATACTTTAAGGAACCGCAGTTATAAAAGAACTCGTAAAAGTTTGAAAAGTTTGGAAGTTCTTCCAAGAACCAAGAGAGAAACAATTCTCACGTTAATAAGTTTTTGTTTTAAAGACCAAAACTTGTTTACAAAATGAAAAACTATTTAGACTAAATGGTGCAGTTTTCCGAAATTGGAATGTTCAAAAATTGCTAAAAGGAATGGATCATCTTGAATACTTTAAGGAACTGAAGTTATAAAAGAACTCGTAACAGTTTAACAAGTTCAGAAGTTCGTCCAAGAACCAAGAGAATTAATTCTCACGTAAATAAGTTTTTGAATCAAAGACCAAAACTTGTTTCCAAAATGACAAACTATTTAGACAAAATGCTGCTATTTCTAGAGAATAGAATGTTCAAAAAAATGCTCGAAGGAATGGATCGTCTTGAATACTTTAAGAAATAGAAGTTATGAAAGAACTCGTTAAAGTTTGACTAGCTCGAAAGTTCGTCCAAGAAGCAAGAGAGAAACAATGCTCACGTAAATAAGTTTTTAGTTCAAACAACAAAACCATTTTACAAAATGACAAACTATTTAGACCAAATGATGTGATTTCCCCAGCTTTGAATGTATCATCTTGAATACTTTATGGAATAGAAATTATAATAGATCTCGTTAAAGATTGACAAGTTCGGGAGTTTGTCCAAGAAGCAAAAGAGAAAAAATTCTCACGTAAATAAGTATTAAATTCAAAGACGAAAAGTTGTTTACAAAATGACAAACTATATAGACCAAATGATGCGTTTTCCCGAGCATGGAATGGTCGAAAAATTGCTTGATGGAATGGATCGTCTTGAATGCTATAAGGATCCAAGTTATAAAAGAACTCGAAAAAGTTTGAAAAGTGTCGAAGTTCGCCCAACAGCAAAGAGAAACAATTCTCATGCAAATAAGTTTTCGTTTTAGAGATCGAAACTTGTTTACAAAATGAAAAACTATTTAGACTAAATGATGCGATTTCCCGATAATGGAATGTTCAAAAATTGCTTAAAGGAATGGATCATCTTGAATACTTTAAGGAATCGAAGTTATAAAAGAACTCGTAAAACTTTGAAAAGTTTGGAAGTTCTTCCAAGAACCAAGAGAGAAACAATTCTCACGTTAATAAGTTTTTGTTTTAAAGACCAAAACTTGTTTACAAAATGAAAAACTATTTAGACTAAATGATGCAGTTTTCCGAAATTGGAATGTTCAAAAATTGCTAAAATAAATGGATCGTCTTGAAGTACTTTAAGGAACTGAAGTTATAAAAGAACTCGTAACAGTTTAACAAGTTCGGAAGTTCGTCCAAGAACCAAGAGAATTAATTCTCACGTAAATAAGTTTTTGAATCAAAGACCAAAACTTGTTTCCAAAATGACAAACTATTTAGACCAAATGCTGCTATTTCTGGAGAATAGAATGTTCAAAAAAATGCTCGAAGGAATGGATCGTCTTGAATACTTTAAAGAATCGAAGTTATGAAAGAACTCGTTAAAGTTTGACTAGATCGAAAGTTCGTCCAAGAAGCAAGAGAGAAACAATACTCACGTAAATAAGTTTTTAGTTCAAACAACAAAACCATTTTACAAAATGACAAACTATTTAGACCAAATGATGTGATTTCCCCAGCTTTGAATGTATCATCTTGAATACTTTATGGAATAGAAATTACAATAGATCTCGTTAAAGATTGACAAGTTCGGGAGTTTGTCCAAGAAGCAAAAGAGAAACAATTCTCACGTAAATAAGTATTTAATTCAAAGACGAAAAGTTGTTTACAAAATGACAAACTATATAGACCAAATGATGCGATTTTCCGAGCATGGAATGTTTGAAAAATTGCTTGATGGAATGGATCGTCTTGAATGCTATAAGGATCCAAGTTATAAAAGAACTCGAAAAAGTTTGAAAAGTGTGGAAGTTCGTCCAACAGCAACGAGAAACAATTCTCATGTAAATAAGTTTTCGTTTTAGAGATCGAAACTTGTTTACAAAATGAAAAACTATTTAGACTAAATGATGCGATTTCCCGATAATGGAATGTTCAAAAATTGCTTAAAGGAATGGATCATCTTGAATACTTTAAGGAACCGAAGTTATAAAAGAACTCGTAAAAGTTTGAAAAGTTTGGAAGTTCTTCCAAGAACCAAGAGGGAGAAAAAATTCTCACGAAAATAAGTTTTAAATTTAAAGACCAAAACTTGTTTACAAAATGAGAAACTATTTAGAAAAATGATGCGATTTTTCGAGCATAGAATGTTTAGAAAGTTCCCAGAAGGAATGTATTGTCTTGAATACTGTAAGGAACCGAAGTTATAAAAGAACTCGTAAAAGTTTAACAAGTTCGGGAGTTCGTCCAAGAACCAAGAGAATTAATTCTCACGTAAATAAGTTTTTGAATCAAAGACCAAAACTTGTTTCCAAAATGACAAACTATTTAGACCAAATGCTGCTATTTCTGGAGAATAGAATGTTCAAAAAAATGCTCGAAGGAATGGATCGTCTTGAATACTTTAAGTAATCAAAGTTATGAAAGAACTCGTTAAAGTTTGACTAGTTCGAAAGTTCGTCCAAGAAGCAAGAGAGAAACAATACTCACGTAAATAAGTTTTTAGTTCAAACAACAAAACCATTTTACAAAATGACAAACTATTTAGACCAAATGATGCGATTTCCCGAGCTTGGAATGTATCATCTTGAATACTTTATGGAACAGAAATTACAATAGATCTCGTTAAAGATTGACAAGTTCGGGAGTTCGTCCAAGAAGCAAAAGAGAAACAATTCTCACGTAAATAAGTATTTAATTCAAAGACGAAAAGTTGTTTACAAAATGACAAACTATATAGACCAAATGATGCGATTTCCCGAGCATGGAATGTTCGAAAAATTGCTTGATGGAATGGATCGTCTTGAATGCTATAAGGATCCAAGTTATAAAAGAACTCGAAAAAGTTTGAAAAGTGTGGAAGTTCGTCCAACAGCAACGAGAAACAATTCTCATGTAAATAATTTTTCGTTTTAGAGATCGAAACTTGTTTACAAAATGAAAAACTATTTAGACTAAATGATGCGATTTCCCGATAATGGAATGTTCAAAAATTGCTTAAAGGAATGGATCATCTTGAATACTTTAAGGAATCGAAGTTATAAAAGAACTCGTAAAAGTTTGAAAAGTTTGGAAGTTCTTCCAAGAACCAAGAGAGAAACAATTCTCACGTTAATAAGTTTTTGTTTTAAAGACCAAAACTTGTTTACAAAATGAAAAACTATTTAGACTAAATGATGCAGTTTTCCGAAATTAGAATGTTCAAAAATTGCTAAAAGGAATGGATCGTCTTGAATACTTTAAGGAACTGAAGTTATAAAAGAACTCGTAACAGTTTAACAAGTTCGAAAGTTCGTCCAAGACCAAGAGAATTAATTCTCACGTAAATAAGTTTTTGAATCAAAGACCAAAACTTGTTTCCAAAATGACAAACTATTTAGACCAAATGCTGCTATTTCTGGAGAATAGAATGTTCAAAAAAATGCTCGAAGGAATGGATCGTCTTGAATACTTTAAGGAATCGAAGTTATGAAAGAACTCGTTAAAGTTTGACTAGATCGAAAGTTCGTCCAAGAAGCAAGAGAGAAACAATACTCACGTAAATAAGTTTTTAGTTCAAACAACAAAACCATTTTACAAAATGACAAACTATTTAGACCAAATGATGTGATTTCCCCAGCTTTGAATGTATCATCTTGAATACTTTATGGAATAGAAATTACAATAGATCTCGTTAAAGATTGACAAGTTCGGGAGTTCGTCCAAGAAGCAGAAGAGAAACAATTCTCACGTAAATAAGTATTTAATTCAAAGACGAAAAGTTGTTTACAAAATGACAAACTATATATACCAAATGATACGATTTCCCGAGCATGGAATGGTCGAAAAATTGCTTGATGGAATGGATCGTCTTGAATGCTATAAGGATCCAAGTTATAAAAGAACTCGAAAAAGTTTGAAAAGTGTGGAAGTTCGTCCAACAGCAACGAGAAACAATTCTCATGTAAATAATTTTTCGTTTTAGAGATCGAAACTTGTTTACAAAATGAAAAACTATTTAGACTAAATGATGCGATTTCCCGATAATGGAATGTTCAAAAATTGCTTAAAGGAATGGATCATCTTGAATACTTTAAGGAACCGAAGTTATAAAAGAACTCGTAAAAGTTTGAAAAGTTTGGAAGTTCTTCCAAGAACCAAGAGGGAGAAAAAATTCTCACGAAATAAGTTTTAAATTTAAAGACCAAAACTTGTTTACAAAATGAGAAACTATTTAGAAAAATGATGCGATTTTTCGAGCATAGAATGTTTAGAAAGTTCCCAGAAGGAATGTATTGTCTTGAATACTGTAAGGAACCGAAGTTATAAAAGAACTCGTAAAAGTTTAACTAGTTCGGGAGTTCGTCCAAGAACCAAGAGAATTAATTCTCACGTAAATAAGTTTTTGAATCGAAGACCAAAACTTGTTTCTAAAATGACAAACTATTTAGACCAAATGCTGCTATTTCTGGAGAATAGAATGTTCAAAAAAATGCTCGAAGGGATGGATCGTCTTGAATACTTTAAGGAATCGAAGTCATGAAAGAACTCGTTAAAGTTTGACTAGATCGAAAGTTCGTCCAAGAAGCAAGAGAGAAACAATACTCACGTAAATAAGTTTTTAGTTCAAACAACAAAACCATTTTTCAAAATGACAAACTATTTAGACCAAATGATGTGATTTCCCCAGCTTTGAATGTATCATCTTGAATACTTTATGGAACAAAAATTACAATAGATCTCGTTAAAGATTGACAAGTTCGGGAGTTCGTCCAAGAAGCAGAAGAGAAACAATTCTCACGTAAATAAGTATTTAATTCAAAGACGAAAAGTTGTTTACAAAATGACAAACTATATAGACCAAATGATGCGATTTTCCAAGCATGGAATGGTCGAAAAATTGCTTGATGGAATGGATCGTCTTGAATGCTATAAGGATCCAAGTTATAAAAGAACTCGAAAAAGTTTGAAAAGTGTGGAAGTTCGTCCAACAGCAACGAGAAACAATTCTCATGTAAATAATTTTTCGTTTTAGAGATCGAAACTTGTTTACAAAATGAAAAACTATTTAGACTAAATGATGCGATTTCCCGATAATGGAATGTTCAAAAATTGCTTAAAGGAATGGATCATCTTGAATACTTTAAGGAACCGAAGTTATAAAAGAACTCGTAAAAGTTTGAAAAGTTTGGAAGTTCTTCCAAGAACCAAGAGGGAGAAAAAATTCTCACGAAAATAAGTTTTAAATTTAAAGACCAAAACTTGTTTACAAAATGAGAAACTATTTAGAAAAATGATGCGATTTTTCGAGCATAGAATGTTTAGAAAGTTCCCAGAAGGAATGTATCGTCTTGAATACTTAAGGAACCGAAGTTATAAAAGAACTCGTAAAAGTTTAACTAGTTCGGGAGTTCGTCCAAGAACCAAGAGAATTAATTCTCACGTAAATAAGTTTTTGAATCAAAGACCAAAACTTGTTTCCAAAATGACAAACTATTTAGACCAAATGCTGCTATTTCTGGAGAATAGAATGTTCAAAAAATGCTCGAAGGGATGGATCGTCTTGAATACTTTAAGGAATCAAAGTTATGAAAGAACTCGTTAAAGTTTGACTAGATCGAAAGTTCGTCCAAGAAGCAAGAGAGAAACAATACTCACGTAAATAAGTTTTTAGTTCAAACAACAAAACCATTTATCAAAATGACAAACTATTTAGACCAAATGATGTGATTTCCCCAGCTTTGAATGTATCATCTTGAATACTTTATGGAACAAAAATTACAATAGATCTCGTTAAAGATTGACAAGTTCGGGAGTTCGTCCAAGAAGCAGAAGAGAAACAATTCTCACGTAAATAAGTATTTAATTCAAAGACGAAAAGTTGTTTACAAAATGACAAACTATATATACCAAATGATGCGATTTCCCGAGCATGGAATGGTCGAAAAATTGCTTGATGGAATGGATCGTCTTGAATGCTATAAGGATCCAAGTTATAAAAGAACTCGAAAAAGTTTGAAAAGTGTGGAAGTTCGTCCAACAGCAACGAGAAACAATTCTCATGTAAATAATTTTTCGTTTTAGAGATCGAAACTTGTTTACAAAATGAAAAACTATTTAGACTAAATGATGCGATTTCCCGATAATGGAATGTTCAAAAATTGCTTAAAGGAATGGATCATCTTGAATACTTTAAGGAACCGAAGTTATAAAAGAACTCGTAAAAGTTTGAAAAGTTTGGAAGTTCTTCCAAGAACCAAGAGGGAGAAAAAATTCTCACGAAATAAGTTTTAAATTTAAAGACCAAAACTTGTTTACAAAATGAGAAACTATTTAGAAAAATGATGCGATTTTTCGAGCATAGAATGTTTAGAAAGTTCCCAGAAGGAATGTATTGTCTTGAATACTGTAAGGAACCGAAGTTATAAAAGAACTCGTAAAAGTTTAACTAGTTCGAGAGTTCGTCCAAGAACCAAGAGAATTAATTCTCACGTAAATAAGTTTTTGAATCAAAGACCAAAACTTGTTTCCAAAATGACAAACTATTTAGACCAAATGCTGCTATTTCTGGAGAATAGAATGTTCAAAAAAATGCTCGAAGGGATGGATCGTCTTGAATACTTTAAGGAATCGAAGTTATGAAAGAACTCGTTAAAGTTTGACTAGATCGAAAGTTCGTCCAAGAAGCAAGAGAGAAACAATACTCACGTAAATAAGTTTTTAGTTCAAACAACAAAACCATTTTACAAAATGACAAACTATTTAGACCAAATGATGTGATTTCCCCAGCTTTGAATGTATCATCTTGAATACTTTATGGAATAGAAATTACAATAGATCTCGTTAAAGATTGACAAGTTCGGGAGTTTGTCCAAGAAGCAAAAGAGAAACAATTCTCACGTAAATAAGTATTTAATTCAAAGACGAAAAGTTGTTTACAAAATGACAAACTATATAGACCAAATGATGCGATTTTCCGAGCATGGAATGTTCGAAAAATTGCTTGATGGAATGGATCGTCTTGAATGCTATAAGGATCCAAGTTATAAAAGAACTCGAAAAAGTTTGAAAAGTGTGGAAGTTCGTCCAACAGCAACGAGAAACAATTCTCATGTAAATAATTTTTCGTTTTAGAGATCAAAACTTGTTTAGAAAATGAAAAACTATTTAGACTAAATGATGCGATTTCCCGATAATGGAATGTTCAAAAATTGCTTAAAGGAATGGATCATCTTGAATACTTTAAGGAATCGAAGTTATAAAAGAACTCGTAAAAGTTTGAAAAGTTTGGAAGTTCTTCCAAGAACCAAGAGAGAAACAATTCTCACGTTAATAAGTTTTTGTTTTAAAGACCAAAACTTGTTTACAAAATGAAAAACTATTTAGACTAAATGATGCAGTTTTCCGAAATTGGAATGTTCAAAAATTGCTAAAAGGAATGGATCGTCTTGAATACTTTAAGGAACTGAAGATATAAAAGAACTCGTAACAGTTTAACAAGTTCGGAAGTTCGTCCAAGAACCAAGAGAATTAATTCTCACGTAAATAAGTTTTTGAATCAAAGACCAAAACTTGTTTCCAAAATGACAAACTATTTAGACCAAATGCTGCTATTTCTGGAGAATAGAATGTTTAAAAAAATGCTCGAAGGAATGGATCGTCTTGAATACTTTAAGGAATCGAAGTTATGAAAGAACTCGTTAAAGTTTGACTAGATCGAAAGTTCGTCCAAGAAGCAAGAGAGAAACAATACTCACGTAAATAAGTTTTTAGTTCAAACAACAAAACCATTTTTCAAAATGACAAACTATTTAGACCAAATGATGTGATTTCCCCAGCTTTGAATGTATCATCTTGAATACTTTATGGAACAAAAATTACAATAGATCTCGTTAAAGATTGACAAGTTCGGGAGTTCGTCCAAGAAGCAAAGAGAAACAATTCTCACGTAAATAAGTATTTAATTCAAAGACGAAAAGTTGTTTACAAAATGACAAACTATATATACCAAATGATGCGATTTTCCGAGCATGGAATGGTCGAAAAATTGCTTGATGGAATGGATCGTCTTGAATGCTATAAGGATCCAAGTTATAAAAGAACTCGAAAAAGTTTGAAAAGTGTGGAAGTTCGTCCAACAGCAACGAGAAACAATTCTCACGTAAATAATTTTTCGTTTTAGAGATCAAAACTTGTTTAGAAAATGAAAAACTATTTAGACTAAATGATGCGATTTCCCGATAATGGAATGTTCAAAAATTGCTTAAAGGAATGGATCATCTTGAATACTTTAAGGAATCGAAGTTATAAAAGAACTCGTAAAAGTTTGAAAAGTTTGGAAGTTCTTCCAAGAACCAAGAGAGAAACAATTCTCACGTTAATAAGTTTTTGTTTTAAAGACCAAAACTTGTTTACAAAATGAAAAACTATTTAGACTAAATGATGCAGTTTTCCGAAATTGGAATGTTCAAAAATTGCTAAAAGGAATGGATCGTCTTGAATACTTTAAGGAACTGAAGATATAAAAGAACTCGTAACAGTTTAACAAGTTCGGAAGTTCGTCCAAGAACCAAGAGAATTAATTCTCACGTAAATAAGTTTTTGAATCAAAGACCAAAACTTGTTTCCAAAATGACAAACTATTTAGACCAAATGCTGCTATTTCTGGAGAATAGAATGTTCAAAAAAATGCTCGAAGGAATGGATCGTCTTGAATACTTTAAGGAATCGAAGTTATGAAAGAACTCGTTAAAGTTTGACTAGATCGAAAGTTCGTCCAAGAAGCAAGAGAGAAACAATACTCACGTAAATAAGTTTTTAGTTCAAACAACAAAACCATTTTACAAATTGACAAACTATTTAGACCAAATGATGTGATTTCCCCAGCTTTGAATGTATCATCTTGAATACTTTATGGAATAGAAATTACAATAGATCTCGTTAAAGATTGACAAGTTCGGGAGTTCGTCCAAGAAGCAAAAGAGAAACAATTCTCACGTAAATAAGTATTTAATTCAAAGACGAAAAGTTGTTTACAAAATGACAAACTATATAGACCAAATGATGCGATTTTCCGAGCATGGAATGTTTGAAAAATTGCTTGATGGAATGGATCGTCTTGAATGCTATAAGGATCCAAGTTATAAAAGAACTCGAAAAAGTTTGAAAAGTGTGGAAGTTCGTCCAACAGCAACGAGAAACAATTCTCACGTAAATAATTTTTCGTTTTAGAGATCAAAACTTGTTTAGAAAATGAAAAACTATTTAGACTAAATGATGCGATTTCCCGATAATGGAATGTTCAAAAATTGCTTAAAGGAATGGATCATCTTGAATACTTTAAGGAATCGAAGTTATAAAAGAACTCGTAAAAGTTTGAAAAGTTTGGAAGTTCTTCCAAGAACCAAGAGAGAAACAATTCTCACGTTAATAAGTTTTTGTTTTAAAGACCAAAACTTGTTTACAAAATGAAAAACTATTTAGACTAAATGATGCAGTTTTCCGAAATTGGAATGTTCAAAAATTGCTAAAAGGAATGGATCGTCTTGAATACTTTAAGGAACTGAAGATATAAAAGAACTCGTAACAGTTTAACAAGTTCGGAAGTTCGTCCAAGAACCAAGAGAATTAATTCTCACGTAAATAAGTTTTTGAATCAAAGACCAAAACTTGTTTCCAAAATGACAAACTATTTAGACCAAATGCTGCTATTTCTGGAGAATAGAATGTTCAAAAAAATGCTCGAAGGAATGGATCGTCTTGAATACTTTAAAGAATCAAAGTTATGAAAGAACTCGTTAAAGTTTGACTAGATCGAAAGTTCGTCCAAGAAGCAAGAGAGAAACAATACTCACGTAAATAAGTTTTTAGTTCAAACAACAAAACCATTTTACAAAATGACAAACTATTTAGACCAAATGATGTGATTTCCCCAGCTTTGAATGTATCATCTTGAATACTTTATGGAATAGAAATTACAATAGATCTCGTTAAAGATTGACAAGTTCGGGAGTTTGTCCAAGAAGCAAAAGAGAAACAATTCTCACGTAAATAAGTATTTAATTCAAAGACGAAAAGTTGTTTACAAAATGACAAACTATATAGACCAAATGATGCGATTTTCCGAGCATGGAATGTTTGAAAAATTGCTTGATGGAATGGATCGTCTTGAATGCTATAAGGATCCAAGTTATAAAAGAACTCGAAAAAGTTTGAAAAGTGTGGAAGTTCGTCCAACAGCAACGAGAAACAATTCTCACGTAAATAATTTTTCGTTTTAGAGATCAAAACTTGTTTAGAAAATGAAAAACTATTTAGACTAAATGATGCGATTTCCCGATAATGGAATGTTCAAAAATTGCTTAAAGGAATGGATCATCTTGAATACTTTAAGGAATCGAAGTTATAAAAGAACTCGTAAAAGTTTGAAAAGTTTGGAAGTTCTTCCAAGAACCAAGAGGGAGAAAAAATTCTCACGAAATAAGTTTTAAATTTAAAGACCAAAACTTGTTTACAAAATGAGAAACTATTTAGAAAAATGATGCGATTTTTCGAGCATAGAATGTTTAGAAAGTTCCCAGAAGGAATGTATTGTCTTGAATACTGTAAGGAACCGAAGTTATAAAAGAACTCGTAAAAGTTTAACTAGTTCGGGAGTTCGTCCAAGAACCAAGAGAATTAATTCTCACGTAAATAAGTTTTTGAATCAAAGACCAAAACTTGTTTCTAAAATGACAAACTATTTAGACCAAATGCTGCTATTTCTGGAGAATAGAATGTTCAAAAAAATGCTCGAAGGGATGGATCGTCTTGAATACTTTAAGGAATCGAAGTTATGAAAGAACTCGTTAAAGTTTGACTAGATCGAAAGTTCGTCCAAGAAGCAAGAGAGAAACAATACTCACGTAAATAAGTTTTTAGTTCAAACAACAAAACCATTTTACAAAATGACAAACTATTTAGACCAAATGATGTGATTTCCCCAGCTTTGAATGTATCATCTTGAATACTTTATGGAATAGAAATTACAATAGATCTCGTTAAAGATTGACAAGTTCGGGAGTTTGTCCAAGAAGCAAAAGAGAAACAATTCTCACGTAAATAAGTATTTAATTCAAAGACGAAAAGTTGTTTACAAAATGACAAACTATATAGACCAAATGATGCGATTTTCCAAGCATGGAATGTTCGAAAAATTGCTTGATGGAATGGATCGTCTTGAATGCTATAAGGATCCAAGTTATAAAAGAACTCGAAAAAGTTTGAAAAGTGTGGAAGTTCGTCCAACAGCAACGAGAAACAATTCTCATGTAAATAATTTTTCGTTTTAGAGATCAAAACTTGTTTAGAAAATGAAAAACTATTTAGACTAAATGATGCGATTTCCCGATAATGGAATGTTCAAAAATTGCTTAAAGGAATGGATCATCTTGAATACTTTAAGGAATCGAAGTTATAAAAGAACTCGTAAAAGTTTGAAAAGTTTGGAAGTTCTTCCAAGAACCAAGAGAGAAACAATTCTCACGTTAATAAGTTTTTGTTTTAAAGACCAAAACTTGTTTACAAAATGAAAAACTATTTAGACTAAATGATGCAGTTTTCCGAAATTGGAATGTTCAAAAATTGCTAAAAGGAATGGATCGTCTTGAATACTTTAAGGAACTGAAGATATAAAAGAACTCGTAACAGTTTAACAAGTTCGGAAGTTCGTCCAAGAACCAAGAGAATTAATTCTCACGTAAATAAGTTTTTGAATCAAAGACCAAAACTTGTTTCCAAAATGACAAACTATTTAGACCAAATGCTGCTATTTCTGGAGAATAGAATGTTTAAAACAATGCTCGAAGGAATGGATCGTCTTGAATACTTTAAGGAATCGAAGTTATGAAAGAACTCGTTAAAGTTTGACTAGATCGAAAGTTCGTCCAAGAAGCAAGAGAGAAACAATACTCACGTAAATAAGTTTTTAGTTCAAACAACAAAACCATTTTTCAAAATGACAAACTATTTAGACCAAATGATGTGATTTCCCCAGCTTTGAATGTATCATCTTGAATACTTTATGGAACAAAAATTACAATAGATCTCGTTAAAGATTGACAAGTTCGGGAGTTCGTCCAAGAAGCAGAAGAGAAACAATTCTCACGTAAATAAGTATTTAATTCAAAGACGAAAAGTTGTTTACAAAATGACAAACTATATATACCAAATGATGCGATTTCCCGAGCATGGAATGGTCGAAAAATTGCTTGATGGAATGGATCGTCTTGAATGCTATAAGGATCCAAGTTATAAAAGAACTCGAAAAAGTTTGAAAAGTGTGGAAGTTCGTCCAACAGCAACGAGAAACAATTCTCATGTAAATAATTTTTCGTTTTAGAGATCGAAACTTGTTTACAAAATGAAAAACTATTTAGACTAAATGATGCGATTTCCCGATAATGGAATGTTCAAAAATTGCTTAAAGGAATGGATCATCTTGAATACTTTAAGGAACGAAGTTATAAAAGAACTCGTAAAAGTTTGAAAAGTTTGGAAGTTCTTCCAAGAACCAAGAGAGAAACAATTCTCACGTTAATAAGTTTTTGTTTTAAAGACCAAAACTTGTTTACAAAATGAAAAACTATTTAGACTAAATGATGCAGTT
Organism: Gossypioides kirkii; assembly: GCA_005610355.1. Taxonomy (NCBI): domain Eukaryota; kingdom Viridiplantae; phylum Streptophyta; class Magnoliopsida; order Malvales; family Malvaceae; genus Gossypioides; species Gossypioides kirkii. The sequence continues at coordinate 20,288,144 of CP032246.1, read as the reverse complement.
TTCCGAAATTGGAATGTTCAAAAATTGCTAAAATAAATGGATCGTCTTGAGTACTTTAAGGAACTGAAGTTATAAAAGAACTCGTAACAGTTTAACAAGTTCGGAAGTTCGTCCAAGAACCAAGAGAATTAATTCTCACGTAAATAAGTTTTTGAATCAAAGACCAAAACTTGTTTCCAAAATGACAAACTATTTAGACCAAATGCTGCTATTTCTGGAGAATAGAATGTTCAAAAAAATGCTCGAAGGAATGGATCGTCTTGAATACTTTAAAGAATCGAAGTTATGAAAGAACTCGTTAAAGTTTGACTAGATCGAAAGTTCGTCCAAGAAGCAAGAGAGAAACAATACTCACGTAAATAAGTTTTTAGTTCAAACAACAAAACCATTTTACAAAATGACAAACTATTTAGACCAAATGATGTGATTTCCCCAGCTTTGAATGTATCATCTTGAATACTTTATGGAATAGAAATTACAATAGATCTCGTTAAAGATTGACAAGTTCGGGAGTTTGTCCAAGAAGCAAAAGGGAAACAATTCTCACGTAAATAAGTATTTAATTCAAAGACGAAAAGTTGTTTACAAAATGACAAACTATATAGACCAAATGATGCGATTTTCCGAGCATGGAATGTTTGAAAAATTGCTTGATGGAATGGATCGTCTTGAATGCTATAAGGATCCAAGTTATAAAAGAACTCGAAAAAGTTTGAAAAGTGTGGAAGTTCGTCCAACAGCAACGAGAAACAATTCTCATGTAAATAATTTTTCGTTTTAGAGATCAAAACTTGTTTAGAAAATGAAAAACTATTTAGACTAAATGATGCGATTTCCCGATAATGGAATGTTCAAAAATTGCTTAAAGGAATGGATCATCTTGAATACTTTAAGGAATCGAAGTTATAAAAGAACTCGTAAAACTTTGAAAAGTTTGGAAGTTCTTCCAAGAACCAAGAGAGAAACAATTCTCACGTTAATAAGTTTTTGTTTTAAAGACCAAAACTTGTTTACAAAATGAAAAACTATTTAGACTAAATGATGCAGTTTTCCGAAATTGGAATGTTCAAAAATTGCTAAAATAAATGGATCGTCTTGAGTACTTTAAGGAACTGAAGTTATAAAAGAACTCGTAACAGTTTAACAAGTTCGGAAGTTCGTCCAAGAACCAAGAGAATTAATTCTCACGTAAATAAGTTTTTGAATCAAAGACCAAAACTTTTTTCCAAAATGACAAACTATTTACACCAAATGCTGCTATTTCTGGAGAATAGAATGTTCAAAAAAATGCTCGAAGGAATGGATCGTCTTGAATACTTTAAAGAATCGAAGTTATGAAAGAACTCGTTAAAGTTTGACTAGATCGAAAGTTCGTCCAAGAAGCAAGAGAGAAACAATACTCACGTAAATAAGTTTTTAGTTCAAACAACAAAACCATTTTACAAATTGACAAACTATTTAGACCAAATGATGTGATTTCCCCAGCTTTGAATGTATCATCTTGAATACTTTATGGAATAGAAATTACAATAGATCTCGTTAAAGATTGACAAGTTCGGGAGTTCGTCCAAGAAGCAAAAGAGAAACAATTCTCACGTAAATAAGTATTTAATTCAAAGACGAAAAGTTGTTTACAAAATGACAAACTATATAGACCAAATGATACGATTTTCCGAGCATGGAATGTTTGAAAAATTGCTTGATGGAATGGATCGTCTTGAATGCTATAAGGATCCAAGTTATAAAAGAACTCGAAAAAGTTTGAAAAGTGTGGAAGTTCGTCCAACAGCAACGAGAAAAAATTCTCACGTAAATAATTTTTCGTTTTAGAGATCAAAACTTGTTTAGAAAATGAAAAACTATTTAGACTAAATGATGCGATTTCCCGATAATGGAATGTTCAAAAATTGCTTAAAGGAATGGATCATCTTGAATACTTTAAGGAATCGAAGTTATAAAAGAACTCGTAAAAGTTTGAAAAGTTTGGAAGTTCTTCCAAGAACCAAGAGAGAAACAATTCTCACGTTAATAAGTTTTTGTTTTAAAGACCAAAACTTGTTTACAAAATGAAAAACTATTTAGACTAAATGATGCAGTTTTCCGAAATTGGAATGTTCAAAAATTGCTAAAAGGAATGGATCGTCTTGAATACTTTAAGGAACTGAAGATATAAAAGAACTCGTAACAGTTTAACAAGTTCGGAAGTTCGTCCAAGAACCAAGAGAATTAATTCTCACGTAAATAAGTTTTTGAATCAAAGACCAAAACTTGTTTCCAAAATGACAAACTATTTAGACCAAATGCTGCTATTTCTGGAGAATAGAATATTCAAAAAAATGCTCGAAGGAATGGATCGTCTTGAATACTTTAAAGAATCAAAGTTATGAAAGAACTCGTTAAAGTTTGACTAGATCGAAAGTTCATCCAAGAAGCAAGAGAGAAACAATACTCACGTAAATAAGTTTTTAGTTCAAACAACAAAACCATTTTACAAAATGACAAACTATTTAGACCAAATGATGTGATTTCCCCAACTTTGAATGTATCATCTTGAATACTTTATGGAATAGAAATTACAATAGATCTCGTTAAAGATTGACAAGTTCGGGAGTTTGTCCAAGAAGCAAAAGAGAAACAATTCTCACGTAAATAAGTATTTAATTCAAAGACGAAAAGTTGTTTACAAAATGACAAACTATATAGACCAAATGATGCGATTTTCCGAGCATGGAATGTTTGAAAAATTGCTTGATGGAATGGATCGTCTTGAATGCTATAAGGATCCAAGTTATAAAAGAACTCGAAAAAGTTTGAAAAGTGTGGAAGTTCGTCCAACAGCAACGAGAAACAATTCTCACGTAAATAATTTTTCGTTTTAGAGATCAAAACTTGTTTAGAAAATGAAAAACTATTTAGACTAAATGATGCGATTTCCCGATAATGGAATGTTCAAAAATTGCTTAAAGGAATGGATCATCTTGAATACTTTAAGGAATCGAAGTTATAAAAGAACTCGTAAAACTTTGAAAAGTTTGGAAGTTCTTCCAAGAACCAAGAGAGAAACAATTCTCACGTTAATAAGTTTTTGTTTTAAAGACCAAAACTTGTTTACAAAATGAAAAACTATTTAGACTAAATGATGCAGTTTTCCGAAATTGGAATGTTCAAAAATTGCTAAAAGGAATGGATCGTCTTGAATACTTTAAGGAACTGAAGATATAAAAGAACTCGTAACAGTTTAACAAGTTCGGAAGTTCGTCCAAGAACCAAGAGAATTAATTCTCACGTAAATAAGTTTTTGAATCAAAGACCAAAACTTGTTTCCAAAATGACAAACTATTTACACCAAATGCTGCTATTTCTGGAGAATAGAATGTTCAAAAAAATGCTCGAAGGAATGGATCGTCTTGAATACTTTAAGGAATCGAAGTTATGAAAGAACTCGTTAAAGTTTGACTAGATCGAAAGTTCGTCCAAGAAGCAAGAGAGAAACAATACTCACGTAAATAAGTTTTTAGTTCAAACAACAAAACCATTTTACAAATTGACAAACTATTTAGACCAAATGATGTGATTTCCCCAGCTTTGAATGTATCATCTTGAATACTTTATGGAATAGAAATTACAATAGATCTCGTTAAAGATTGACAAGTTCGGGAGTTTGTCCAAGAAGCAAAAGAGAAACAATTCTCACGTAAATAAGTATTTAATTCAAAGACGAAAAGTTGTTTACAAAATGACAAACTATATAGACCAAATGATGCGATTTTCCGAGCATGGAATGTTTGAAAAATTGCTTGATGGAATGGATCGTCTTGAATGCTATAAGGATCCAAGTTATAAAAGAACTCGAAAAAGTTTGAAAAGTGTGGAAGTTCGTCCAACAGCAACGAGAAACAATTCTCACGTAAATAATTTTTCGTTTTAGAGATCAAAACTTGTTTAGAAAATGAAAAACTATTTAGACTAAATGATGCGATTTCCCGATAATGGAATGTTCAAAAATTGCTTAAAGGAATGGATCATCTTGAATACTTTAAGGAATCGAAGTTATAAAAGAACTCGTAAAACTTTGAAAAGTTTGGAAGTTCTTCCAAGAACCAAGAGAGAAACAATTCTCACGTTAATAAGTTTTTGTTTTAAAGACCAAAACTTGTTTACAAAATGAAAAACTATTTAGACTAAATGATGCAGTTTTCCGAAATTGGAATGTTCAAAAATTGCTAAAAGGAATGGATCGTCTTGAATACTTTAAGGAACTGAAGATATAAAAGAACTCGTAACAGTTTAACAAGTTCGGAAGTTCGTCCAAGAACCAAGAGAATTAATTCTCACGTAAATAAGTTTTTGAATCAAAGACCAAAACTTGTTTCCAAAATGACAAACTATTTACACCAAATGCTGCTATTTCTGGAGAATAGAATGTTTAAAAAAATGCTCGAAGGAATGGATCGTCTTGAATACTTTAAGGAATCGAAGTTATGAAAGAACTCGTTAAAGTTTGACTAGATCGAAAGTTCGTCCAAGAAGCAAGAGAGAAACAATACTCACGTAAATAAGTTTTTAGTTCAAACAACAAAACCATTTTACAAATTGACAAACTATTTAGACCAAATGATGTGATTTCCCCAGCTTTGAATGTATCATCTTGAATACTTTATGGAATAGAAATTACAATAGATCTCGTTAAAGATTGACAAGTTCGGGAGTTTGTCCAAGAAGCAAAAGAGAAACAATTCTCACGTAAATAAGTATTTAATTCAAAGACGAAAAGTTGTTTACAAAATGACAAACTATATAGACCAAATGATGCGATTTTCCGAGCATGGAATGTTTGAAAAATTGCTTGATGGAATGGATCGTCTTGAATGCTATAAGGATCCAAGTTATAAAAGAACTCGAAAAAGTTTGAAAAGTGTGGAAGTTCGTCCAACAGCAACGAGAAACAATTCTCACGTAAATAATTTTTCGTTTTAGAGATCAAAACTTGTTTAGAAAATGAAAAACTATTTAGACTAAATGATGCGATTTCCCGATAATGGAATGTTCAAAAATTGCTTAAAGGAATGGATCATCTTGAATACTTTAAGGAATCGAAGTTATAAAAGAACTCGTAAAACTTTGAAAAGTTTGGAAGTTCTTCCAAGAACCAAGAGAGAAACAATTCTCACGTTAATAAGTTTTTGTTTTAAAGACCAAAACTTGTTTACAAAATGAAAAACTATTTAGACTAAATGATGCAGTTTTCCGAAATTGGAATGTTTAAAAATTGCTAAAATAAATGGATCGTCTTGAGTACTTTAAGGAACTGAAGTTATAAAAGAACTCGTAACAGTTTAACAAGTTCGGAAGTTCGTCCAAGAACCAAGAGAATTAATTCTCACGTAAATAAGTTTTTGAATCAAAGACCAAAACTTGTTTCCAAAATGACAAACTATTTACACCAAATGCTGCTATTTCTGGAGAATAGAATGTTCAAAAAAATGCTCGAAGGAATGGATCGTCTTGAATACTTTAAGGAATCGAAGTTATGAAAGAACTCGTTAAAGTTTGACTAGATCGAAAGTTCGTCCAAGAAGCAAGAGAGAAACAATACTCACGTAAATAAGTTTTTAGTTCAAACAACAAAACCATTTTACAAATTGACAAACTATTTAGACCAAATGATGTGATTTCCCCAGCTTTGAATGTATCATCTTGAATACTTTATGGAATAGAAATTACAATAGATCTCGTTAAAGATTGACAAGTTCGGGAGTTCGTCCAAGAAGCAAAAGAGAAACAATTCTCACGTAAATAAGTATTTAATTCAAAGACGAAAAGTTGTTTACAAAATGACAAACTATATAGACCAAATGATGCGATTTTCCGAGCATGGAATGTTCGAAAAATTGCTTGATGGAATGGATCGTCTTGAATGCTATAAGGATCCAAGTTATAAAAGAACTCGAAAAAGTTTGAAAAGTGTGGAAGTTCGTCCAACAGCAACGAGAAACAATTCTCATGTAAATAATTTTTCGTTTTAGAGATCGAAACTTGTTTACAAAATGAAAAACTATTTAGACTAAATGATGCGATTTCCCGATAATGGAATGTTCAAAAATTGCTTAAAGGAATGGATCATCTTGAATACTTTAAGGAACCGAAGTTATAAAAGAACTCATAAAAGTTTGAAAAGTTTGGAAGTTCTTCCAAGAACCAAGAGAGAAACAATTCTCTTGTTAATAAGTTTTAAATTTAAAGACCAAAACTTGTTTACAAAATGACAAACTATTTAGAAAAATGATGTGATTTTTTGAGCATAGAATGTTTAGAAAGTTGCCCAAAGGAATGTATTGTCTTGAATACTGTAAGGAACCGAAGTTATAAAAGAACTCGTAAAAGTTTGACAAGTTCGGAAGTTCATCCAAGAACCAAGAGAAACAATTCTCACGTAAATAAGTTTTTAAATCAAAGACCAAAACTTGTTTCCAAAATGACGAACTATTTAGACGAAATACTTTAAGGAACCAAAGTTATGAAAGAACTCCTAAAAGTTTGACTAGTTCGAAAGTTCGTCCAAGAACCAAGAGAGAAACAATTCTCACGTAAATAAGTTTTTAATTCAAACAACAAAACCTTTTTTACAAAATGAAAAACTATTTCGACGAAATGATGCGATTTCCCGAGCATGGAATGTTCGAAAAATTGCTTGAAGGAATCGATCGTCTTGAATACTGTATGGAACTGAAATTATAAAAGAAATCGTAAAAGTTTGACAAGTTCGGAAGTTCTTCCAAGAAGCAAAAGAGAAATAATTCTCACGTAAATAAGTATTTAATTCAAAGACAAAAATTTAATTACAAAATGACAAACAATTTAGAAAAATGATGCGATTTTTTGAGCATAGAATGTTCAGAAAATTGCTCGAAAGAATGGACCGTCTTGAATACTTTATGGAACTGAAATAATAAAAGAACTCGTAAAAGTTTGACAAATTTGGAAGTTCATCCAAGAACCAATAGAGAAACAATTCTAACTTAAATAAGTGTTTAATTCTAAGACCAGAAGTTGTTTACAAAATGACAAACTATTTAGACCAAATGATGCGATTTCCGGAGCATGGAATGTTCGAAAAATTTCTTAATGGAATGTAATCTCTTGAATACTGTAAGGATCCAAGTTATAAAAGGTCTTGTAAAAGTTTGAAAAGTTTGGAAGATCATCCAACAGCCAAGAGAAACAATTCTCATATAAATAAATTTTCGTTTTAAACACCAAAACTTGTTTACAAAATGAAAATCTATTTAGACTAAATGATGCGATTTCCCGAGAATGGAATGTTCAAAAATTGCTTAAAGGAATCGATCGTCTTGAATACTTTAAGGAATTTAAGTTATAAAAGAACTCGTAAAAGTTTAAAAATTTTGGAAATTCGTCCAAGAACCAAGAGAGAGAAACAATTCTCACATAAATAAGTTTTCAATTTAAATACCAAAACTTGTTTACAAAATGACAAACAATTTAGAAAAATGATGCGATTTTTCAAGCATAGAATGTTTAGAAAGTTGCTGGAAGGAATGTATCGTCTTGAATACTATAAGGAACCGATGTTATAAAAGAACTCATAAAAGTTTGACAAGTTCGAAAGTTCATCCAAGAATGAAGAGAAACAATTCTCACGTAAATAAGTTTTTGATTCAAAGACCAAAACTTGTTTCCAAAATGACAAACTATTTAGACCAAATGCTGGTAATTCTAGAGAATAGAATGTTCAAAAAATTGCTCGAAGGAATGGATCGTCTTGAATACTTTACGGAACCGAAGTTATGAAAGAACTCGTAAAAGTTTGACTAGTTCGAAAGTTTTTCCAAGAACCAAGAGAGAAACAATTCTCACGTAAATAAGTTTTTAATTCAAACAACAAAACCTTTATACAAAATGACAAACTATTTAGACCAAATGATGCGATTTCCCGAGCTTGGAATGTTCGGCAAATTGCTCGAAGGAATGTATCATCTTGACTACTTTATGGAACTGAAATTATAATAGAACTCGTTAAAGTTTGACAAGTTTGGGAGTTTGTCCAAGAAGCAAAAGAGAAATAATTCTCACGTAAATAAGTATTTAATTCAAAGACAAAAAGTTGTTTATAAAATGACAAACTATATAGACCAAATGATGCGATTTCCCGAGCATGGAATGTTTGAAAAATTGCTTGATGGAATGGATCATCTTGAATGCTATAAGGATCCAAGTTATAAAAGAACTCGAAAAAGTTTGGAAGTTCGTCCAACAGCAAAGCGAAACAATTCTCACATAAATAAGTATTTAATTGAGGGACCAGAAGTTCTTTACAAAATGACAAACTATTTAGACCAAATAATGCGATTTCTCAAGCATGAAATGTTAGGAAAATTGCTCGAAGGAATGGATTGTCTTGAATACTGTAAGGAACCAAGTTATAAAAGAACTTGTAAAAGTTTGAAAAATTCGGAAGTTTGTCCAATAGCCAAGAGAAACAATTCTCATGTAAATAAGTTTTCCTTTTAAAGACCAAAACTTGTTTACAAAATGAAAAACTATTTAGACTAAATGATACAATTTCCAGATAAAGGAATGTTCGAAAATTGGTCAAAGGAATGGATCGTCTTGAATAATAAAAGAACTAGTAAAAGTTTGACAAGTTCGGAAGTTTGTCCAAGAACTAAGAGAAACAATTGTCACGTAAATAACTTTTTGATTCAAAGACCAAAACTTTTTTCCAAAATGACAAACTATTTACACCAAATGCTGCTATTTCCCGAGAATAGAATGTTCAGAAAATTGCTCGAAGGAATGGATCGTCTTGAATACATTAATGAACTGAAGTTATGAAAGAACTCGTAAAAGTTTGACTAGTTCGAAAGTTCGTCCAAGAACCAAGAGTGATACGAACGAAAAGGCTGAGGAGGATCATAAAGTTGTCAAGTCGTGGATCTACCCTAAAACTCTAGACAAAAGTAATCTGAAAAGAAAACAAAGAAAACAGATTAGCTGACAAGAAGAATAATCAAACGAAAATTGAAACACAAGAAAGAAGAATGGCTGGTAAAGGATCCAATAGAGAATGAAACTAGGGTTTCTTGGATGAAAGAAACCGTCCTTGGACCTCAAGAAAACGTACCAACCAGATCTGAAAATAAAAACACAAATCAAATTCGTTAGAAGTGATTTAAAAGATGAAAGCAAATTGTTCAGGTCAGAACGTTTGAAACAGCAAGAAAAGATTGAATCTCCTAATTTTTGATGTGCTCCTTGATGGATCAAGGTAGGAGAACGTCCCTCTTGAAGCAATTTCAACCTAGAATGAAAACAACTAAATCAGTAACCCTAAACAGCAAGAAATAAACTAGATCAAACTAGAACGATAGATTAAAGATAGAAAAGAGAAGATAACGTCCTAAGAAGTCTTGGAAACAATAAGAATCCACAACTCCCTTCAAAGGCTCTAATTTCCCCTCCAAGAAAGAGATTTTGGCAAGAAAAAACTTGAAGATGATTCCCACAACCTGAAAGATTGTTAAAACAACTTATAAAAAAAAAACTCAAGAGCAATTCTTAGAGAAAAACTCAAAGAGAAATATTATTAACTCAAAATAATCAAAATCAAGTATTTTTGTTTACAATTCCAAGGCCAATATATAGGCAAGCTAAATAAAACTCTTAGTTAAACTAGAACTCTAACTAATCTAAACAAGAAACTTTCTTGTTGACATAAAACTCCTAAAAACTTAAACTAATTAATAATTATTTAAAAATTCGGAATAAAAAATAACAATAAAATAATAAGAGCTGATAATACAATATTGGGCTCATATATAATAAAAATTAAACCTAAAAACCGAACCCAATATGATTTAAACTTGAATTAAAAGCCCGAAAATCGTAATTCCCGTCATAATCACGTTCAAAAATTCTACCCGCGTAGTTTTATTAAAATGATCATAACTTGAGCTCCCGAACTTGAAATCAAGTGATTCAAAGTGTTTTTCGAAGATAAGAGATAGATCTTCGAAATCCATGCAGACACCTCAACCCATAAATTCCTGGATCCCATTCAAAAAGTCGTTGCTAGTCTGCTGATTTCCCCAACTTGAAAATTGGCCGCTTCGGTTTCTTGGACCAAGATTTCCAAGATTTTAAATCTTGATTTTCTTGATTCTTGAAATTGTTTGGACTGACAAAATTAGACCAAGATTTGGTTTCTTGATTTTCTTGAAAACAAGAAAGTGAATCTTGATTTTCTTTTTTGACCTTGTGCGCATCTAGAGCCTTGGTAACGAAGTCTTGGATGGTCCCATTCAATCTTGCTCAAATTTGCTTGGCCTTCGACCTCGTTATTGGGCCTTGAGAAACTTTGATCCCATCACATTTATAAGCTTGAATTTGGGCCCTGTAACTCGTATCAAAGAGAGAAACAATTCTCATTTAAATAAGTTTTTAATTCAAAAAACAAAACCTTTTTACAAAATGACAAACTAGTTAGACCAAATGATGTGATTTCCCAAGCATGGAATGTTCGAAAAATTGCTCGAATGAATGGATCGTCTTGAATACTTTATGGAACTGAAATTATAAAAGAACTTGTAAAAGTTTGACAAGTTCGGAAGTTGGTCCCAGAACCAAAAGAGAAACAATTCCCACGTAAATAAGTATTTAATTCAAGGACAAAAAGTTCTTTACAAAATGACAAACTATTTAGACCAAATGATACAATTTCTCGAGCATGGAATGTTAGAAAAATTGCTCGAAGGAATGGATTGTTTTGAAAACTATATGGAACCAAGTTATAAAAAAACTTGTAAAAGTTTGAAAAGTTGGGAAGTTCGTCCAACAGCCAAGAGAGACAATTCTCATGTAAATAAGTTTTCGTTTTAAAGACCAAAATTTGTTTACAAAATGAAAAACTATTTAGACTAAATGATGCGATTTCCTGAGAATGGAATGTTCAAAAATTGCTTAAAGGAATAGATCATCTTGAATACTTTAAGGAACCGAAGTTATAAAAGAAGCTGTAAAAGTTTGAAAAGTTCGGAAGTTCATCCAACAGCCAAGAGAAACAATTCTCACGTAAATAAGTTTTCGTTTTAAAGACCAAAACTTGTTTACAAAATGAAAAACTATTTAGACTAAATGATGTGATTTCCCGAGAATGGAATGTTTGAAAAGTTTGGAAGTTCGTCCAAGAACCAAGTGAAACAATTCTCACGTAAATAAGTTTTTGATTCAAACACCAAAACTTGTTTCCAAAATGACAAACTATTTTGACCAAATGCTGCTATTTTTCGATAATATAATGTTCAGAAAATTGCTTGAAGGAATGGATCGTCTTGAATACTTTAAGGAAACGAAGTTTTGAAAGAACTCATAAAAGTTTGACTAGTTCGAAAGTTCATCCAAGAACCAAGAGAGAAACAATTCTCATGTAAATAAGTTTTTATTTCAAAAAACAAAAACTTTTTACAAAAAGACAAACTATTCTGACCAAATGATGCGATTAGTCGACCATAGAATGTTCAAAAAATTGCTCGAATGAATGGATCGTCTTGAATACTTTGTGGAACAAAAATTATAAAAGAACTCGTAGAAGTTTCACATGTTCGGAAGTTTGTCCCAAAACTGTTTGACAAAATGACAAACTATTAAGACCAAATGATGCTATTTCCCGACCATGGAATGTTTGAAAAATTGCTCGAAGGAATGTATCGTCTTGAATATTGAAAGGAACCGAAGCTATAAAAGAAGTAGTAAAAGTTTGACAAGTTTGGAAGTTCGTCCAAGAACCAAGAGAAACAATTCTCACATAAATAAGCATTTAATTCAAAGACCAAAAGTTGTTTACAACGAAAACTTATTTACGCGGGAATTGTTTCTCTTGGCTGTTGGACGAACTTCTAAACTGTTCAAACTTTTACGAGTTCTTATGTAACTTGGTTCCTTACAGTATTCAAAACGATCCATTCCTGCGAGCAATTTTCTGAACATTCCATGCTCGAGAAATCGCATAATTTGGTCTAAATAGTTTATCATTTTGTAAACAACTATTGGTCTTTCAATTAAATGCTTATTTACGTGAGAATTGTTTCTCTTGGTTCTTGAACGAACTTCCGAACTTGTCAAACTTTTACAAGTTCTTTTATAGTTTCGGTTCCTTACAGTATTCAAGATGATACATTCCTTCGAGCAACTTTCTAAACATTCTACGATAGAAAAATGGCATCATTTTTCTAAATTGTTTGTCATTTTGTAAACAAGTTTTGGTCTTTAAATTAAAAACTTATTTACGTGAAAATAGTTCTCTCTCTTCGTTCTTGGACGAACTTCCAAACTTTTCATACTTTTACAACTTCTTTTATAACTTCGGTTCCTTGAAGTATTCAAGATGATCCATTCCTTTAAGTAATTTTTGAACATTCCATTCTCGGGAAATCGCATCATTTAGTCTAAATAGTTTTTCATTTGGTAAATAAGTTTTGGTCTTTAAAACGAAAACTTATCTACGTGAGAATTGTTTCTCTTGGCTGTTGGACGAACTTCCGAACTTTTCAAACTTTTACGAGTTCTTTTATAACTTGGTTCCTTAGAGAATTGAAGACGATCCATTCCTTCGAGCAATTTTTTGAACATTCTATGCTCGGGTAATCGCATCATTTGGTCTAAATAGTTGGTCATTTTGTAAACAACTTTTGGTCTTTGAATTAAATGCTTATTTACGTGAGAATTGTTTCTCTTGGTTCTTGGACAAACTTTCGAACTTGTCAAACTTTTACGTTCTTTTATAGCTTCGGTTCCTTACAGTATTCAAGGCAATACATTCCTTCGAGCAACTTTCTAAACATTCTACGATAGAAAAATCGCATCATTTTTCTAAATTGTTTGTCATTTTGTAAACAAGTTTTGGACTTTAAATTAAAAACTTATCAAAAACTGCTTAAAGGAATGGATCATCTTGAATACAATAAGGAACCGAAGTTATAAAAGAACTTGTAAAAGTTTGGCAAGTTCGGAAGTTCTTCCAAGAACCAAGAGAAACAATTCTCACGTAAATAAGTTTTTGATTCAAAGACCAAAACTTGTTTGCAAAATGACAAACTATTTCAACCAAATGCTGTTATTTTTCGAGAATAGAATGTTCAGAAAATTGCTTGAAAGAAATGGATCGTCTTGAATACATTTAGGAACCGAAGTTATGAAAGAACTCATAAAATTGTGACTAGTTCGAAAGTTCGTCCAAGAACCAAGAGAGAAATAATTCTCACGTACATAAGTTTTTAATTCAAACAACAATACATTTTTACAAAATGACAAACTATTTAGACCAAATGATGTGATTTCTCGAGCATGGAATGTTCGAAAAATTGCTCGAAGGAATTGATTATCTTGAATTCTTTATGGAACTGAAATTATAAAAGAACTTGTAAAAGTTTGACAAGTTCAGAAGTTAATCCAAGAACCAAAAGAGAAACAATTCTCACGAAAATAAATATATAATTCAAAGACCAAAAGTTGTTTACAAAATGACAAACTATTTAGACCAAATGATGCGATTTCCCAAGCATGGAATCTTTGGAAAATTGCTCGAAGGAATGGATCGTCTTGAATACTTTATTTACCGAAGTTATAAAAGAACTCGTAAAAGTTTGAAAAGTTTGGAAGTTCATCCAAGAACCAAGAGAGAGAAACAATTCTCACGTAAATAAGTTTTTAATTTAAGGACCAAAACTTGTTTATAAAATGACGAACAATTTAGAAAAATGATGCAATTTCCCAAGCATATAATATTTATAAAGTTGCTCGAAGGAATGTATCGTCTTGAATACTGTAAGGAACCGAAGTTATAAAAGAACTCGTAAAAGTTTGACAAGTTTGAAAGTTCGTCCAAGAACCAAGAGAAACAATTCTCACGTAAATAAGCATTTAATTGAATGACCAAAAGTTGTTTACATAATGGCAAACTATTTAGACCAAATGATGCGATTTCCCGAGCATGGAATGTTCGGAAAATTGCTCGAAGGAGTGGATCGTCTTGAATTTTGTAAGGAACAAAGTTATAAAAGAATTCGTAAAAGTTTGAATAGTTTAGAAGTTGGTCCAACAGCCAAGAGAAACAATTCTCACGTAAATGTGTTTTCTTTTTAAAGACCAAAACTTGTTTACAAAATAAAAAACTATTTAGACTAAATGATGTGATTTCCCGAGAATGGAATGTTTGAAAAGTTTGGAAGTTCGTCCAAGAACCAAGAGAGAGAAACTATTTTCACGTAAAAAAGTTTTTAATTTAAAGACCAAAACATGTTTACAAAATGACAAACAATTTAGAAATATGATGCGATTTTTCTATCGTACAATGTTTAGAAAGTTGCTCGAAGGAATGTATCGTCTTGATTACTGTAAGGAACCGAAGCTATAAAAGAACTCGTAAAAGTTTGACAAGTTTGGAAGTTCTTCCAAGAACCAAGTGAAACAAATATCACGTAAATAAGTTTTTGATTCAAAGACCAAAACTTGTTTCCAAAATGAAAAACAATTTAGAAAATTATACGATTTCCCTAGCATCAAATTTTTTGGAAGTTGCTCGAAGGAATGTATCGTCTTGAATACTGTAAGGAACCGAAGTTATAAAAGAGCCAAAACTTTTTTGAAAAGTTCAGAAGTTCGTCCAAGAACCAAGTGAAACAATTCTCACATAAATAAGTTTTTGATTAAAAGACCAAAACGTGTTTTTAAAATGACAAACTATTTAGACCAAATGCTGCTATTTCCCGAGAAAGAATGTTCAGAAAATTGCTCGAAGGAATGGATCGTCTTGAATACATTAAGGAACCGAAGTTATGAAAGAACTCATAAAAGTTTGACTAGTTCGAAAGTTCGTCCAAGAACAAAGAGAGAAACAATTCTCACGTAAATAAGTTTTTAATTCAAACAACAAAACCTTTTGATAAAATAACAAACTATTTAGACCAAATGAGGTGATTTCTCGACCATGGAATGTTTGAAAAATTGCTCGAAGGAATGGATCGTCTTGAGTTATAGAACTGAAATTATAAAAGAACTTGTAAAAGTTTGACAAGTTCGAAAGTTCGTCCCAGAACCAAAAGCGAAACAATTCCCACGTAAATAACTATTTAATTCAAGGACCAAAAGTTGTTTACAAAATGACAAACTATTTAGACCAAATGATGCGATTTCCCAAGCATCGAGTCTTTGGAAAATTGCTCGACGGAATGGATCGTCTTGAATACTTTAAGGAACCGAAGTTATAAAAGAACTCGTAAAAGTTTGAAAAGTTTGGAAGTTCATCCAAGAACCAAGAGAGAGAAACAATTCTCACGTAAATAAGTATTTAATTTAAGGACCAAAACTTGTTTATAAAATGATAAACAATTTAGAAAAATGAAGCAATTTCCCGAGCATATAATATTTATAAAGTTGCTCGAAGGAATGTATCGTCTTGAATACTGTAAGGATCCGAAGTTATAATAGAACTCGTAAAAGTTTTACAAGTTTGAAAGTTCGTCCAAGAACCAAGAGAAACAATTCTCACGTAAATAAGTATTTAATTGAATGACCAAAAGTTGTTTACATAATGGCAAACTATTTAGACCAAATGATGCGATTTCCCGAGCATGGAATGTTCGAAAAATTGCTCGAAGGAATGGATCGTCTTGAATTTTGTAGGGAACAAAGTTATAAAAGAATTCGTAAAAGTTTGAATAGTTTAGAAGTTGGTCCAACGGCCAAGAGAAACAATTCTCACGTAAATATGTTTTCTTTTTAAAGACCAAAACTTGTTTACAAAATAAAAAACTATTTAGACTAAATGATGTGATTTCCCGAGAATGGAATGTTTGAAAAGTTTGGAAGTTCGTCCAAGAACCAAGAGAGAGAAACTATTTTCACGTAAATAAGTTTTTCATTTAAAGACCAAAACATGTTTACAAAATGACAAACAATTTAGAAATATGATGCGATTTTTCTATCGTACAATGTTTAGAAAGTTGCTCGAAGGAATGTATAGTCTTGATTACTGTAAGGAACCGAAGCTATAAAAGAACTCGTAAAAGTTTGACAAGTTTGGAAGTTCTTCCAAGAACCAAGTGAAACAAATATCACGTAAATAAGTTTTTGATTCAAAGACCAAAACTTGTTTCCAAAATGAAAAACAATTTAGAAAAATTATACGATTTCCTTAGCATAAAATTTTTAGGAAGTTGCTCGAAGGAATGTATCGTCTTGAATACTGTAAGGAACCGAAGTTATAAAAGAACCAAAACTTGTTTGAAAAGTTCAGAAGTTCGTCCAAGAACCAAGTGAAACAATTCTCACATAAATAAATTTTTGATTCAAAGACGAAAACTAGTTTCGAAAATGATAAACTATTTAGACCAAATGCTGCTATTTCTCGAGAAAGAATGTTCATAAAATTGCTCGAAGGAATGGATCGTCTTGAATACATTAAGGAACCGAAGTTATGAAAGAACTCATAAAAGTTTGACTAGTTCGAAAGTTCGTCCAAGAACCAAGAGAGAAACAATTCTCACGTAAATAAATTTTTAATTCAAACAACAAAACCTTTTGATAAAATAACAAACTATTTAGACCAAATGACGTGATTTCCCGACCATGGAATGTTCGAAAAATTGCTCGAAGGAATGGATCGTCTTGAGTTATAGAACTGAAATTATAAAAGAACTTGTAAAAGTTTGACAAGTTCGAAAGTTCGTCCCAGAACCAAAAGTGAACAATTCCCACGTAAATAACTATTTAATTCAAGGACCAAAAATTGTTTACAAAATGACAAACTATTTAGACCAAATGATGTGATTTCCCAAGCATCGAATCTTTGGAAAATTGCTCAAAGGAATGGATCGTCTTGAATACTTTAAGGAACCGAAGTTATAAAAGAACTAGTAAAAGTTTGAAAAGTTTGGAAGTTCATCCAAGAACCAAGAGAGAGAAACAATTCTCACGTAAATAAGTATTTAATTGAAGGACCAAAACTTGTTTATAAAATGACAAACAATTTAGAAAAATGATGCAATTTCCCGAGCTATAATATTTAGAAAGTTGCTCGAAGGAATGTATCATCTTGAATACTGTAAGGATCCAAAGTTATAAAAGAACTCGTAAAAGTTTGACAAGTTTGAAAGTTCATCCAAGAACCAAGAGAAACAATTCTCACGTAAATAAGTTTTTAATTCAAAGACCAAAAGGTGTTTACAAAATGACAAACTATTTAGACCAAATGATGATATTTCCGGAGCATGGAATGTTTAAAAACTTGCTCAAAGGAATGGATCGTCTTAAATATTGTAAGGAACAAAGTTATAAAAGAACTCTTAAAAGTTTGAAAAGTTCAGAAGTTCATCCAACAGCTAAGAGAAACAATTCTCACGTAAATAAGTTTTCATTTTAAAGACCAAAACTTGTTTACAAAATGAAAAACTATTTAGACTAAATGACGTGATTTCCCGAGAATGGAATGTTTGAAAAGTTTGGAAGTTCGTCCAAGAACCAAGTGAAACAATTCTCACGTAAATAAATTTTTGATTCAAACACCAAAACTTGTTTTCAAAATGACAAACTATTTAGACCAAATACTGCTATTTCCCGATAATATAATGTTCAGAAAATTGCTCGAAGGAATGGATCATCTTGAATACATTAAGGAACCGAAGTTCTGAAAGAACTCATAAAAGATTGACTAGTTCGAAAGTTCATCCAAGAACCAAGAGAGAAACAATTCTCACGTAAGTAAGTTTTTATTTCAAACAACTAAAACTTTTTACAAAAAGACAAACTATTCAGACCAAATGATGCGGTTTGCCGATAATGGAATGTTCAAAAAATTGCTCAAAGGAATGGATCGTCTTGAATACTATATGAAGTGAAATTATAAAAGAACTCGTAAAAGTTTGACATGTTCGGAAGTTCGTCCCAAAACCAAACGCGAAACAATTCTCACATAAATAAGTATTTAATTCAGGGACCAAAAGTTCTTTACAAAATGACAAACTATTTAGACCAAATGATGCGATTTCTCAAGCATGGAATGTTCAGAAAATTGCTCGAAGGAATGGATCGTCTCGAATATTGTAAGGAAAAAGTTATAAAAGAACTCGTAAAAGTTTGAAAAGTTCAGAAGTTGGTCCAACAGCCAAGAGAAACAATTCTCACGTAAATAAGTTTTCATTTTAAAGACCAAAACTTGTTTACAAAATGAAAAACTATTTAGACTAAATGATGTGATTTCCCAAGAATGGAATGTTTGAAAAGTTTGGAAGTTCATCCAAGAACCAAGATAGAAACAATTCTCACTTAAATAAATTTTTAATTTAAAGACCAAAACTTGTTTACTAAATGACAAAGAATTTAGAAAAATTATGCGATTTCCCTAGCAAAGAATTTTTAGAAAGTTGCTCGAAGGAATGTAAAGTCTTGAATACTATAAGGAATCGAAGTTATAAAAGAACTCGTAAAAGTTTGACAAGTTCGGAAGTTCGTCCAAGAACCAAGTGAAACAATTAATCACGTAAATAAGTTTTTGAGTCAAAGACTAAAACTTGATTCCAAAACGACAAACTATTTAGACCAAATGTTGCTATTTCACGAGAATAGAATGTTCAGAAAATTGCTCGAAGGAATGGATCGTCTTGAATACATTAAGGAACCAAAGTTATGAAAGAACTCATAATAGTTTTAGTTGTTCGAAAGTTCATCCAAGAACCAAGAGAGAAACAATTCTCACGTAAATGAGTTTTTAATTCAAACAACAAAACCTTTTTACAAAATTACAAACTATTTAGACCAAATGATGTGATTTCCCGACCATGGAATGTTCGAAAAATTGCTCGAAGGAATGGATCGTCTTGAATACTTTATGGAACTGAAATTATAAAAGAACTTGTAAAAGTTTGACAAGTTCGGAAGTTCGTCCCAGAACTAAAAGTGAAACAATTCCCACATAAATAAGTATTTAATTCATGGACCAAAAGTTGTTTACAAAATGACACTATTTAGACCAAATGATGTGATTTCCCGAGCATGGAATGTTCGGAAAATTGATCGAAGGAATCGATCGTCTTGAATACTATAAGTAACCAAGTTATAAAAGAACTCGTAAAAGTTTAAAATGTCCAAAAGTTCGTCCAACAGCCAAGAGAAACAATTCTCACGTAGATAAGTTTTCGTTTTAAAGAGCTAAACTTGTTTACAAAATGAAAAACTATTTAGACTAAATAATGTAATTTCCCGAGAATCGAATGTTCAAAAATTGCTCAAAGGAATTGATCGTCTTGAATACTTTAAGGAACCGTAATTATAAAAGAACTCATAAAAGTTTGAAAACTTTGGAAGCTCGTCCAAGAACCAAGAAAGATAAACAATTCTCACGTTAATAAGTTTTTAATTTAAAACCAAAACTTGTTTACAAAATGACAAACAATTTAGAAAAATGATACGATTTTTCTAGCATAGAATGTTTAGAAAGTTACTCGAATGAATGTATCATCTTAAATACTGTATGGAATCAAAGTTATAAAAGAACTCGTAAAAGTTTGACAAGTTCGGAAGTTCATCCAAGGACTAAGAGAAACAATTCTCACGTAAATAAGTTTTTGATTCAAAGTTCAAAACTTGTTTCCAAAAAGACAAACAATTTAGACCAAAAGTTGCTATTTCCCTAGAATAGAATGTTTAGAAAATTGCTCGAAGGAATGGATCGTTTTGAATACTTTAAGGAACCGAAGTTTTGTAAGAACTCGTAAAAGTTTGACTAGTTCGAAAGTTCGTCCAAGAACCAAGAGAGAAACAAATTCTCACGTAAATAAGATTTTAATTCAAACAACAAAACCTTTTTACAAAACGACAAACTATTTAGACCGAATGATGCAATTTCTCGAGCATGGAATGTTTGGAAAATTGCTCGAAGGAATGGATTGTCTTGAATACTTTATGGAACTGAAATTATAAAGAACTCGTAAAAGTTTAACAAGTTCGGAAGTTCGTCCAAGAACCAAAAGAGGAACAATTCTCACATAAATAAATATATAATTCAAAGACCAAAAGTTGTTTACAAAATGACAAACTATTTAGACCAAATGATGCGATTTCTCCAGCATGGAATGTTTGAAAAATGGCTTGAAGGAATGGATCGTCTTGAATACTATAAGGAACAAAGCTATAAAAGAACTCGTAAATGTTTGAAAAGTTTGAAAGTTCATCCAACAACCAAGAGAAACAATTCTCACGTAGATAAGTTTTTGTTTTAAAGACCAAAACTTATTTACAAAATGAAAAACTATTTATACTAAATGATGCGATTTCCCAAGAATGGAATGTTCAAAAATTGGTTAGAGGAATGGATCATCTTGAATACTTTAAGGAACCGAAGTTATAAAAGAACTCGCAAAAGTTTGAAAAGTTTGGAAGTTCGTCCAAGAACCAAGAGAGAGAAAGTATTTTCACGTAAATAAGTTTTTAATTTAAAGACCAAAACTTGTTTACAAAATGACAAACAATTTAGAAAAATGATGTGTTTTTTCTATCGTAGAATGTTTAGAAAGTTGCTCGAAGGAATGTATCGTCTTGAATACTGTAAGGAACCGAAGCTATAAAAGAACGTAAAAGTTTGACAAGCTCGAAAGTTCGTCCAAGAACCAAGAGAAACAATTCTCACGTAAATAAGCATTTAATTCAAAGACCAAAAAGTTGTTTACAAAATGACAAACTATTTAGACCAAATGATGCGATTTCCCTAGCATGGAATGTTCAGAAAATTGCTCGAAGGAATGGATAGTCTTGAATACTGTAAGGAACCAAGTTATAAAAGAACTCAAAAAAGTTTGAAAAGTTTAGAAGTTCATCCAGCAGCCAAGAGAAACAATTCTCACGTAAATAAGTTTTCGTTTTAAAGACCAAAACTTATTTACAAAATGAAAAACTATTTTCACTAAATGATGCGATTTCCCGAGAATGGAATGTTCAAAAATTGCTTAAAGGAAATCGATCATCTTGAATACTTTAAGGAACCGAAGTTATAGAATAACTCGTAAAAGTTTGACAAGCTCGAAAGTTCGTCCAAGAACCAAGAGAAACAATTCTCACGTAAATAAGCATTTAATTCAAAGACCAAAAACTTGTTTGCAAAATGACAAACAATTTTGACCAAATGCTGCTATTTCCCGATAATAGAATGTTCAGAATATTGCTCGAAGAAATGGATCATCTGCAATACATTAAGCAATAGAAGTTATGAAAGAACTTGTAAAATTTTGACTAGTTCGAAAGTTCGTCCAAGAACCAAGAGAAAAACAATTCTCACGTAAATAAGTTTTTAATTCAAACAACAATACCTTTTTATAAAAAGACAAACTATTTAGACCAAATGATGCGATTTCCCGATAATGGAATGTTCGAAAATTGCTCAAAGGAATGGATCATCTGGAATACCTTATGGAACTGAAATTATAAAAAACTCATAAAAGTTTGACAAGTTCGGAAGTTCGTCCCAGAACCAAAAGAGAAACAATTCTCACATAAATAAGGTTTTAATTCAGGGACCAAAAGTTGTTTACGAAATGACAAACTATTTAGACCAAATGATTTCATTTCCCGAGCATGGAATGTTCAAAAAATTGCTCGAAAGAATGGATCGTCTTGAATACATTAAGGAACCGAAGTTATAAAAGAACTCGTAAAAGTTTGACAAGTTTGAAAGTTCGTCCAAAAACCAAGAGAAACAATTCTCACGTAAATAAGTATTTAATTGAAAGACCAAAAGTTTTTTACAAAATGGCAAACTATTTAGACCAAATGATGCGATTTCCCGCATGAAATGTTCGAAAAATTGCTCGAAGGAATGCATCGTCTTGAATATTGTAAGGAACAATGTTATAAAAGAATTCGTAAAAGTTTGAAAAGTTCAGAAGTTGGTCCAACAACAAAAGAGAAACAATTGTCACGTAAATATGTTTTCTTTTAAAAGACCAAAACTTGTTTACAAAATGAAAAACTATTTAGACTAAATGATGTGATTTACCGAGAATGGAATGTTTTAAAAGTTTGGAAGTTCATCCAAGAACCAAGAGAGAAACACTGCTCACGTAAATAAGTTTTTAATTTAAAGATCAAAACTTGTTTACAAAATGACGAAGAATTTAGAAAAATTATGCGATTTCCCTAGCATAGAATTTTTAGAAAGTTGCTCGAAGGAATGTATTGTCTTGAATACTGTAAGGAACCAAAGTTATAAAAGAACTCGTAAAAGTTTGACAAGTTCGGAAGTTCCTCCAAGAACCAAGGGAAACAATTATCACGTAAATAAGTTTTTGATTCAAAGACCAAAACTTGTTTCCAAAATGAAAAACAATTTAGAAAAATTATGCGATTTCCCTAGAATAGAATTTTTAGAAAGTTGCTCGAAGGAATGTATCGTCTCGAATACCGTAAGGAACCGAAGTTATAAAAGAACCCTTAAAAGTTTGACAAGTTTGGAAGTTCGTCCAAGAACCAAGTGAAACAATTCTCACGTAAATAAGTTTTGATTCAAAGACCAAAACTTGTTAAAATGACAAACTATTTACACCAAATGCTGCTATTTCCCGATAATAGAATATTCAAAAAATTGCTTGAAGGAATGGATCGTCTTGAATGCATTAAGGAACCGAAGTTATGAAAGAACTCATAAAAGTTTGACTAGTTCGAAAGTTCGTCCAAGAACCAAGAGAGAAATAATTCTCACGTAAATAAGTTTTTAATTCAAAAAACAAAACCTTTTTACAAAATAACAAACTATTTAGACCAAATGATGCGATTTCCCGACCATGGAATGTTCGAAAAATTGCGCGAAGGAATGGATCATCTTGAATACTTTATGAAACTTAAATTATAAAAAGAACTCGTAAAAGTTTGACAAGTTCGAAAGTTCATCCCAGAACTAAAAGTGAAACAATTCCCATGTAAATAACTATTTAATTCAAGGACCAAAAGTTGTTTACAAAATGACAAACTATTTAGACCAAATTATTTGATTTCCGGAGCATGGAATGTTCAAGAAATTGCTCGAAAGAATGGATCGTCTTGAATATTGTATGGAACAAAGGCATAAAAGCACTCGTAAAAGTTTGAAAAGTGCAGAAGTTGGTCCAACAGCCAAGAGAAACAATTCTCACGTAAATAAATTTTCATTTTAAAGACCAAAACTTGTTTACAAAATGAAAAACTATTTAGACTAAATGATGCGATTTCCCGAGAATGGAATGTTTGAAAAGTTTGGAAGTTCGTCCAAGAACCAAGAGAGAGAAACTATTTTCACGTAAATAAGTTTTTCATTTAAAGACCAAACATGTTTACAAAATGACAAATAATTTAGAAAAATGATGCGATTTTCTATCGTACAATGTTTAGAAAGTTGCTCGAAGGAATGTATCCTCTTGAATACTGTAAGGAACCGATGCTATAAAAGAACTCGTAAAAGTTTGACAAGTTCGGAAGTTCGTCCAAGAACCAAGTGAAACAAATATCATGTAAATAAGTTTTTGATTCAAAGACCAAAACTTGTTTCCAAAATGAAAAACAATTTATAAAAATTATACGATTTCCCTAGCATAAATTTTTAGGAAGTTGCTCGAAGGAATGTATCGTCTTGAATACTGTAAGGAACCGAAGTCATAAAAGAACTCTTAAAAGTTTGACAAGTTTAGAAGTTCTTCCAAGAACCAAGTGAAATAATTCTCACGTAAACAAGTTTTGATTTAAAGACCAAAACTAGTTTCCAAAATGACAAACTATTTAGACCAAATACTGCCATTTCCCGAGAAAGAATGTTCAAAAAATTGTTTGAAGGAATGGATCATCTTGAATACATTAAGGAACCGAAGTTATGAAAGAACTCAAAAAAGTTTGACTAGTTCGAAAGTTCGTCCAAGAACCAAGAGAGAAACAATTCCCACGTAAATAAGTTTTTAATTCAAACAACAAAACCTTTTTACAAAATAACAAACTATTTAGACCAAATGATGCGATTTCCCGACCACGGAATGTTCAAAAAATTGCTCGAAGGAATGGATCGTCTTGAATACTTTATGTAACTGATATTATAAAAGAACTCGTAAAAGTTTGACAAGTTCGAAAGTTCGTCCCAGAACCAAAAGCGAAACAATTCCCACGTAAATAAGTATTTAATTCAAGGAATAAAAGTTGTTTACAAAATGACAAACTATTTAGACCAAATGATGCGATTTCCCGAGCATGGAATGTTCGGAAAATTGCTCGAAAGAATGGATTGTCTTGAATATTGTAAAGAACAAAGTTATAGAACAACTCGTAAAAGTTTGAAAAGTTCAGAAGTCGGTCCAACAGCCAAGAGAAACAATTGTCACGTAAATAAATTTTCATTTTAAAGACCAAAACTCCTTTACAAAATGAAAAACTATTTAGACTAAATGATGTGATTTCCCGAGAATGGAGTGTTTGAAAAGTTTGGAAGTTCGTCCAAGAACCAAGAGAGAGAAACTACTTTCACGTAAATAAGTTTTTAATTTAAAGGCCAAAACATGTTTACAAAATGACAAACAATTTAGAAAAATGATGTGATTTTCTATCGTACAATGTTAAGAAAGTTGCTCGAAGGAATGTATCGTCTTGAATACTGTAAGGAACCGAAGCTATAAAAGAACTCGTAAAAGTTTGACAAGTTCGGAAGTTCGTCCAAGAACTAAGTGAAACAAATATCATGTAAATAAGTTTTTGATTGAAAGACCAAAACTTGTTTCCACAATGAAAAACAATTTAGAAAAATTATACTATTTCCCTAGCATAGAATTTTTAGGAAGTTGCTCGAAGGAATGTATCGTCTTGAATACTGTAAGGAACCGAAGTTATAAAAGAACTCTTAAAAGTTTGACAAGTTTAGAAGTTCGTCCAAGAACCAAGTGAAACAATTCTCACGTAAATATGTTTTTGATTCAAAGACCAAAACTAGTTTCCAAAATGACAAACTATTCAGACCAAATGCTGCTATTTCCCGAGAAAGAATGTTCAAAAAATTGCTTGAAGGAATGGATCGCCTTGAATACATTAAGGAACCGAAGTTTTGAAAGAACTCATAAAAGTTTGACTAGTTCGAAAGTTCGTCCAAGAACCAAGAGAGAAACAATTCTCACGTAAATAAGTTTTTAATTCAAACAACAAAACCTTTTTACAAAATAACAAACTATTTAGACCAAATGATGTGATTTCCCGACCATGGAATGTTCAAAAAATTGCTCGAAGAAATGGATCGTCTTGAATACTTTATGGAGCTGAAATTATAAAAGAACTCGTAAAAGTTTGACAAGTTCGAAAGTTCGTCCCAGAACCAAAAACGAAATAATTCCCACGTAAATAAGTATTTAATTCAAGGACCAAAAGTTGTTTACAAAATGACCAACTATTTAGACCAAATGATGCTATTTCCCGGGCATGGAATGTTCGGAAAATTACTCGAAGGAATGGATCGTCTTGAATACTATAAGGAACCAAGTTATAAAAGAACTCGTAAAAGTTTGAAAAGCTTGGAAGTTCGTCCAACAGCCAAGAGAAACAATTCTCACGTAGATAAGTTTACGTTTTAAAGACTAAAACTTATTTACAAAATGAAAAACTATTTAGACTAAATGATGCGATTTCCCGAGAATGGAATGCTCAAAAATTGCTTAAAGGAATGGAACATCTTGAATACTTTAAGGAACCGAAGTTATAAAAGAACTCGTAAAAGTTTGAAAAGTTTGGAAGTTCGTCCAAGAACAAAGAGAAAGAAACTATTTTCACGTAAATATGTTTTTAATTTAAAGACTAAAACATGTTTACAAAATGACAAACAATTTAGAAAAATGGTGCGATTTTTCTATCGTAGAATGTTTAGAAAGTTGCTCGAAGGAATGTATCATCTTCAATACTGTAGTGAGTCGAAGCTATAAAAAAACTCGTAAAAGTTTGACAAGTTCGGAAGTTTGTCCAAGAACCAAGAGAAACAATTCTCACGTAAATAAGCATTTAATTCAAAGACCAAAAGTTGTTTACAAAATGACAAACTATTTAGACCAAATGATGCGATTTCTCGAGCATGAAATGTTCGAAAAATTGCTCGAAGGAACGAATCATCTTGAATACTGTAAGGAACCAAGTTATAAAAGAACTCATAAAAGTTTGAAAACTTTAGAAGTTCGTCCAACAGCCAAGAGAAACAATTCTCAGATAAATTAGTTATCGTTTTAAAGACCAAAACTTATTTACAAAATGAAAAACTATTTAAACTAATTGATGCGATTTCCCGAGAATGGAATTTTCAAAAATTGTTTAAAGGAATGGATCATCTTGAATACTTTAAGGAACCGAAGTTATAAAAAAACTCATAAAAGTTTGAAAAGTTTGGAAGTTTGTCCAAGAACCAAGAGAGAGAAACAATTCTCACGTAAATAAGTTTTTAATTTAAAGACCAAAACTTGTTTGCAAAATGACTAACAATTTGAAAAATGATGCGATTTTTCTACCGAAAAATGTTTAGAAAGTTGCTCGAAGGAATGTATCATCTTGACTATTGTAAGGAATCGAAGTTATAAAAGAACTCGTAAATGTTTGACAAGTTCGGAAGTTCGTCCAAGGACCAAG
This sequence comes from Gossypioides kirkii, assembly GCA_005610355.1. NCBI lineage: Eukaryota > Viridiplantae > Streptophyta > Magnoliopsida > Malvales > Malvaceae > Gossypioides > Gossypioides kirkii. The sequence goes on along the minus strand of CP032246.1, from coordinate 20,261,474 downwards.
AGAAACAATTCTCACTTAAATAAGTTTTTGATTCAAAAACCAAAACTTGTTTCCAAAATTAAAACAATTTAGACCAAATGCTGTAATTTCCCAGGAATAGAATGTTCAGAAAATTGCTCGAAGGAATGGATTGTCTCGAATACTTTAAAGAACCGAAGTTATGAAAGAACTCGTAAAAGTTTGACTAGTTCGAAAGTTCGTCGAAGAACCAAGAGAGAAACAATTCTCATGTAAATAAGTTTTTAATTCAAACAACAAACCTTTTTACAAAATGAAAAACTATTTAGACCAAATGATGCGATTTCTAGAGCATGGAATGTTCGTAAAATTGCTCGAAGGAATGGATCGTCTTGAATACTGTAAGGAACCAAGTTATAAAAGAACTCGTAAAATTTTGAAAAGTTTGGAAGTTCGTCCTACAGCCAAGAGAAACAATTCTCACGTAAATAAGTTTTTGTTTTAAAGACCAGAACTTTTTACAAAATTAAAAACTATTTAGACTAAATGATGCGATTTCCCGATAATGGAATGTTCAAAAATTGCTCAAAGGAATGGATCGTCTTGAATACTTTTAAGGAACTGAAGTTATAAAAGAACTCGAAAAAGTTTGAAAAGTTTGGAAGTTCGTCCAAGAACAAAGAGAAACAATTCTCACGTAAATAAGTTTTTAATTTAAAGACCAAAACTTGTTTCGAAAATGACAAACAATTTAGATAAATGATGCGATTTTTCGAGCATAGAATTTTTAGAAAGTTGCTCGAAGGAATACTGTTAGGAACAAAAGTTTTAAAAGAACTTGTAAAAGTTTGATAAGTTCGGAAGTTCGTCCAAGAACCAACAGAACGTAAATAAGTTTTTGATTAAAAAAACCAAAACTTGTTTCCAAAATGACAAACTATTTAGACCAAATGCTACTATTTCCCGAGAATAGAATGTTCAGAAAATTGCTCGAAGGAATGGATCGTCTTGAATACATTAAGGAACCGAAGTTATGAAAGAACTCGCAAAAGTTTGACTAGATCGAAAGTTCATCCAAGAACCAAGAGAGAAACAATTCTCACGTAAATAAGTTTTTAATTTAAACAACAAAACCTTTTTACAAAATGACAAACTATTTAGACCAAATGATGCGATTTCCCAAGCATGGAATGTTTGAAAAATTGCTCGAAGGAATGGATCGTCTTGAATACTTTAAGGAACCTAAGTTATAAAAGAACTCGTAAAAGTTTGAAAAGTTTGAAAGTACGTCCAAGAACCAAGAGAGAGAAACAATTCTCACGTAAATAAGTTTTAAATTTCAGGACCAAAACTTGTTTATTTAATGACAAACAATTTAGAAAAATGATGCGATTTCCTAAGCATATAATATTTAGAAAGTTGCTCGAAGGAATGTATCGTCTAGAATATTGTAAGGAACCGAAGTTATAAAAGAACTCGTAAAAGTTTGACAAGTTCGGAAGTTCGTCCAAGAACCAAGAGAAACAATTCTCAAGTAAATAAGTTTTTGATTCAAATACCAAAACTTGTTTGCAAAATGACAAACTATTTAGACCAAATGATGCGATTTCTCGAGCATGGAATGTTCAGAAAATTGCTCGAAAGAATGGATTGTCTTGAATATTGTAAGGAACAAAGTTATAAAACAACTCGTAAAAGTTTGAAAAGTTCAGAAGTTGGTCCAACAGCCAAGAGAAACAATTCTCACGTAAATAAATTTTCATTTTAAAGACCAAAACTTATTTACAAAATGAAAAACTATTTAGACAAAATGATGTGATTTCTCGAGAATGGAATGTTTGAAAAGTTTGGAAGTTCGTCCAAGAACCAAGAAAGAGAAACTACTTTCACGTAAATAAGTTTTTAATTTAAAGGCCAAAACATGTTTACAAAATGACAAACAATTTAGAAAAATGATGCGATTTTCTATCGTACAATGTTTAGAAAGTTGCTCGAAGGAATGTATCGTCTTGAATACTGTAAGGAACCGAAGCTATAAAAGAACTCGTAAAAGTTTGACAAGTTCGGAGGTTCGTCCAACAACTAAGTGAAACAAATATCATGTAAATAAGTTTTTGATTGAAAGACCAAAACTTGTTTCCACAATGAAAAACAATTTAGAAAAATATACTATTTCCCTAGCATAGAATTTTTAGGAAGTTGCTCGAAGGAATGTATCGTCTTGAATACTGTAAGGAACCGAAGTTATAAAAGAACTCTTAAAAGTTTGACAAGTTTAGAAGTTCGTCCAAGAACCAAGTGAAACAATTCTCACGTAAATATGTTTTGATTCAAAGACCAAAACTAGTTTCCAAATGACAAACTATTCAGACCAAATGCTGCTATTTCCCGAGAAAGAATGTTCAAAAAATTGCTTGAAGGAATGGATCGCCTTGAATACATTAAGGAACCGAAGTTTTGAAAGAACTCATAAAAGTTTGACTAGTTCGAAAGTTCGTCCAAGAACCAAGAGAGAAACAATTCTCACGTAAATAAGTTTTTAATTCAAACAACAAAACCTTTTTACAAAATAACAAACTATTTAGACCAAATGATGTGATTTCCCGACCATGGAATGTTTGAAAAATTGCTCGAATGAAGGGATCGTCTTGAATACTTTATGGAACTGAAATTATAAAAGAACTCGTAAAATTTTGACAAGTTCGAAAGTTCGTCCCAGAAGCAAAAGCGAAATAATTCCCACGTAAATAAGTACTTAATTCAAGGACCAAAAGTTGTTTACAAAATGACAAACTATTTAGACCAAATGATGCGATTTCCCGAGCATGGAATGTTCGAAAAATTACTCGAAGGAATGGATTGTCTTGAATACTATAAGGAACCAAGTTATAAAAGAACTCGTAAAAGTTTGAAAAGCTTGGAAGTTCGTCCAACAGCCAAGAGAAACAATTCTCACGTACATAAGTTTTCGTTTTAAAGACTAAACTTATTTACAAAATGAAAAACTATTTAGACTAAATGATGCGATTTCCCGAGAATGGATTGCTCAAAAATTGCTTAAAGGAATGGATCATCTTGAATACTTTAAGGAACCGAAGTTATAAAAGAACTCGTAAAAGTTTGAAAGTTCGTCCAAGAACCAAGAGAGAGAAACTATTTTCACGTAAATAAGTTTTTAATTTAAAGACTAAAAAATGTATACAAAATGGCAAACAATTTAGAAAAATGGTGCGATTTTTCTATCGTAGAATGTTTAGAAAGTTGCTCGAAGGAATGTATCGTCTTGAATACTGTAAGGAACCGAAGCTATAAAAAAACTCGTAAAAGTTTGACAAGTTCGGAAGTTTGTCCAAGAACCAAGAGAAACAATTCTCACGTAAATAAGCATTTAATTCAAAGACCAAAAGTTGTTTACAAAATGACAAACTATTTAGACCAAATGATGCGATTTCTCGAGCATGAAATATTCGGAAAATTGCTCGAAGGAACAGATCATCTTGAATACTGTAAGGAACCAAGTTATAAAAGAACTCATAAAAGTTTGAAAAGTTTAGAAGTTCGTCCAACAGCCAAGAGAAACAATTCTCAAATAAATAAGTTATCGTTTTAAAGACCAAAACTTATTTTCAAAATGAAAAACTATTTAGACTAATTGATGCAATTTCCCGAGAATGGAATTTCAAAAATTGTTTAAAGGAATGGATCATTTTGAATACTTTAAGGAACCGAAGTTATAAAAAAACTCATAAAAGTTTGAAAAGTTTGGAAGTTCGTCCAAGAACCAAGAGAGAGAAACAATTCTCACGTAAATAAGTTTTTAATTTAAAGACCAAAACTTGTTTGCAAAATGACAAACAATTTGAAAAATGATGCAATTTTTCTACCGTAAAATGTTTAGAAAGCTACTCGAAGGAATGTATCATCTTGACTATTGTAAGGAATCGAAGTTATAAAAGAACTCGTAAATGTTTGACAAGTTCGGAAGTTTGTCCAAGGACCAAGAGAAACAATTCTCACTTAAATAAGTTTTTGATTCAAAAACAAAACTTGTTTCCAAAATTAAAACAATTTAGACCAAATGCTGTAATTTCCCAAGAATAGAATGTTCAGAAAATTGCTCGAAGGAATGGATTGTCTCGAATACTTTAAAGAACCGAAGTTATGAAAGAACTCGTAAAAGTTTGACTAGTTCGAAAGTTCGTCGAAGAACCAAGAGAGAAACAATTCTCATGTAAATAAGTTTTTAATTCAAAGCATGGAATGTTCGTAAAATTGCTCGAAGGAATGGATCGTCTTGAATACTGTAAGGAACCAAGTTATAAAAGAACTCGTAAAATTTTGAAAAGTTTGGAAGTTCGTCCTACAGCCAAGAGAAACAATTCTCACGTATATAAGTTTTTGTTTTAAAGACCAAAACTTTTTACAAAATTAAAAACTATTTAGACTAAATGATGCGATTTCCCGATAATGGAATGTTCAAAAATTGCTCAAAGGAATGGATCGTCTTGAATACTTTTAAGGAACTGAAGTTATAAAAGAACTCGGAAAAGTTTGAGAAGTTTGGAAGTTCGTCCAAGAACAAAGAGAAACAATTCTCACGTAAATAAGTTTTTAATTTAAAGACCAAAACTTGTTTCGAAAATGACAAACAATTTAGATAAATGATGCGATTTTTCGAGCATAGAATTTTTAGAAAGTTGCTCGAAGGAATACTGTTAGGAACAAAAGTTTTAAAAGAACTTGTAAAAGTTTGATAAGTTCGGAAGTTCGTCCAAGAACCAACAGAACGTAAATAAGTTTTTGATTAGAAAACCAAAACTTGTTTCCAAAATGACAAACTATTTAGACCAAATGCTACTATTTCCCAAGAATAGAATGTTCAGAAAATTGCTCGATGGAATGGATCGTCTTGAATACATTAAGGAACCGAAGTTATGAAAGAACTCGTAAAGTTTGACTAGTTCGAAAGTTCATCCAAGAACCAAGAGAGAAACAATTCTCACGTAAATAAGTTTTTAATTTAAACAACAAAACCTTTTACAAAATGACAAACTATTTAGACCAAATGATGCGATTTCCCAAGCATTGAATGTTTGAAAAATTGATCGAAGGAATGGATCGTCTTGAATACTTTAAGAAACCTAAGTTATAAAAGAACTCGTAAAAGTTTGAAAAGTTTGGAAGTACGTCCAAGAACCAAGAGAGAGAAACAATTCTCATGTAAATAAGTTTTAAATTTCAGGACCAAAACTTGTTTATTAAATGACAAACAATTTAGAAAATGATGCGATTTCCTGAGCATATAATATTTAGAAAGTTGCTCGAAGGAATGTATCGTCTAGAATATTGTAAGGAACCGAAGTTATAAAAGAACTCGTAAAAGTTTGACAAGTTCGGAAGTTCGTCCAAGAACCAAGAGAAACAATTCTCACGTAAATAAGTTTTTGATTCAAAGACCAAAACTTGTTTTCAAAATGACAAACTATTTAGACCAAATGCTGCTATTTCCGAGAATAGAATGTTCAAAAAATTGCTCGAAAAAATGGATTGTTTTGAATACATTAAGGAACCGAAGTTCTGAAAGAACCCATAAAAGTTTGAAAAGTTCGAAAGTTTGTCCAATACCCAAGAGAAACAATTCTCACGTAAATAAGTTTTTAATTTAAAGACCAGAACTTGTTTACAAAATGACAAACAATTTAGATAAATGATGCGATTTCCCGAGAATGGAATGTTTGGAAAATAGCTCGAAGGAATAGATCGTCTTGAATACTATAAAGAACTAAGTTATAAAAGAACATTAAAAGTTTGAAAAGTTCAGAAGTTCGTCCAACAGCCAAGAGAAACAATTCTCATGTAAATAAGTTTTCGTTTTAAAGACCAAAACTTGTTTACAAATGAGAAACTAGTTAGACTAAATGATGCGATTTCTCGAGAATTGAATGTTCAAAAATTGCTCAAAGGAATGGATCGTCTTGAATACTTTAAGGAACCGAAGTTGTAAGAGAACTCATAAAAGTTTCAAAAGTTTGGAAGTTCGTCCAAGAATCGAGAGAGAGAAATAATTCTCACGTAAATAAGTTTTTAATTTAAAGACCAAAACTTGTTTACAAAATGACAAACAATTTAGAAAAATGATGCCATTTTTCTAGCGTAGAATGTTTAGAAAGTTGCTCGAAGGAATGCATTATCTTGAATACTATAAGGAATCGAAGTTATAAAAGAACTCGTAAAAGTTTGACTAGTTCGGAAGTTTGTCCAAGGACCGTGAGAAACAATTCTCACATAAATAAGTTTTTGATTCAAAGACCAAAATTTGTTTCCAAAATGAAAAAACAATTTAGACTAAATGCTGCAATTTCCCAGGAATAGAATTTTCAGAAAATTGCTTGAAGGAATGGATCGTCTCGAATACTTTAAGGAACCGAAGTTATGAAAGAACTCGTAAAAGTTTGACTAGTTCGAAAGTTCGTCGAAGAACCAAGAGAGAAACAATTCTCACGTAAATAAGTTTTTATTTCAAACAATAAAACCTTTTTACAAAATGACAAACTATTTAGACCAAATGATGCGATTTCTCGAGCCTGGAATGTTTCAAAATTACTCGAAGGAATGGATTGTCTTGAATACTGTAAGGAACCAAGTTATAAAAGAACTCTTAAAAGAATGAAAAGTTTAGAAGTTCGTCCAACAGCCAAGAGAAACAATTCTCACATAGATAAGTTTTTGTCTTCAAGGACAAAACTTATTTACAAAATGAAAAACTATTTAGACTAATTGATGTGATTTCCCGAGAAGGGAATTTTCAAAAATTGCTTAAAGGAATGGATCATCTTGAATATTTTAAGGAGCCAAAGTTATAAAAGAACTCGTTAAAGTTTAAAAAGTGTATAAGTTCGTCCAAGAACCAAGCGAGAAACAATTTTCATGTAAATAAGTTTTTAATTTAAAGACCAAAACTTGTTTACAAAATGACAAACAATTTAGAAAAATGATACCATTTTTCGAGCATAGAATATTTAGAAAGTTGCTCGTAGGAATGTATCGTCTTGAATACTATAAGGAATCGAAGTTATAAAAGAACTCGTAAAAGCTTGACAAGTTCGGAAGTTCGTCCAAGAACCAAGAGAAACAATTCTCACATAAATAAGTTTTCGATTCAAAGACCAAAACTTGTTTGCAAAATGGCAAACTATTTAGACCAAATGTTGCTATTTCCCGAGAATAGAATGTTCAAAAATTTGCTCGAAGAAATGGATCGTCTTGAATACATTTAGGAACCGAAGCTATGAAAGAACTCGTAAAATTTTAACTAGTTCGAAAGTTCATCGAAGAACCAAGAGAGAAACAATTCTCACATATATAAGTTTTTAATTCAAGCAACAATACCTTTGTACAAAATGACAAACTATTTAGACCAAATGATGCGATTTCCCGAGCAAGGAATGTTCAAAAAATTGCTCGAAGGAATGGATCGTCTTGAATACTTTATAGAACTGAAATTATAAAAGAACTCATAAAAGTTTGACAAGTTTGGAAGTTCGTCCCAAAACTAGATGCGAAACAATTCTCACATAAATAAGTATTTAATTCAGGGACCAAAAGTTCTTTACGAAATGACAAACTATTTAGACCAAATGATGCAATTTCTCGAGCATGAAATGTTCGAAAAATTGCTCAAATGAATGGATCGTCTTGAATACTATAAGGTACCAAGTTATAAAAGAACTCGTAAAAGTTTGAAAAGTTCGAAAGTTTGTCCAACAGCCAAGAGAAACAATTCTCACGTAAATAAGTTTTCGTTTTAAAGACCAAAACTTGTTTACAAAATGAAAAATATTTAGACTAAATAATGCGATTTCCCGAGAATGGAATGTTCAAAAATTACTCAAAGGAATGGATCGTCTTGAATACTTTAAGGAACCGAAGTTATAAAAGAACTCGTAAAAAAGTTTGAGAAGTTCGAAAGTTCATCGAAGAACCAAGAGAAACAATTCTCACGTAAATAAGTATTTAATTGAGAGACCAAAAGTTGTTTACAAAATGGCAAACTGTTTAGGCCAAATGATGCGATTTCTCGAGCATGGAATGTTCGAAAAACTACTCGAAGGAATGGATCGTCTTGGATATTGTAAGGAACAAAGTTATAAATGAACTCGTAAAAGTTTGAAAAGTTCAGAAGTTGGTCCAACAGCCAAGAGAAACAATTCTCACGTAAATATGTTTTCATTTTAAAGACCAAAACTTGTTTACAAAATGAAAAACTATTTAGACTAAATTATTTGATTTCTCGAGAATGGAATGTTTTAAAAGTTTAGAAGTTCGTCCAAGAACCAAGAGAGAAACCATTCTCACGTAAATAAGTTTTTAATTTAAAGACCAAAACTTGTTTACAAAATGACGAAGAATTTAGAAAAATTATGCGATTTCCCTAGCAAAGAATTTTTAGAAAGTTGCTCGAAGGAATGTATAGTCTTGAATACTGTAAGGACCCGAAGTTATAAAAGAACTCGCAAAGTTTGACAAGTTCGAAAGTTCTTCCAAGAAAGAAGAGAAACAATTCTCGCGTAAATAAGTTTTTGATTCAAAGACCAAAACTTGCTTGCAAAATGACAAACTATTTAGACCAAAAGCTGCTATTTCCCTATAATAAAATATTCAAAAATTGCTCGAAGGAATGATCGTCTTGAATACATTAAGGAACCGAAGTTATGAAAGAACTCATAAAAGTTTGACTTGTCAAAAGTTCGTCCAAGAACCAAGAGAGAAACAATTCTCACGTAAATAAGTTTTTAATTCAAACAACAAACCTTTTTACAAAATGACAAACTATTTAGACCAAATGATGCGATTTTCCGACCATGGAATGTTCGAAAAATTGCTCGAAGGAATGGATCGTCTTGAATACTTTATGGAACTGAAATTAAAAAAGAACTCGTAAAAGTTTGACAAGTTCGGAAGTTTGTCCCAGAACCAAAAGTGAAACAATTCCCTCGTAAATAAGTACTTAATTCAAGGACCAAAAGTTGTTTACATAATGACAAACTATTTAGACCAAATGATGCGATTTCCTGAGCATGGAATGTTCAGAAAATTGCTCGAAGGAATGGATCGTCTTGAATATTGTAAGGAACAAGTTATAAAAGAACTCGTAAAAGCTTGAAAAGTTCAGAAGTTGGTCCAACAGCCAAGAGAAACAATTCTCACGTAAATAAATTTTCATTCTAAAGACCAAAACTTGTTTACAAAGTGAAAAACTATTTAGACTAAATGATGTAATTTCCCGAGAATGGAATGTTTAAAAAGTTTGGAAGTTTGTCCAAGAACCAGAGAGAAACAATTTTCACGTAAATAAGTTTTTAATTTAAAGACCAAAACTTGTTTACAAAATGACAAAGAATTTAGAAAATTATGCGATTTCCCTAGCATACAATTTTTAGAAAGTTGCTCAAAGGAATGTATAGTCTTGAATACTGTAAGGAACCGAAGTTATAAATGAACTCGTAAAATTTGACAAGTTCAAAAGTTCGTCCAAGAACCAAGTGAAACAATTATCACGTAAATAAGTTTTTGATTCAATGACCAAAACTTGTTTCCAAAATGAAAAAAATTTAGAAAATTATGAGATTTCCCTAGCATAGAATTTTTAGGAAGTTGCTCGAAGGAATGTATCGTCTTGAATACTGTAAGAACTCTCAAAAGTTTGACAAGTTCAGAAATTCATCCAAGAACCATGCTCACGTAAATAAGTTTTTGATTCAAAGATCAAAACTAGTTTCCAAAATGCCAAACTATTTAGACCAAATGCTGCAATTTCCCGAGAACAGAATGTTTAGAAAATTGCTTGAAGGAACGGATCGTCTTGAATACATTAAGGAAATGAAGTTATGAAAGAACTCATAAATGTTTGACTAGTTCAAAAGTTCGTCCAAGAACCAAGAGAGAAACAATTCTCACGTAAATAATTTTTAATTCAAACAATAAAACCTTTTTACAAAATAACAAACTATTTAGACCAAATGATGTGATTTCCCGACCATGGAATGTTCAAAAAATTGATCGAAGGAATGGATCGTCTTGAATACTTTATGGAACTGAAATTATAAAAGAACTCGTAAAAGTTTGACAAGTTCGAAAGTTTGTCCCAGAACCAAAAGAGAAAGAGTTCCCACGTAAATAAGTATTTAATTCAAGGACCAAAAGTTGTTTACAAAATGACAAACTATTTAGACCAAATTATACGATTTCCCGAGCATGGAATGTTCGGAAACTTGCTCGAAAGAATAGATCATCTTCAATACTATAAGGAACCAAGTTATAAAAGAACTCAGAAAAGTTTGAAAAGTTCGAAAGTTCGTCCAACAGCCAGGAGAAACAATTCTCACGTAGATAACTTTTCGTTTTAAAGACCAAAACTTATTTACAAAATGAAAAACTATTCAGACTACATGATGCGATTTCCCGAGAATGGAATGTTCAAAATTTGCTTAAAGGAATGGATCATCTTGAATACTATAAGGAACCAAATTATAAAGGAACTCGTAAAAGTTTGAAAAGTTTGGAAGTTCGTCCAATAACAAGAGAGAGAAACTATTTCACGTAAATAAGTTTTTAATTTAAGACCAAAACTTGTTTACAAAATGACAAACAATTTAGAAAAATGATGCGATTTTTCTATCATAGAATGTTTAGAAAGTTGCTCGAAGAAATGTATCGTCTTGAATATTGTAAGGAACCGAAGCTATAAAAGAACTCGTAAAAGTTTGACAAGTTCGGAAGTTCGCCCAAGAACCAAGAGAAACAATTCTCACGTAAATAAGCATTTAATTCAAAGACCAAAAGTTTGTTTACAAAATGACAAACTATTTAGACCAAATTATGCGATTTCTCGAGCATGGAATGTTCAGAAAATTGCTCGAAGGATTGGATCGTCATGAATACTGCAAGGAACCAAGTTATAAAAGAACTCGTAAAAGTTTAAAAAGTTTGGAAGTTCATGCTACAGCCAAGAGAAACAATTCTCACGTACAAAATTTTTCGTTTTAAAGACCAAAACTTGTTTACAAAATGAAAACTATTTAGACTAAATGATGCGATTTCCGAGAATAGAATGTTCGAAAAATTGCTCGAAGGAATGGATCTTCTGGAATACTTTATGGAACTGAAATTATAAAAGAACTCGTAAAAGTTTGACAAGTTCAGAAGTTCATCCAGAACCAAAAGAGAAACAATTCTCACATAAATAAATATATAATTCAAAGACCAAAAGTTGTTTACAAAATGACAAACTATTTAGACCAAATGATGAGATTTCCCAAGCATGGAATCTTTGGAAAATTGCTCGAAGGAATGGATCGTCTTGAATACTTTAAGGAACCGAAGTTATAAAAGAACTAATAAAAGTTTGAAAAGTTTGGAAGTTCGTCCAAGAACCAAGAGAGAGGAACAATTCTCACGAAAATAAGTTCTTAATTTAAGGACCAAAACTTGTTTATAAAATGACAAACAATTTAGAAAAATGAGGCGATTTCCCGAGCATATAATATTTAGAAAAGTGCTCGAAGGAATGTATCGTCTTGAATACTGTAAGGAACCGAAGTTATAAAAGAACTCGTAACAGTTTGACAAGTTCAGAAATTCGTCCAAGAACCAAGAGAAACAATTCTCACGTAAATAAGTATTTAATTTAAAGACCAAAAGTTGTTTACAAAATGACAAACTATTTAGACCAAATTATGCGATTTCTCGAGCATGAAATGTTTGGAGAATTGCTCAAGGGAATGGATCATCTTGAATACTGTAAGGAACAAAGTTATAAAAGAACTCGTAAAACTTTGAAAAGTTCGTCCAACAGCCAAGAGAAACAATTCTCACGTAAATAAGTTTTTGTTTTAAAGACCAAAACTTATTTACAAAATGAAAAACTATTTAGACTAAATGATGCGATTTCCCGAGAATGGAATGTTCAAAAATTGATCAAAGGAATGGATCGTCTTGAATATTGTAAGGAACCGAAGTTCTAAAAGAACTCGTAAAAGTTTGACTAGTTCGGAAGTTCTTCAAAGAACCAATAGAAACAATTCTCACGTAAATAAGTTTTTGATTCAAAGACCAAAACTTGTTTGCAAAATGACAAACTATTACTACCAAAAGCTGCTATTTCCCGATAATAGATATTCAGAAAATTGCTCGAAGGAATGGATCGTCTTGAATACATTAAAGAATCGAAGTTATGAAAGAACTCATAAAAGTTTGACTAGTTCGAAAGTTCGTCCAAGAACCAAGAGAGAAACAATTCTCACGTAAATAAGTTTTTAATTCAAACAACAAAACTTTTTTATAAAATAACAAATTATTTAGACCAAATGATGCGATTTCCCGACCATGGAATGTTCAAAAATTTGCTCGAAGGAATGGATCGTCTCGAATACTTTATGGAACTGAAATTATAAAAGAACTCGTAAAAGTTTGACAAGTTTGAAAGTTTATCCCAGAACCAAAAGCGAAAGAGTTCCCACGTAAATAAGTACTTAATTCAAGGACCAAAGTTGTTTACAAAATGACAAACTATTTAGACCAAATGATACGATTTCCCGAGCATGGAATATTTAAAAATTGCTCGAAGGAATGGATCATCTTGAATATTGTAAGGAACAAAGTTATAAAAGAACTCGTAAAAGTTTGAAAAGTTCAGAAGTTGGTCCAACAACCAAGAGAAACAATTCTCACGTAAATAAATTTTCATTCTAAAGACCAAAACTTGTTTACAAAGTGAAAAACTATTTAAACTAAATGATGTGACTTCCTGAGAATGGAATGTTTGAAAAGTTTGGAAGTTCGTCCAAGAATGAAGAGAGAAACAATTTTCACGTAAATAAGTTTTCAATTTAAAGACCGAAACTTGTTTACAAAATAACAAGAATTTAGAAAAATTATGCGATTTCCCTAGCATAGAATTTTTAGAAAGTTTCTCGAAGGAATGTATAGTCTTGAATACTGTAAGGAACCGAAGTTATAAAAGAACTCGTAAAAGTTTGACAAGTTCGAAAGTTCTTCCAAGAATCAAGAGAAACAATTCTCAAGTAAATAAGTTTTTGATTCAAAGACCAAAACTTGTTTGCATAATGACAAACTATTTAGACCAAATGCTGCTATTTCCCGAGAATAGAATGTTCAGAAATTGGTCGAAGAAATGGATCGTCTTGAATACATTTAGGAATCGAAGTTATGAAAGAACTCAAAAAATTTTGACTAGTTCGAAAGTTCGTCCAAGAACCAAGAGAGAAATAATTTTCACATAAATAAGTTTTTAATTCCAATAACAATACATTTTTACAAAATGATAAACTATTTAGACCAAATGATGCGATTTCTCGAGCATGGAATGTTCGGAAAATTGCTCAAAGGAATGGATTGTCTTGAATACTTTATGGAACTGAAATTATAAAGAACTCGTAATAGTTTGACAAGTTCGGAAGTTCGTCCAAGAACCAAAAGAGAAACAATTCTCACGTAAATAAATATATAATTCAAAGACCCAAAAGTTGTTTACAAATGACAAACTATTTAGACCAAATGATGCGATTTCCCATGCATGGAATCTTTGGAAAATTGCTCGAAGGAATGGATTGTCTTGAGTACTTTAAGGAACCGAAGTTATAAAAGAACTCGTAAAAGTTTGAAAAGTTTGGAAGTTCGTCCAAGAACCAAGAGAGAGGAACAATTTTCCATAAATAAGTTTTTAATTTAAGGACCAAAACTTGTTTATAAAATGACAAAAAATTTAGAAAAATGATGCGATTTCCCGAGCATATAATATTTAAAAAATTGCTCGAAGGAATGTATCGACTTGAATACTGTAAGGAACCGAAGTTATAAAAGAACTCATAAAAGTTTGACAAGTTCGGAAGTTCGTCCAAGAACCAAGAGAAACAATTCTCACGTAAATAAGTATTTAATTCAAAGACCAAAAGTTGTTTACAAAATGACAAACTATTTAGACCAAATTATGCGATTTCCCGAGCATGGAATGTTTGGAGAATTGCTTGAAGGAATGGATAATCTTGAATACTGTAAGGAACAAAGTTATCAAAGAACTCGTAAAAGTTTGAAAAGTTTGGAAGGAATAGTTCGAAAGTTCGTCCAACAGCCAAGAGAAACAATTCTCACGTAAATAAGTTTTGGTTTTAGAGACCAAACTTATTTACAAAATGAAAAACTATTTAGACTAAATGATGCGATTTCTCGAGAATGGAATGTTCAAAAATTGATCAGAGGAATGGATCGTCTTGAATACTATAAGGAACCGAAGTTATAAAAGAACTCGTAAAAGTTTGACAAGTTCGGAAGTTCTTCCAAGAACCAGAGAAACAATTCTCACGTAAATAAGTTTTTGATTCAAAGACAAAAACTTGTTTGCAAAATGATAAACTATTTAGACCAAATGTTGCTATTTCCCGATAATAGAATATTCAGAAAATTGCTCGAAGGAATGGATCGTCTTGAATACATTAAGGAACCGAAGTTATGAAAGAACTCATAAAAGTTTGACTAGTTCGAAAGTTCGTCCAAGAACAAAAAGCGAAACAGTTTCCCATGTAAATAAGTACTTAATTCAAGGACCAAAAGTTATTTACAAAATGACAAACTATTTAGACCAAATGATGCGATTTCCCGAGCATGGAATGTTCAGAAAATTGCTCGAAGGAGTGGATCATCTTGAATACTATAAGGAGCCAAGTTATAAAAGAACTCGAAAAAGTTTAAAAAGTTTGGAAGTTCATCCAACAGCTAAGAGAAACAACTCTCACGTAGATAAGTTTTCGTTTTAAAGACCAAACTTATTTACAAGATGAAAAACTATTTAGACTACATGATCCGATTTCTCGAGAATGGAATGTTCAAAAATTGCTTAAAGGAATGAATCATCTTGAATACTATAAGGAACCGAAGTTATAAAAGAACTTGTAAAAGTTTGAAAAGTTTGGAAGTTCGTCCAAGAACCAAGAGAGAGAAACTATTTTCACATAAATAAGTTTTTAATTTAAAGACAAAAACTTGTTTACAAAATGACAAACAATTTAGAAAAATGATGCGCTTTTTCTATCGTAGAATGTTTAGAAAGTTGCTCGAAGGAATGTAACGTCTTGAATACTGTAAGGAACTGAAGCTATAAAAAGAACTCGTAAAAGTTTGACAAGTTCGGAAGTTCGTCCAAGAACCAAGAGAAACAATTCTCACGTAAATAAGCATTTAATTCAAACACCAAAAGTTGTTTACAAAATGACAAACTATTTAGACCAAATTATGCGATTTCTCGACCATGGAATGTTCGAAAATTGCTCGAAGGAATGGATCGTCATGAATACTGTAAGGAACCAAGTTATAGAAGAACTTGTAAAATTTTGAAAAGTTTAGAAGTTCGTCCAACAGCCAAGAGAAACAATTCTCACGTAAATAAGTTTTTCGTTTTAAAGACAAAAACTTATTTACAAAATGAAAAATATTTAGACTATATGATGCGATTTCCCGAGAATGGAATTTTTCAAAAATTGCTTAAAGGAATGGGTCATCTTGAATACTTTAAAGAACCGAAGTTATTAAAGAGCTCATAAAAGTTGAAAAGTTTAGAAGTTCGTCCAAGAACCAAGCGAGAAATAATTTTAACGTAAATAAGTTTTTAATTTAAAGACCAAAACTTGTTTACAAAATGACACAATTTAGAAAAATGATGCCATTTTTCAAGCATAGAATGTTTAGAAAGTTGCTCATAGGAATGTATCGTCTTGAATGCTATAAGGAACCGAAGTTATAAAAGTACTCGTAAAAGGTTGACTAGTTCGGAAGTTCTTCCAAGAACCAAGAGAAACAATTCTCACGTAAATAAGTTTTTGATTCAAAGACCAAAACTAGTTTGCAAAATGACAAACTATTTAGACCAAATGCTGCTATTTTCCCGATAATAGAATGTTTAGACAATTGCTCGAAGAAATGGATCGTCTTGAATACATTTACGAACCGAAGTTATGAAAGAACTCATAAAATTTTGACTTGTTTGAAAGTTCGTCCAAGAACCAAGAGAAACAATTCTCACGTAAATAAGTTTTTAATTCAAACAACAATAACTTTTTACAAAATGACAAACTATTTAGAGCAAATGATGCGATTTCCCGACCATGGAATGTTCAAAAAACTAGTCAAAGGATTGGATCGTCTTGAATACTTTATGGAACTAAAATTATAAAAGAACTCATAAAAGTTTGACAAGTTCGGAAGTTCATCCCAGAACCAAAAGCGAAACAATTCTCACATAAATAAGTATTTATTCAGGGACCAAATGTTGTTTACAAAATGACAAACTATTTAGACCAAATGATGCGATTTCTCGAGCATGAAATGTTCGAAAAATTGCTTGAATGAATGGATCGTCTTGAATACTGTAAGGAACCAAGTTATAAAAGAACTCGTAAAAGTTTGAAAGTTCGGAAGTTTGTCCAACAGCCAAGAGAAACAATTCTCACGTAAATAAGTTTTTGTTTTAAAGACCAAAACTTGTTTTCAAAATGAAAAACTATTTAGACTAAATGATGCGATATCCCGAGAATGGAATGTTCAAAAATTGCTCAAAGGAATGGATCGTCTTGAATACTTTAAGTTCCAGGAGTTATAAAAAAACTCGTAAAAGTTTGAAATGTTTGGATGTTCGTCCAAGAACGAAGAGAGAAACAATTCTTACGTAAAAAAGTTTTAAATTTAAAGACCAAAACTTGTTTACAAAATGACAAACAATTTAGATAAATGATGTGATTTTTCGAGCATAGAATTTTTAGAAAGTTGCTCGAAGGAATGTATCGTCTTGAATACTATTAGGAACCGAAGTTTTAAAAGAACTCGTAAAAGTTTGACAAGTTCGGAAGTTTGTCCAAGAACCAACAGAAAAAATTCTCACATAAATAAGATTTTGATTCAAAAACCAAAACTTGTTTCCAAAATGACAAACTATTTAGACAAAATGCTGCTATTTCCAAGAATAGAATGTTTAGAGAATTGCTCGAAGGAATGGATCGTCCTGAATACATTAAGGAACCGAAGTTATGAAAGAACTCGTAAAAGTTTCACTAGTTCGAAAGTTTCATCCAAGAACCTAGAGAGAAACAATTCTCACGTAAATAAGTTTTAATTTAAACAACAAAACCTTTTTACAATATGACAAACTATTTAGACCAAATGATGCGATTTCCCAAGCATGGAATGTTTGAAAAATTGCTCGAAGGAATGGATCGTCTTGAATACTGTAAGGAATCAAAGTTACATAAGAACTCGTAAAGGTTTGAAAAGTTTGGAAGTTCGTCCAAGAACCAAGAGAGAGAAAAATTCTCACATAAATAAGTTTTTAATTTAAGGACCAAAACTTGTTTATAAAATGACAAACAATTTAGTAAATGATGCGATTTCCCAAGCATATAATATTTAGAAAGTTGCTCGAAGGAATGTATCGTCTTGAATACTGTAAGGAACCGAAGTTATAAAAGAACTCGTAAAAGTTTGACAAGTTCGGAAGTTCGTCCAAGAACCAGAGAAACAATTCTCACGTAAATAAGTATTTAATTCAAAGACCAAAAGTTGTTTACAAAATGACAAACTATTTAGACCAAATTATGCGATTTCCTGAGCATGGAATGTTTGGAAAATTACTCGAAGGAATGGATCATCTTGAATACTGTAAGGAACCAAGTTATAAAAGAACTCATAAAGTTTGAAAAGTTCGGATGTTCGTCCAACAGCCAAGAGAAACAATTCTCACGTTAATAAGTTTTTGTTATAAAGACCAAATCTTATTTACAAAATGAAAAACTATTTAGACTAAATGATGCGATTTCTCGAGAATGGAATGTTCAAAAATTGATCAAAGGAATGGATCGTCTTGAATACTTTAAGGAACCGAAGTTATAAGAGAACTCATAAAAGTTTGAAAAGTTTGGAAGTTCATCCATGAACAAAGAGAGAGAAACAATTCTCACGTAAATAAGTTTTTAATTTAAAGACCAAAACTTGTTTTGCAAAATGACAAACAATTTGAAACATAATGCGACTTTTCTAGCGTAGAATTTTTAGAAAGTTGCCCGAAGGAATGTATCATCTTGAATATTGTAAGGAATCAAAGTTATAAAAGAACTCGTAAAAGTTTGACAAGTTCGAAAGTTTGTCCAAGGACCAAGAGAAACAATTCACACGTAAATAAGTTTTTGATTCAAAGACCAAAACTTGTTTCCAAAATTAAAAACAATTTAGACCAAATGCTGCAATTTCCCAAGATAGACTGTTCGAAAAATTGCTCGAAGGAATGGATCGTCTCGAATACTTTAAGGAACCGAAGTTATGAAAGAACTCGTAAAAGTTTGACTAGTTCGAAAGTTCGTCCAAGAACCAAGAGAGAAACAATTCTCACGTAAATAAGTTTTTAATTCAAACAACAAAACCTTTTTACAAAATGACAAACTATTTAGACCAAATGATGCGATTTCTCGAGCATGGAATGTTCGAAAAATTGCTCGAAGGAATGGATCGTCTTGAATACTTTATGGAACTGAAATTATAAAAGAATTCGTAAAAGTTTGATATGTTAGGACGTTCGACCAAGAACCAAAAGAGGAACAATTCTCACGTAAACTAATATATAATTCAAAGATCAAAAGTTGTTTACAAAATGACAAACTATTTAGACCAAATGCTGCGATTTCCCGTGAATGGAATGTTCAAAAAATTTGTCGAAGGAATGGATCGTCTTGAATACTGTAAGGAACCAAGTTATAAAAGAACTCGTAAAAGTTTGGAAGTTTGTCCAACAGCCAAGAGAACAATTCTCACGTAAATAAGTTTTTGTTTTAAAGACCAAAACTTATTTACAAAATGAAAAACTATTTAGACTAAATGATGCGATTTCCCGAGAATGGAATGTTCAAAAATTGCTCAAAGGAATGGATCGTCTTGAATACTTTAAGGAACCGAAGTTATAAAAGAACTCATAAAAGTTTGAAAAGTTTGGAAGTTCGTCCAAGAACCAAGACAGAGATACAATTCTCACGTAAATAAGTTTTTTATTTAAAGAACAAAACTTGTTTACAAAATGAAAAACTATTTAGAAAAATGATGCGATTTTTCTATCATAGAATGTTTAGAAAGTTGCTCGAAGGAATGTACCGTCTTGAATACTGTAAGCAACCGAAGTTATAAAAGAACTTGTAAAAGTTTGACAAGTTCGGAAGTTCGTCCAAGGACCAAGAGAAACAATTCTCACTTAAATAAGTTTTTGATTCAAAAACCAAAACTTGTTTCCAAAATTAAAAACAATTTAGACCAAATGCTGTAATTTCCCAAGAATAGAATGTTCAGAAAATTGCTCGAAGGAATGGATTGTCTCGAATACTTTAAAGAACCGAAGTTATGAAAGAACTCATAAAAGTTTGACTAGTTCGAAAGTTCGTCGAAGAACCAAGAGAGAAACAATTCTCATGTAAATAAGTTTTCGTTTTAAAGACCAAAAACTTGTTTACAAAATAAAAAACTATTTATACTAAATGATGCGATTTCCCGAGAATGGAATGTTCAAAAATTGCTCAAAGGAATTGATTGTCTTGACTACTTTAAGGAACCGAAGTTATAAAAGAGCTCATAAAAGTTTGAAAAGTTTGGAAGTTCGTCCAAGAACCAAGAGAGAGAAACATTTCTCATGTAAATAAGTTTTTAATTTAAGATAAAAACATAGAATGTTTAGAAAATTGCTCGAAGGAATGTTGATGTGAGCACGGTCACATCATGTTATGATGAAATTAGAAGATATCGAGATTGGCCCAACAACGAGGGGCCCAAGTGCAAAATGAAACATTTCACAGGCCTGGTTGATTATTGGACTAATGTTTTTAAGGACATTTTAATTTTATTTAAGTTTTATTTTAGTTTAATAAGTGTTTGCATCTTTAATTATGTCTTGCATTAAGTATTTTGCATTTAATTGAGTCATTCATTAAAACATCCTGTGTGTTTAAACATGAGTTAGTGTGTTT
The DNA here is from genome assembly GCA_005610355.1 of Gossypioides kirkii. NCBI lineage: Eukaryota > Viridiplantae > Streptophyta > Magnoliopsida > Malvales > Malvaceae > Gossypioides > Gossypioides kirkii. The sequence continues at coordinate 20,241,453 of CP032246.1, read as the reverse complement.
ATTTTTATTATAAATAGGGTGTTTTAAGTTAAATAAGAATTTCGACAGGTTGCAAATGTTTAAATATTCATTTATTCTTGTCTAGGTGATTGTTCAATTCATTTTAGCTTATTGGCATGTTTAAATTGTCTTAATGCATGTTTAATATGTTTTAGGAATGAATTAAGGCTGATAAGAAGATCTAGGGACGTTCACATACAAAGGCTGTTCGGTTTTGGCATGAAAAGGTTTGCATTTGGTCACTTAATTTACTGGTACAAGAAGAGGACGTTTTTGGTGGATTTTGAAGGTGAATAAATGCACAAAATTCATTCAAGAATCAGCTTTCAATATTGATGCATTGTGACTATTCAAATGGACCAAGAGTGGCTCTTCAAATCTAATCGGTTTCAAGCACTTAAAGGCCAATTCATGGCATCACAAGCAATAAAGACAACCGATTATGGAAGATGAAGGGACTATAAACAACACCTTTAAGGACCATTAAGCTTTCATAAAGAAGATGAGTTTTAAGCTAACCATGGACTATGAAAAGACATGACCTCTCATCTACTCAAAGACAAGTGAAGAGACATGACTTTTGGGCTAGCTATCATGAGTTAAATCAAATTTAATGGTTTGTTTTTAAGTTAGTTAAATGACCGAATTTGAAGGGTCATTCAGGAACTTGAAAGGTCAATTCAAGCTTATAAATTTCGTCCTACATCTCTATGTTAAAAAAACTTTGCTTGAATTTAAATCATTTGTGAGAATATTTCTCTCTTGGTTCTTCGTTGAACTTTCGAATTTATCAAACTTTCTTCAAAGTTTGTGGCATTCAAAATTTGTCTTATCACTCTATTTACCATCCCGGGGTGTGGTGACTTCGATACACCAAGATTCGAATATATGGTCAAGTTTAAGCGGGTCGTAGTTTTAATATAACTACGATTCCTTAGAGAATTCAAGTGCTTCGAATTAAGGTTTCTACCTTGTGAACCATTTCAAGACGATTCTTTCAACAAGCTATTTTTCGAACCCTCAAAGTTCGGAAGCTCACATCATTTGGTATCAGAGCTCGAGAATCTTGAAATTAGGTTCGAGTCTATCTTTACTGTTATTTCGTGTTTCAAAAAAGTGAAAAAAAATTCAAAAAAAGAAAAAAAATCAAAATATTGAAAAAAATAAAAAAATCGACTATTAAAAAATCAATTTATGTTCTTGTCTTCTATTGAAACATTCCGAGCAATTCCGAGTAACTTCCATCATTTCTATGAGCTTTCTAACATTTGTTATTGTTGCAAGCACCCGTGAAAACGGTAATGTAATTTTTCCAAGCTGCCAACTTTCGAAAGGATTGGAAGAGTTCTTTTAGTTCTCTTAAGAGCTTACGAGAGGAAATTACGAGTGGAAAAAGGCACGAGTGTGGTAAGAGCATCCAAGAGAGAAAAGAGCCAAAGAATTATGGAGTGAAACACGAGTGGAGTGAATTTTTTTTTCGAGTGACTTCTGAGGATTTGTATTTGGTGAGGTATATATCTTTTATTACACTTATTCTTGTGTTTTCTAATCCTTTGCTGAAAATCATGTCTGAAGAAAATCTAGTTAGAAGAAAGGCTACAAACATTCAACGAGAAAAGTCATTCCAAACACACTGTCAAGTCTACGACAAAGTATGTAGTCTTATCATCGATGGCGGAATATGTGCTAACATTGCGAGCCCTTACATGGTTGAGAAGATGAACCTACTCATGGTAGAACATCCATAACCCTACAATCTTCAATGGTGCAACAAGTGCTAAAAAGTAAAGGTAACTAAACAAGTGTTGGTTCCATTCTCTATTGGAAAGTACCGTGATGAAGTCTGGTGTGACGTTGCTCCCATACAAGATAGCCACATTATTTTGGGTCAACCTTGGCAATTTGATCGTCGAGCCAAGTACGATGGACAATCTAATCATTTTTCTTTAGTGTTTCGAGGAAAATCTATTACACTAATTTCTTTAACTCCCAAACAAATTGTTGAAAATCAAATGAAGTTAAAAGCTAGTGAGGAAATTGAAAAGGAAAGAAAAGGAGAATGTGTAAAAAAAGGAAAAGACGATGAAAGAGATATTGAAAAAAAAGATTGTGAAAGGAAAGAAAAAGAAATTGAAAAAAAGAATGAGAGTGAGATTCCAAAAATAAAAGAGGGTGTGAGAAAAGAGATCGAAATTGAAGAAGAAATCGAGAATGAAGAAAGAAAAGAAAGAGTGGGTAATGAGCATATCCTTATGGAAAAAGAAAGTGAGGTTGAGAAAGAATATGAAAAAGAAGAGAGTGAAAACAAAGAACTTGTTCAAACAAATGCGAGGGATGTTTTAACTAACCAACATACAAATTTGCTTCGTGTTTTCTCTTCTTTTCAAGTCTCTAAAGATCCAATTGACAAGTTCCAACTTCAATACCTTCCTAATGGGAGACGATTCCAGTTGGTCGAGAAAGGTAAGAACGAAAATGAAATTAATCTCCAAGATCAAGTGTTGGAAGGTGAGCAAGGTAATAAATTCTTTGAGGATAAACCGCGATATTCTTTAAATTTCATTAATAAATTTGTCGATATTTTTTATCTCAAAACTCTTTACAATAATCTGTTGTGTTGTTATTCATTGAAAGATGTTTCTGATCTTGACATAAGTAATAATTTAAAATATTTTTCTCATGAAATGTATCGGGCAGGTCCAAGCAATTTTGAATCGCAAGATTATAAAATCATTGACGTCTTTGGTCCAACTAGGTGTTTGCAAAATCTGATTGTTTTGAACGATAAAGAGTTTTCACATAAAATGCTTAATTTCTTTCATTATGATGGTTATGTGAATTCTTCAAATTCTTATGGAAAATTTTCATGTAAGTACATGTTTGCTCAAAGAAAGATTGAGAGATTTGTTTACGTGAATTTGCATATGTGTGAATTTTGTACATTTAGTATGTGTGATTTGTTTTTGAAAGGAAAGCATGTGATTCATTTGGAGATAAATTATCAAAATTTTGTTTTCAATCCTGGAGATTGTTGTTCTATATTATTGAAGGAATTTGAGCATCAAATTTTTTTTTTTTGCATGACTATGTGAATAAATTTCAAATGCTTTACGATTCTTCCATGTTACCAACAATGAACTTTATGATTCATTTTGAAAAGGTAAGGCAAACTTATGTCTTTGATCCCGATGATGGTTTGCACCTTCAGACTCTGAAAAGGATTCTGGAAAAATATTTTGCGTGTATTCTTCTTAATGTCACTGATTTGTTTCACTTATGTGTAGGTGACAACTTGAAATTGAACAGTTCTAAAGAGGGAGGGTTTGCAATTAACTTTCTTTCTTTTCAAACTATGTTTGATTTTCAGGTTTTTGGAAATGATTTTGTCAAGTTCATGACCAAAGGGGGTTCTGACTGTAAAAGATTTTTTGCAAGCAAATGGCCTGATTTGAGGATAAATCGTTTACAAGAGGGAGGGTATGTTGTGAGCATGGTCACATCATGTTATGATGCAATTAGAAGATATCGAGATTGGCCCAAACACGAGGGGCCCAAGTGCAAAATGAAACATCTCACAAGCCTGATTGATTATTGGGCTAATGTTTTTAAGGACTTTTTAATTTTATTTAAGTTTTATTTTAGTTTAATAAGTGTTTGCATCTTTAATTATGTCTTGCATTAAGTGTTTTGCATTTAATTAAGTCATTCATAAAAGCATCTCTTATGTTTATTAAGATTGTGATTTAATTATGTCACGCATTATTAATCTACATCTTTTAAATATGACATGCATTATGTGATCTGCATTTAATAAAGTCGTGCATTATGTAATGACATCCATTAACTCTCATGATCAGTTAAGTTTGCATCATAAATAATGACATGCATTGAGTAACTTACATGTTAGTTAAATATGCATCATAAATTCTATCATGCATTATGTAACTCCCATGTTAGTTAAATGACCGAATTTGAAGGGTCATTCAGGAATTTGAAAGGTCAATTCAGGCCTATAAATTTCGACCTAAATACTATGATAAAAAAAATTTCGCTTGAATTTAAATCATTTGTGACAATATTTCTCTCTTGGTTCTTCGTTGAACTGCTCGAACTTATCAAACTTTCTTCAAAGTTTGTGGCGTTCAAAATTTGTCTTATCACTCTGTTTACCATCCCGGGGTGTGGCGACTTCGATACACCAAGATTCGAGTATATGGTCAAGTTTAAACAGGACGTAGTTTTAATATAGCTACGGTTCCGTAGAGAATTCAAGTGCTTTGAGTTAAGGTTCCTACCTTTTGAACCATTTCAAGACGATTCTTCCAACAAGCTGTTTTCCGAACCCTCAAAGTTCGGAAGCTCACATCAAATGTATCATCTTGAATATTGTAAGGAATCGAAGTTATAAAAGAACTCGTAAAAGTTTGACAAGTTCAAAAGTTCGTCCAAGGACCTAAAGAAATAATTCTCACGTAAATAAGTTTTTGATTCAAAGGCCAAAACTTGTTTCCAAAATGAAAAACAATTTAGACCAAATGCTGCAATTTCCCAAGAATAGAATGTTCAGAAACTTGCTCGAAGAAATGGATCATCTCGAATACTTTAAGGAACCGAAGTTATGAAAGAACTCGTAAAAGTTTGACTAGAATGAAAGTTCGTCCAAGAACCAAGAGAGAAAACAATTCTCAAGTAAATAAGTTTTTAATTCAAACAACAAAACCTTTTTACAAAATGACAAACTATTTAGACCAAATGATGCGATTTTTCGAGCATGGAATGTTTGAAAAATTACTCGAAGGAATGGATCGTCTTGAATACTTTATGGAACTGAAATTATAAAAGAACTCGTAAAAGTTTGAAAAGCTCGGAAGTTTTTCCCAGAACCAAAAGCAAAACAATTCTCACGTAAATAAGTATTTAATTCAAGGACCAAAAGTTCTTTACAAAATGACAAACTATTTAGACCAAATGATGTGATTTCCCGAGCATGGAAAGTTCGGGAAATTGCTCGAAAGAATGGATCGTCTTGAATATTGTAAGGAACAAAGTTATAAAAGAAATCGTAAAAGTTTGAAAAGTTCGGAAATTCGTCTAACAGCCAAGAGAAACAATTCTCACGTAAATAAGTTTTCATTTTAAAGACCAAAACTTGTTTACAAAATGAAAAACTATTTAGACTAAATGATGCTATTTCCCGAGAATGTAATGTTCAAAAATTGCTCAAAGAAATGGATCATCTTGAATACTTTAAGGAACTGAAGTTATAAAAGAACTCATAAAACTTTGAAAAGTTTGGAAGTTTGTCCAAGAACCAAGAGACAGAAACAATTCTCACGTAAATAAGTTTTTAATTTAAAGACCAAAACTTGTTTATAAAATGACATACAATTTAGAAAAATGATGCAATTTCCCGAGCATATAATATTTAGAAAGTTGCTCGAAGGAATGTATCGTCTTGAATACTGTAAGGAACAGAAGTTATAAAAGAACTCGTAAAATTTTGACAAGTTCGGAAGTTTGTCCAAGAACCAAAAGAAACAATTCTCACGTAAATAAGTATTTAATTCAAAGACCAAAAATTGTTTACAAAATGACAAACTATTTAGACCAAATTATGCGATTTCCCGAGCATGGGATGTTTGGAAAATTGCTCGAAGGAATGGATCATCTGTAAGGAACCAAGTTATAAAAGAACTCGTAAAAGTTTGAAAAGTTTGAAAGTTCTTCCAACAGCCAAGAGAAACAATTCTCACGTGAATAAGTTTTTGTTTTAAAGACCAAAACTTATTTACAAAATGAAAAACTATTTAGACTGAATGATGCGATTTCCCAAGAATGGAATGTTCAAAAATTGCTCAAAGGAATGGATCATCTACAATACTTTAAGGAACCGAAGTTATAAAAGACCTTATAAAAGTTTGAAAATTTGGGAAGCTCGTCCAAGAACCAATAGAGAGAAACAATTGTCACGTAAATAAGTTTTTAATTTAAAGACCAAAACTTGTTCACAAAATGACAAACAATTTAGCAAATTGATGCCATTTTTCTAGCATAGAATGTTTAGAAAGTTGCTGGAAGGAATGTATCGTCTTGAGTACTGTAAGGAACCAAAGTTATAAAAGAACTCGTAAAAGTTTAACAAGTTCGAAAGTTCATCCAAGAACTAAGAGAAACAATTCTCACGTAAATAAGTATTTAATTCAAAGACCAAAAGTTGTTTACAAAATGACAATCTATTTAGACCAAATGATGCGATTTCCCTAGCATTGAATGTTTGGAAAATTGCTCGAAGGAATAGATCGTCTTGAAAACTATAAGGAACCAAGTTATAAAAGAACTCGTAAAAGTTTGAAAAGTTTTAAAGTTCGTCCAAAAGCCAAGAGAAACAATTCTCACGTAAATAAGTTTTTGTTTTAAAGACCAAAACTTATTTACAAATTGAAAAACTATTTAGACTAAATGATGCGATTTCCCGAGAATGGAATGTTCAAAAATTGGTCAAAGGAATGGATCGTCTTGAATATTTTAAGGAATCGAAGTTATAAAAAACCTCATAAAAGTTTGAAAAGTTTGGAAGTTCGTCCAAGAACCAAGAGAGAGAAACAATTCTCACGTAAATAAGTTTTTAATTTAAAGACCAAAACTTGTTTACAAAATGGCAAACAATTTGAAAAATGATGCGATTTTTCTAGCGTAGAATGTTTAGAAAGTTGCTCGAAGGAATGTATCATCTTGAATATTGTAAGGAATCGAAATTATAAAAGAACTCGTAAAAGTTTGACAAGTTCGTTAGTTTGTCCAAGGACCAAGAGAAACAATTCTCACGTAAATAAGTTTTTGATTCAAAGACCAAAACTTGTTTCCAAAATTAAAAACAATTTAGACCAAATGCTGCAATTTCCCAAGAATTGTTTAGAAAATTGCTCGAAGGAATGGATCGTCTCGAATACTTTAAGGAACTGAAGTTATGAAAGAACTCGTAAAAGTTTGGCTAGTTCGAAAGTTTGTCCTAGAACTAAAAGAGAAACAATTCTCACGTAAATAAGTTTTTAATTCAAACAACAAAACCTTTGTACAAAATGACAAACTATTTAGACCAAATGATGCGATTTCTCAAGCATAGAATGTTCAGAAAATTGCTCGAAGGAATTGATCGTCTTGAACACTTTATGGAACTGAAATTATATAAGAACTCGTAAAATTTTGACAAGTTCGGAAGTTCGTCCAAGAATTAAAAGAGAAACAATTCTCACGTAAATAAATATATAATTCAAAGACCAAAAGTTGTTTACAAAATGACAAACTACTTAGACCAAATGATGCGATTTCCCGAGCATGGAATGCTCGAAAAATTGCTCGAATGAGTGATCGTCTTGAATTTTGTAAGGAAGAAAGTTATAAAAGAATTCGTAAAAGTTTGAAAAGTTTAGAAGTTGGTCCAACAGCCAAGAGAAACAATTCTCACGTAAATATGTTTTCTTTTTAAAGACAAAAACTTGTTTACAAAATAAAAAACTATTTAGACTAAATGATGTGATTTCCCGAGAATGGAATGTTTGAAAAGTTTGGAAGTTCATCCAAGAACCAAGAGAGAGAAACTATTTTCACGTAAATAAGTTTTTAATTTCAAGACCAAAACATATTTACAAAATGACAAACAATTTAGAAATATGATGTGATTTTCTATCGTACAATGTTTAGAAAGTTGCTCGAAAGAATGTATCGTCTTGAATACTGTAAGGAACCGAAGCTATAAAAGAACTCGTAAAAGTTTGACAAGTTCGGAAGTTCGTCCAAGAACTAAGTGAAACAAATATCATGTAAATAAGTTTTTGATTGAAAGACCAAAACTTGTTTCCACAATGAAAAACAATTTAGAAAAATTGGATCGTCTTGAATACTGTAAGGAACCAAGTTATACAAGAACTCGTAAAAGTTTGAAAAGTTTGGAAGTTCATCCAACAGCCAATAGAAACAATTCTCACGTAAATAAGTTCTTGATTTAAAGACTAAAATTCATTTACAAAATGAAAAACTATTTAGACTAAATGATGCGATTTCCCGAGAAAGGAATGTTCAAAAATTGCTCAAAAGAATGGATTGTCTTGAATACTTTAAGGAACCGAAGTTATAAAAGAACTCATAAAAGTTTGAAAAGTTTGGAAGTTCGTCCAAGAACCAACAGAGAGAAACAATTCTCACGTAAATAAGTTTTTAATTTAAAGACCAAAACTTGTTTACAAAATGACAAACAATTTAGAAAAATGATGCGATTTTTACATCATAGAATGTTTAGGAAGTTGCTCAAAGGAATGTATCGTCTTGAATACTATAAGGAACCGAATTTATAAAAGAACTCGTAAAAGTTTGACAAGTTCGGAAGTTCATCCAAAAACCAATAGAAACAATTCTCACGTAAATAAGTATTTAATTCAAAGACCAAAAGTTGTTTACAAAATGACAAACTATTTAGACCAAATGATACGATTTCCCAAGCATGGAATGTTCGAAAAATTGCTCGAAGGAATAGATCGTCTTGAATACTATAAGGAACTAAGTTATAAAAGAACTCGTAAAAGTTTGAAAAGTTCGAAAGTTTGTCCAACAGCCAAGAGAAACAATTCTCACGTAAATAAGTTTTCGTTTTAAAGACCAAAACTTGTTTACAAAATGAAAAACTATTTAGACTAAATGATGCGATTTCCCGAGAATGGAATGTTCAAAAATTGCTCAAAGGAATGGAAAGTCTTGAATACTTTAAGGAACCGAGGATATAAGAGAACTCATAAAAGTTTGAAAAGTTTGGAAGTTCTTCCAAGAACCGAGAGAGAGAAACAATTCTCACGTAAATAAGTTTTTAATTTTAAGACCAAAACTTGTTTACAAAATGACAAACAATTTAGAAAAAAGATGCGATTTTTCTAGCGTAGAATGTTTAGGAAGTTGCTCGAAGGAATGTATCATCTTGAATACTGTAAGGAATCGAAGTTATAAACGAACTCTTAAAAGTTTGACAAGTTCGGAAGTTTGTCCATGGACCGTGAGAAACAATTCTCACGTAAATAAGTTTTTGATTCAAAGACCAAAACTTGTTTCCAAAATCAAAAACAATTTAGACCAAATGCTGCAATTTCCCAAGAATAGAATTTTTAGAAAATTGCTCGAAGGAATGGATCGTCTCGAACACTTTAAGGAACCGAAGTTATGAAAGAACTCGTAAAAGTTTGACTAGTTCGAAAGTTCGTCCAAGAACCAAGAGAGAAACAACTCTCAAGTAAATAGGTTTTTAATTCAAACAAAAAAACCTTTTTACAAAATGACAAACTATTTAGACCAAATGAAGCGATTTCTCGAGCATGGAATGTTCGAAAAATTGCTCCAAGGAATGGATCGTCTTAAATACTTTATGGAACTGAAATTATAAAAGAACTCGTAAAAGTTTGACAGGTTCGAAAGTTCGTCCAGGAACCAAAAGAGAAACAATTCTCACGTAAATAAATATATAATTCAAAGACCAAAAGTTGTTTACAAATGACAAACTATTTAGACCAAATGATGCGATTTCCCGAGAATGGAATGTTCGGAAAACTGCTCGAAGGAATGGATTGTCTTGAATGCTTTTAAGGAACTGAGGTTATAAAAGAACTCATAAAAGTTTGAAAAGTTTGGAAGTTCGTCCAAGAACAATGAGAGAGAAACAATTCTGACGTAAATAAATTTTTAATTTAAAGACCAAAACTTGTTTACAAAATGACAAACAATTTAGAAAAATGATGCGATTTTTCTATCATAGGATGTTTAGAAAGTTGCTCAAAGAAATGTATCGTCTTGAATACTGTAAGGAATCGAAGTTATAAAAGAACATGTAAAAGTTTGACAAGTTCCAAAGTTCGTCCAAGAACCAAGAGAAAAGAACTCGTAAAAGTTTGAAAAGTTCGGAAGTTCGTCCAACAGCCAAGAGAAACAATTCTCATGTAAATAAGTTTTCGTTTTCAAGACCAAAACTTGTTTACAAAATGAAAAACTATTTAGACTAAATGATGCGATTTCCCGAGCATGGAATGTTCAAAAATTGCTCAAAGGAATGGATCGTCTTAAATACTTTAAGGAACTGAAGTTATAAGAGAACTCATAAAAGTTTGAAAAGTTTGGAAGTTCGTCCTAGAACCGAGAGAGAGAAACAATTCTCACGTAAATAAGTTTTTAATTTAATGACCAAAACTTGTTTACAAAATGACAAACAATTTAGAAAAATGATGCGATTTTTCTAGCGTAGAATGTTTAGAAAATTGCTCGAAGGAATCTATCATCTTGAATACTGTAAGGAACCGAAATTATAAAAGAACTCGTAAAAGTTTGACAAGTTCGAAAGTTCATCCAAGGACCAAGAGAAACAATTCTCAGGTAAATAAGTTTTTGATTTAAAGACCAAAACTTGTTTCCAAAATGAAAAACAATTTAGACCAAATGCTGCAATTTCTCAAGAATAGAATGTTCAGAAAATTGCTCGAAGGAATGGATCGTCTTGAATACTTTAAGGAATCGAAATTATGAAAGAACTCATAAAAGTTTAACTAGTTCGAAAGTTCGTCCAAGAACCAAGAGAGAAATAATTCTCACGTAAATAAGTTTTTAATTCAAACAACAGATTTTCTTCATGCTGAGTTAGAAACATACCCATGCCTTACCTGGAGGAGTATACTGTCTACCGAAGGGTTGTTGAAGATGGGAATAGGGTGGAGGATCGAGAACGGGATGAATGTAAATATCTAGAACGATTCATGGATTTCTGGTCATGGGGATGGCAGAATTAAATGTCAGCAAATTAACACAAACTATACTCATGTAGCTAATTTAATTCACAAAGATCGACGTACCTGGAATATGGAATCTATGAGGGAAGTTGCTAAGGTTGACCAAGTTGAAGCTATCTTATCAATTCCTATTGGTTGTTTGAATACACTGAATATTAAGGTTTGGCGTGTTGATAACTCTAGAGTTTACTCCGTTAAGAGCATATACAAATTGTTGATACATAAAAAACTTTTACATCCTGGTTGTCCTAAGATGCAAGCTATTGATTTACAAGTAAAATTTTTTACAACCTTTTGAGCTTTAAAAATTCCTCAGAAAGTAAAGATACACACCTGGAAAATTTACAACGATTGTATCCCAACCTATGCTAACCTCAAAAAGAGAAATTTGCCCAATCCACGCATTTGTCCTATTTGCAAAATAGATGTCGAAGTCGCTGACCATATGATTTGATTTTGCCCTTTCTTCACCAAAGTACTAGCTGATCTACATGTCCCTTGTCCTTCTGCATCTGATGTGAGCACAGTCACATCATGTTATGATGCAATTAGAAGATATCGAGATTGGCCCAACAACGAGGGGCCCAAGTGCAAAATGAAACATCTCACAGGCCTGATTGATTATTGGGCTAATGATTTTAAGGACTTTTTAATTTTATTTAAGTTTTATTTTAGTTTAATAAGTGTTTGCATCTTTAATTATGTCTTGCATTAAGTGTTTTGCATTTAATTAAGTCATTCATAAAAGCAAATCCTATGTTTATTAAGATCGTGATTTAATTATGTCATGCATTATTAATCTACATCTTTTAAATATGACATGCATTATGTGATCTGCACTTAATAAAGTCATGCATTCTGTAATGACATCCATTAACTCTCATGATCAGTTAAGTTTGTATCATAAATAATGACATGCATTAAGTAACTTACATGTTAGTTAAATATGCATCATAAATCCTATCATGCATTATGTAACTCCCATGTCAGTTAAAGTTTGCATCATTAAATCAAGTCATGCATTTAGTAATCCATTAGTTCATTTAGTTTGCATCTTTAAACCATTCATTAAAACATCCTGTGTGTTTAAACATGAGTTAGTGTGTTTATTTTTATTATAAATAGAGTGTTTTAAGTTAAATAAGAATTTGAACAGGTTGCAAATGTTTAAATATTCATTTATTCTTGTTTAGGTGACTGTTCAATTCATTTTAGCTTATTGGCACGTTTAAATTGTCTTAATGCATGTTTAATATGTTTTGAGGAATGATTTAAGGCTGATAAGAAAATCTAGGGATGTTCACATACAAAGGCTATTCGGTTTTGGCATGAAAAGGCTTCCATTTGGTCACTTAATTTGCTGGTACAAGAAGAGGACCTTTTTGGTGGATTTTGAAGGTGAATAAATTCACAAATTTCATTAAAGAATCAGTTTTCAATATTGATGCATTGTGATTATTCAAATGGACTAAGAGTGGCTCTTCAAATCTGATCGGTTTCAAGCACTTAAAGGCCAATTCATGGCATCACAAGCAATAAAGACAACCGGTTATGGAAGATGAAGGGACTACAAACAACACCTTTAAGGACCATTAAGCTTTCATAAAGAAGATGACTTTTAAGCTAACCACGGACTATGAAAAGACATGGCCTCTCATCTACTCAAAGACAAGTGAAGAGACATGACTTTTGGGCTAGCTATCATGAGTTAAATCAAATTTAATAGTCTGTTTTTAAGTTAGTTAAATGACCGAATTTGAAGGGTCATACAGGAACTTGAAAGGTCAATTCAGGCCTATAAATTTCGTCCTAAATCACTATGTTAAAAAAAACTTTGCTTGAATTTAAATCATTTGTGAGAATATTTCTCTCTTGGTTCTTCGTTGAACTGTTTGAACTTTTCAAGCTTTCTTCAAAGTTTGTGGCGTTCAAAAATTGTCTTATCACTCTATTTACCATCCCGGGGTGTGGCAACTTCGATACACCAAAATTCGAGTATATAGTCAAGTTTAAACGGATCGTAGTTTTAATATAGCTACGGTTCCTTAGACAATTCTTTCGGAAGCTCACATCATTTGGTATCAGAGCTCAAAAATCTTGAAATTAGGTTCGATTCTATCTTTACTATTATTTCGTGTTTCTAAAAAGTGAAAAAATTTGAAAAAAAGAAAAAAATCAAAATATTAAAAAAGAAAAAAATTCAAAGTTTGAAAAAAAGAAAAAAAATTTGAATTAAAAAAAAGAAAAAAAGAATCGAAAGAAGAAAAAAATCGACTATTAAAAAATCAATTTATGTTCTTGTCTTCTATTGAAACATTCTGAGCAATTCCGAGTAACTTCCATCATTTCTGTGAGCTTTCTAACATTTGTTCTTGTTGCAAGCACCCGTGAAAACGATAAGGCAATTTTTCCAAGCTGCCAACTTTCGAAAGGATTGAAAGAGTTCTTTTAGTTCTCTTAAGAGCTTACGAGAGGAAATCACGAGTGGAAAAAAGTACAAGTGTTGTAAGAGCATCCGAGAGAGAAAAAGCCAAAGAATTATGGAGTGAAACACAAGTAGAGTGAATTTTTTTTCGAGTGACTTGTGAGGATTTGTATTTGGTGAGGTATATATATTTTGTTACACTTATTCTTGTGTTTTCTAATCCTTTGCTGAAAATCATGTCTGAAGAAAATCTAGTTAGAAGTAAGGCTACAAACATTCAACGAGAAAAGTCATTCCAAACACGTTGTCAAGTCTACGACAAAGTATGTAGTCTTATCATCGATGGCGGAATATGTGCTAACATAGCGAGTCCTTACATGGTTGAGAAGATGAACCTACTCATGCTAGAACATCCACAACCCTACAATCTTCAATGGTGCAACAAGTGCGAAAAAGTAAAGGTAACCAAACAAGTGTTGGTTCCAATCTCTATTGGAAAGTACCGTGATAAAGTTTGGTGTGATGTTGCTCCCATAAAAGATAGCCACATTATTTTGGGTCAACCTTGGCAATTTGATAGTTGAGCCAAGTACGATGGACAATCTAATCGTTTTTCTTTAGTGTTTCGAGGAAAATCTATTACACTAGTTTCTTTAACTCCCAAACAAATTGTTGAAGATCAAATGAAGTTAAAAGCTAGTGAGGAAATTCAAAAGGAAAGAAAAGGAGAATGTGTAAAAAAAGAAAAAGAAGATGAAAGAGATATTGAAAAAAAAGATTGTGAAAGGAAAGAAAAAGAAATTGAAAAAAAGAATGAGAGTGAGGTTCCAAAAATAAAAGAAACTGTGAGAAAAGAGATCGAAATTGAAAAAGAAATCGAGAATGAAGAAAGAAAAGAAAGAGTAGGTGATGAGCGTATCCTTATGGAAAAAGAAAGTGAGGTTGAGAAAGAATGTGAAAAAGAAGAGAGTGAAAACACAGAACTTGTTCAACCAAATGCGAGGGATGTTTTAAGTAACCAACATACAAATTTGCTTCGTGTTTTCTCTTTTTTTCAGGTCTCTAAAGATCCAATTGACAAGTTCCAACTTCAATACCTTCCCAATGAGAGACGATTCACGTTGATCGAGAAAGGTAAGAACGAAAATGAAATTAATCTCCAAGATCAAGTGTTGGAAGGTGAGCAAGGTAATAAATTCTTTGAGGATAAACCACGATATTCTTTAAATTTCATTGATAAATTTGTCGATATTTTTTATCTCAAAACTCTTTACAATAATCTGTTGTGTTTTTATTCATTGAAAGATGTCTCTAATCTTGACATAAGTAATGATTTAAAACATTTTTCTCATGAAATGTATCGAGCTGGTCCAAACAATTTTGAATCGCACGTTGATAAAATCATTGACGTCTTTGGTCCAACTAGATGTTTGCAAAATCTGATTGTTTTGAAAGATAAAGAGTTTTCACATAAAATGCTTAATTTGTTTCATTATGATGGTTATGTGAAATCTTCAAATTCTTATGGAAAATTTTCATGTAAGTACATGTTTGCTCAAAGAAAGATTGAGAGATTTGTTTACGTGAATTTGCATATGTGTGAATTTTGTATATTTAGTATGTGTGATTTGTTTTTGAAAGGAAAGCATGTGATTCATTTGGAGATAAATTATCAAAATTTTGTTTTCAATCCGGGAGATTGTTGTTCTATATTATTGAAGGAATTGGAGCATTAAAAATTTTTTTTTGCTTGACTATGTGAATAAATTTCAAATGCTTTACGATTCTTCCATGTTACCAACAATGAACTTTATGATTCATTTTGAAAAGGTAAGGCAAACTTATGTCTTTGATCCCGATGATGGTTTGCACCTTCAGACTCTGAAAAGGATTCTGGAAAAATATTTTGCGTGTATTCTTCTAAATGTCACTGATTTGTTTCACTCATGTGTAGGTGACAACTTGAAATTGAACAGTTCTAAAGAGGGAGGGTTTGCAATTAACTTTCTTTCTTTTCAAACTATGTTTGATTTTCAGGTTTTTGGAAATGATTTTGTCAAGTTCATGACCAACGGGGGTTCTGACTGTAAAAGATTTTTTGCAAGCAAATGGCCCGATTTGAGGATAAATCGTTTACAAGAGGGAGGGTATGTTGTGAGCATGGTCACATCATGTTATGATGCAATTAGAAGATATCGAGATTGGCCCAAACACGAGGGGCCCAAGTGCAAAATGAAACATCTCACAGGCCTGATTGATTATTGGGCTAATGTTTTTAAGGACTTTTTAATTTTATTTAAGTTTTATTTTAGTTTAATAAGTGTTTGCATCTTTAATTATGTCTTACATTAAGTGTTTTGCATTTAATTAAGTCATTCATAAAAGCAAATCCTATGTTTATTAATATTGTGATTTAATTATGTCATGCATTATTAATCTACATCTTTTAAATATGACATGCATTATGTGATCTGCATTTAATAAAGTCGTGCATTATGTAATGACATCCATTAACTCTCATGATCTGTTAAGTTTGCATCATAAATAATGACATGCATTAAGTAACTTACATGTTAGTTAAATATCCATCATAAATCCTATCATGCATTATCTAACTCCCATGTTAGTTAAAGCTTGCGTCATTAAATCAAGTCATGCATTTAGTAATCCGTTAATTCATTTAGTTTGCATCTTTAAACCATTCATTAAAACATCCTGTTTGTTTAAACATGAGTTAGTGTGTTTATTTTTATTATAAATAGGGTGTTTTAAGTTTAATAAGAATTTGAACATGTTGCAAATGTTTAAATATTCATTAATTCTTGTCTAGGTGACTGTTCAATTGATTTTAGCTTATTGGCATGTTTAAATTGTCTTAATGCATGTTTAATATGTTTTAGGAATGATTTAAGGCTGATAAGAAGATCTAGGGACGTTCACATACAAAGGTTGTTTGGTTTTAACATGAAAAGTTGCCCGAGCATATAATATTTAGAAAGTTGGTCGAAGAAATGTATCGTCTTGAATACTGTAAGGAAACGAAGTTATAAAAGAACTCGTAAAAGTTTAACAAGTTTAGATGTTCGTCCAAGAACCAAGAGAAATAATTCTCACGTAAATAAGTTTTTGATTCAAAGACTAAAACTTGTTTCCAAAATGACAAACTATTTAGACCAAATGCTGTTATTTCCTGAGAATAGAATGTTCAGAAAATTGCTTGAAGGAATAGATAGTCTTGAATACATTAAGGAACCGAAGTTATGAAAGAACTCGTAAAAGTTTAACTAGTTAGAAAGTTTGTCCAAGAACCAAGAGAGAAATAATTCTCACGTAAATAAGTTTTTAATTCAAACAACAAAACCTTTTTACAAAATGACAAACTATTTAGACCAAATGATGCGATTTCCCGAGCATGGAATGTTTAGAAAATTGCTTGAAGGAATGAATCGTGTTGAATACTTTATGGAACTGAAATTATAAAAGAACTCGTAAAAGTTTGACAAGTTCGGAAGTTCGTCCAAGAACCAAAAGAGAAACAATTCTCACATAAATAAATATATAATTCAAAGACCAAAAGTTGTTTACAAAATGAAAAACTATTTAGACCAAATGATGCAATATCCCGGGCATGGAATGTTCGGAAATTGCTTGGAGGAATGGATCATCTTGAATACTATAAGGAACCAAGTTATAAAAGAACTCGTAAAAGTTTGAAAAGTTCGAAACTTCGTCCAACAACCAAGAGAAACAATTCTCACGTAAATAAGTTTTCGTTTTAAACACCAAAACTTGTTTACGAAATGAAAAACTATTTAAACTAAATCATGCAATTTCCTGAGAATGGAATGTTCAAAAATTGCTCAAAGAAATGGATCGTCTTGAATACTTTAAGGAACCGAAGTTATAAAAGAACTCGTAAAAGTTTAAAAAGTTTGGAAGTTCGTCCAAGAACCAAGAGAGAAACTATTTTCACGTAAATAAGCTTTTAATTTAAAGACCAAAACTTGTTTACAGAATGACAAACAATTTAGAAAAATGATGCGATTTCCCGAGCATATAATATTTAGAAAGATGGTCGAAGGAATGTATTGTCTTGAATAATGTAAGGAACCGAAGTTATAAAAGAACTCGTAAAAGTTTAACAATTTTAGATTTTCGTCAAAGAACCAAAAGAAACAATTCTCACGTGAATAAGTTTTTATAAAATGACAAACTATTTAGACCAAATGCTGCTATTTCCCGAGAATAGAATGTTCAAAAAATTGCTCGAAAGAATGGATCGTCTTGAATACTTTTAGGAACCAAAGTTATGAAAGAACTCGTAAAAGTTTGACTAGTTCGAAAGTTCATCCAAGAACCAAGAGAGAAACAATTCTCACGTAAATAAGTTTTTAATTCAAACAACAAAACCTTTTTACAAAATGTCAAACTATTCAGACCAAATGATGTGATTTCTCGAGTATGGAATGTTCAGAAAATTGCTTGAAGGAATGGATCGTCTTGAATACTTTGGAACTGAAATTATAAAAGAACTCGTAAAAGTTTGACAAGTTCGGAAGTTCGTCCAAGAACAAAAAGAGAAACAATTCTCACGTAATTAAGAGTATAATTTAAAGACCAAAAGTTATTGACAAAATGACAAACTATTTAGACCAAATGATACGATTTCCCGAGCATGGAATGTTCGGAAAATAACTTGAAGGAATGGATCGTCTTGAATACTGTAAGGAACAAAGTTATAAAAGAACTCGTAAAAGTTTGAAAAGTTCGGAAGTTCGTCCTTTAGCAAAGAGAAACAATTCTCACGTGAATACGTTTTCGTTTTAAAAATCAAGACTTGTTTACAAAATGAAAAACTATTTAGACTAAATGATGTGATTTCCCGAGAATGGAATGTTAAATAATTGCTCAAAGGAATGGATCGTCCTGAATACTTTAAGGAACCGAAGTTATAAAAGAACTCGTAAAAGTTTGAAAAGTTTGGAAGTTCATCCTAGAACAAAGAGAGAAATAATTCTCACGTAAAAAAGTTTTTAATTTAAAGACAAAAACTTGTTCACAAAATGACAAACAATTTAGAAAAATGATGCGATTTTTCGAGTATATCATTTTTAGAAAGTTGCTCAAAGGAATGTATCGTCTTGAATACTATTAGGAACCGAAGTTATAAAAGACCTCGTAAAAGTTTGACAATTTCGAAACTTTGTCCAAGAACCATGAGAAACAATTTTCACGTAAATAAGTTTTTGATTCAAAGACCAAAACTTGTTTCCAAAATGACAAACTATTTAGACCAAATGCTGCTATTTCTCGAGAATAGAATGTTCAAAAAATTGCTCGAAGGAATGGATCGTCTTGAATACATTAAGGAACCGAAGTTATGAAAGAACTCGTAAAAGTTTAACTAGTTAGAAAGTTTGTCCAAGAACCAAGAGAGAAATAATTCTCACGTAAATAAGTTTTTAATTCAAACAACAAAACCTTTTTACAAAATGACAAACTATTTAGACCAAATGATGCGATTTCCCGAGCATGGAATGTTTAGAAAATTGCTTGAAGGAATGAATCGTGTTGAATACTTTATGGAACTGAAATTATAAAAGAACTCGTAAAAGTTTGACAAGTTCGGAAGTTCGTCCAAGAACCAAAAGAGAAACAATTCTCACATAAATAAATATATAATTCAAAGACCAAAAGTTGTTTACAAAATGAAAAACTATTTAGACCAAATGATGCAATATCCCGGGCATGGAATGTTCGGAAATTGCTTGGAGGAATGGATCATCTTGAATACTATAAGGAACCAAGTTATAAAAGAACTCGTAAAAGTTTGAAAAGTTCGAAACTTCGTCCAACAACCAAGAGAAACAATTCTCACGTAAATAAGTTTTCGTTTTAAACACCAAAACTTGTTTACGAAATGAAAAACTATTTAAACTAAATCATGCAATTTCCTGAGAATGGAATGTTCAAAAATTGCTCAAAGAAATGGATCGTCTTGAATACTTTAAGGAACCGAAGTTATAAAAGAACTCGTAAAAGTTTAAAAAGTTTGGAAGTTCGTCCAAGAACCAAGAGAGAAACTATTTTCACGTAAATAAGCTTTTAATTTAAAGACCAAAACTTGTTTACAGAATGACAAACAATTTAGAAAAATGATGCGATTTCCCGAGCATATAATATTTAGAAAGATGGTCGAAGGAATGTATTGTCTTGAATAATGTAAGGAACCGAAGTTATAAAAGAACTCGTAAAAGTTTAACAATTTTAGATTTTCGTCAAAGAACCAAAAGAAACAATTCTCACGTGAATAAGTTTTTATAAAATGACAAACTATTTAGACCAAATGCTGCTATTTCCCGAGAATAGAATGTTCAAAAAATTGCTCGAAAGAATGGATCGTCTTGAATACTTTTAGGAACCAAAGTTATGAAAGAACTCGTAAAAGTTTGACTAGTTCGAAAGTTCATCCAAGAACCAAGAGAGAAACAATTCTCACGTAAATAAGTTTTTAATTCAAACAACAAAACCTTTTTACAAAATGTCAAACTATTCAGACCAAATGATGTGATTTCTCGAGTATGGAATGTTCAGAAAATTGCTTGAAGGAATGGATCGTCTTGAATACTTTGGAACTGAAATTATAAAAGAACTCGTAAAAGTTTGACAAGTTCGGAAGTTCGTCCAAGAACAAAAAGAGAAACAATTCTCACGTAATTAAGAGTATAATTTAAAGACCAAAAGTTATTGACAAAATGACAAACTATTTAGACCAAATGATACGATTTCCCGAGCATGGAATGTTCGGAAAATAACTTGAAGGAATGGATCGTCTTGAATACTGTAAGGAACAAAGTTATAAAAGAACTCGTAAAAGTTTGAAAAGTTCGGAAGTTCGTCCTTTAGCAAAGAGAAACAATTCTCACGTGAATACGTTTTCGTTTTAAAAATCAAGACTTGTTTACAAAATGAAAAACTATTTAGACTAAATGATGTGATTTCCCGAGAATGGAATGTTAAATAATTGCTCAAAGGAATGGATCGTCCTGAATACTTTAAGGAACCGAAGTTATAAAAGAACTCGTAAAAGTTTGAAAAGTTTGGAAGTTCATCCTAGAACAAAGAGAGAAATAATTCTCACGTAAAAAAGTTTTTAATTTAAAGACAAAAACTTGTTCACAAAATGACAAACAATTTAGAAAAATGATGCGATTTTTCGAGTATATCATTTTTAGAAAGTTGCTCAAAGGAATGTATCGTCTTGAATACTATTAGGAACCGAAGTTATAAAAGACCTCGTAAAAGTTTGACAATTTCGAAACTTTGTCCAAGAACCATGAGAAACAATTTTCACGTAAATAAGTTTTTGATTCAAAGACCAAAACTTGTTTCCAAAATGACAAACTATTTAGACCAAATGCTGCTATTTCTCGAGAATAGAATGTTCAAAAAATTGCTCGAAGGAATGGATCGTCTTGAATACATTAAGGAACCGAAGTTATGAAAGAACTCGTAAAATTTTGACAAGTCCAAAAGTTCATCCATGAACCAAGAGAGAAACAATTCTAACGTAAATAAGTTTTTTATTCAAACAACAAAACCTTTTCACAAAATGACAAACTATTCAGACCAAATGATGCGATTTCCCGAGTATGGAATGTTCGAAAAATTGCTCGAAGGAATGGATCGTCTTGAATAATTTTGGAACTGAAATTATAAAAGAACTCGTAAAAGTTTGACAAGTTCGGAAGTTCATCCCAGAACCAAAAGCGAAACAATTCTCATGTAAATAAGTATTTAATTCAAGGACCAAAAGTTGTTTACAAAATGACAAACTATTTAGACCAAATGATGCGATTTCACGAGCATGGAATGTTCGGAAAATTGCTCGAAGGAATGGATCATCTTGAATACTTTATGGAACTAAAATTATAAAAGAACTCGTAAAAGTTTGACAAGTTCGAAAGTTCGTCCCAGAATCAAAAGCGAAACAATTCTCACGTAATTAAATATTTAATTCAAGAACCAAGAGAGAGAAACAAAACTCACGTAAATAAGTTTTTAATTTAAAGACCAAAACTTGTTTACAAAATGACAAACAATTTAGAAAAATGATGAGATTTTTCAAGCGTAGAGTGTTTAGAAAGTTGCTCGAAGGAATGTATCGTCTTAAATACAGTAAGGAACTGAAGTTATAATAGAACTCGTAAAAGTTTTACAAGTTCGGATGTTCGTCCAAGAACCAAGAGAATCAATTCTCACGTAAATAAGTTTTTGATTCAAGGAACCTTTGGAGCTACCCTTAGGACCTATAACTCGAGCACGAGCCAAACATTTCAAGGAGGCTGTTTCGGCTCTAATTGATCGAGCGTAGGGAGAAACCATTGCGGGTCTTATCGATCAATCTTGGACAAGTCAACTAAGTCGGCCTTGCAACCTCCTACAAGTTCATCTAGCTCATTCGTAGCTTATTGAACTCAACTTCAGGTCATTTTTAACTTAAGAATTATTTTGCTGGAATAAATATTTAATTTGTTTTAGTTAATTTAGTTATTTAGTTTAAGTTATTAAATGTGTCATAATCTGGACATTTTTATTAAATAGGGTTTTAATGTGTCTTTGTTTGATACATATTTAGTAGTTATTTTTAATGTGTCTTAGTTTGATACATATTTAGTAGTTATTTTTAATGTGTCTAAGTTTGAGACAAATTAATTTCATGTTTGAATTAATATGTCCTAGCCGAAATTAATTAGCTGATTAATGTGTTTCAGGTACATGCAATTAGCTGATTAATATATTTCAGGTACATGTATGGATGGCTTGAATATGGTGTGCTGTTGATTGAAATGCTCCAAGCACCTCTTCGTGTATGCCAAGAGCCATTGAGCTACTGATTTATCTTCCCAAAGCTGTCCATTTAGTTGCTTAAGTGCTTTCACATTTTCTGGAGGTTCCTTTCACACTCAAGGCTATTCAAATTCGTGTGTTCAAACTCCAAGGCTGTTGAAGTGTCCCAAACTGCCATTTAAAGTCCAAGACTCTCCAAATATTCAAGCCAACCCCTTAAAAGCCTTTCACACTTCTTGGCTGAATCTAGCCTAGTCCATTCAGCTCCATTTAGCTCCTTACTTAATTTCATTTAATTTAAGCTGATTAGAAACATCAAGGGACTTGTCTAATGGCATCACCAATGCTAGAGAAGGTTCAAGGAAGTTTCCAGCTCCATTAAGCTGAACACATGCTGCTCATTCGGTTCCCTAGGTGTCTATTCAGCTATCCATGTAATTGAGCTATAAATAAAAAGCTCTTTCGTTGTATTGGAGACTTTTTTGATACTTTGATGAATTTTGTTATCTTAGTGAGTTTATTTAACTCTCAATTTTCGTTTAAGACTCAAGTTGACTTATCTAGCTTGCTAGTGGCGTCATCCTTGTTTCTTTAAACTTATCACTCTTAAACCGAGTGTGGCGTTCACCTTTGATACCTTTGATTCCTATCTCTTCATAGATAGTGGGTCAAGGTCCTTTCTATCAACCTTCTATCACCTTAAGTGTCTTATAAGTCTCGGGTCAATACTCTTTCATAGTATTGGTTCATTCTTGACCTTAGGCTACTTATCCATTCTAACTTTCATCTTTGCCTACATCCATACTTAGTTGAATTCCCTTAAACTCAAATTAAGAACGATACTTCTCCATTTAACAATCGGGCACAACTACGACTCGAATACTTTCTTAAACTCGAGATCGTATCAATGACAAACTATTTAGACCAAATGCTGCTATTTCCCGAGAATAGAATGTTCAAAAAATTGCTCGAAGGAATGGATCGTCTTGAATACTTTAAGGAAGCAAAGTTATGAAAGAACTCGTAAAAGTTTGACTAGTTTGAAAGTTCGTCCAAGAACCAAGAGAGAAACAATTCTCACATAAATAAGTTTTTAATTCAAACAACAAAATCTTTTTACAAAATGACAAACTATTTAGACCAAATGATGCGATTTCCCGAGCATGGAATGTTCGAAAAATTGCTCGAAGGAATGGATCGTCTTGAATACTTTATGGAACTGAAACTATCAAAGAACTCGTAAAAGTTTGACATGTTCGGAGGTTTGTCCAAGAACCAAAAGAGAAACAATTCTCACGTAAATAGGTATTTAATTCAAAGACCAAAAGTTGTTTACAAAATGACAAACTATTTAAACCAAATGCCGCGATTTCCTGAGCATGGAATGTTCGAAAAATTGCTCGAAGGAGTGGATTGTCTTGAATTTTGTAAGGAACCAACTATAAAAGAACTCGTAAAAGTTTGAAAAGTTCAGAAGTTCATCCAACAACCAAGAGAAAAAATTCTCACGTAAATAAGTTTTCATTTTAAAGACCAAAACTTGTTTGCAAAATGTCAAACAATTTAGAGAAATGATGCGAACATTGCGACGGATAATATTGTCGGCACATTCCTTGAATAGGCATGGCTCGCTCCAATGATACTTAGCTGCGTCGCGTAGAAATTTGACTTTCTTGTGACCAGTGGCACTCAAGGGTAGCTTCCCACACACAAGATAGTTGTCAACATTAGCACACCAGGGTGATGCATCAACAAAGAACAATACTCGTCTAGAAATGCATCGACAATTTGGACTTTATTCCCATCCTCACTTCCAACTTCTAGGCGAGACAAGTGGTCAGCTACTTGATTTTCAGATCCCTTTCTATCATTGATTTCAACATCAAACTTTTGTAGCAATAGGATCCATCTAATCAACCTCAGTTTGGCATCTTTCTTCGTAAAAAGGTACCTCAATGCAAAGTGATTTGTGTTCATTGTAATTTTTACGACGGCAAGGTATGAACAAAACTTGTCGAATGCAAAAACTACTGCTAGCAATTCCTTCTCAGTAGTTGTATAATTGACCTGTGCTGCAGTCAAAGTTTTATTAGCATAATAAATAGAATGAAATACCTTTTCTTTGTGTTGTCCTAGCACAGCTCCAACAGCAAAGTCACTTGCGTCACGCATTAATTCAAACGGTTGTGTCCAGTCTGGTGCGACAACAATCGGAGCTTGTACTAGCTGCTTCTTTATTGTGATGAATGCGTCTAGACATGCATCATCAAACACAAACTTTTTATTTTGCTCTAGCAATGAGCATAATGGTTTAGCAATCTAGGAAAAATCACGGATAAATCTCCTGTAAAAACCAGTATGTCCAAGAAAGCTTCTTATTACTTTGACATTGGTGAGCGGTGGTAATTTCTCAATGATTTTTACCTTTGCTTTATCAACTTCAATGTCCTGACAAGATATGTGATGGCCAGGGACAATGCCTTCAGTTGCCATGAAGTGACATTTCTCCCAATTTAGAAATAGATTTGTGTCCTCGCATCTCTTCAAAACATTCGCCAGATTTTCAGCGTATTAGTTAAAATTCTGTCCGTAGACAGAGAAATCATCCATGAATACCTCTAAGGAATCCACGATCATGTCTGAGAAGATTGTCATCATACACCTCTAAAATGTTGCTGGTGCATTGCACAACCCAAATGGCATATGTTGGAAAGCAAAGGTTCCAAACGGGCATGTGAACATGCTCTTTTCTTGATCTTCCGGCGTAATGGCAATTTGGTTATAGCCAGAATAGCCATCTAAGAAGCAATAATAGGCTTTACCAGCTAGCCTATCCGCATTTGATCAATAAAAGGTAGTGAGAAATGGTCCTTCTTTGTGGCCGCATTCAGTCGACGATAATCCATGCATACTCGCCAGCCAGTCGCAATGCGAGTAGGGATCAACTCGTTCTTATCGTTGGTCATAACTATGAACCCACTCTTCTTAGGCACACATTGGACGGGGCTCACTTAATTGGTATAAAAAATAAGGTATATAATGCCAGCATCTAACCATTTGATAACTTCCTTCTTCACTACTTCTTTCATCTTCTCATTAAGTCTTCTTTATTGCTCAATTGATTGCTTCCCTTCATCTTCTAGTCTTATCTTATGCATGCAAAAAGAGGGACTGATGCCTCTGATATCTGCAATGCTTCAGGCTATGGCTCTTTTGTGTTCTTTCAAAATGGCGATGAGCTTATCTTCTTATATTGCATCGAGGGATGCATTGACAATAACAGGTAATGTCTCATTGTCACCAAGAAATACATACTTCAAATGCATCGACAATGGCTTCAACTCAAAGGTAGGAGGTTGCTCAATAGATTGTTTAAACACTGGGATTATCCTGTTAGATAAATCCAAAGATTCCAATTGTCAATTCTGTCTCAGTTCACAATTGTTAACCTCTTCTTTGTCTACACAGTCATCTAGGATTTCATCGATGGATGTCGTCGCATCTTCATCTAACATTACTGAACTCCTTGCATTAAATTCTTCTATAATGATCTCATCCAAAATGTCGATGTGATGACATTGCTATTTAGTTCTGAATAGAGATGCTTCAAACACATTGAAGATCACATGCTCATTATTATGACGCATGATAAGTTCTCCTTTGAATACGTCGATAAGTGTGCATCCTGTTGCTAGAAATGGCCGCCCTAAGATAATGGGCACCTCCTTATCTGCTTTGCAGTCTAGGATTATGAAATTAGTAGTGAACACAAGCTTATCAACTTGGACAAGAACATCTTTGATTTGGCCTTCAGGTTGTGCTAAGGATTTGTCTGCAAGTTGTAATGTCACCGCAGTAGGCTTTATCGAACTTATTGCTAATTTCTTAAAAGTAGACAAAGGCATAAGGTTAATACTTTCTCCCAAATCACATAAAGCCTTACCTAAATAATGATTCCCAATGGAGTATAGGGTTGTGAAGCTGTCAGGATCTTTCATCTTGGTTGGCAACTTATTTGTAAGCACAGCGCTACACCTCTCTGTGAGTGCAATCGTCTCGATTTCGGATAATTTCTTCTGCTTTGATAGTAGCTCCTTCATAAATTTCCCATAACTAGGTATCTGCACAAGAGCATCTACAAGAGGTATGTTAATGTGTAATTATTTCAGAGTAGAAATAAAATTTTGATACTCTTTATCATGGACTTTCTCTTTAAATCTTTGCAAAAATGGCAAAGGTATTGTAGCAATGGGTTGTCGTGGAAAACTCGGTGGTGTCGAAGTTGGTAGTTACATCGACAACTTTGTTGGGCAAACTGTAGGCATAAATGTTACTATAGTTGGTTCCTCTTCATTTACTTTTGCTTGACTTTCTTCAGCCGCATCCTCTTCTTGTTCTTGTAGTTCAGATGGATCGACATGGTCTTGGCCAGAACTGCTTGGTTCAACCGTTTGCTTCCCACTTCTCAGCGTGATTGCTTTGCAATGCTCCTTCCCCCTTTGCGTAGGATTCTCAGTATCACTAGGCAGAGTGCCCGGTGACCTTGTGCTGAGATTAAAAGCCAACTGTCCTAGCTGGGCTTCCAATGCTAGGATGGAAGAAGAGTTGCCTTGTACTATTGCTTCAGTTCTTGTGATATGCTCATGCATCAATGCTTCAAGAGTAGCCATAGGATCTGACTTTGGTTGAGAAAATTGCTTTTGTTGATGTTGATAATGCTGTCCTTGCATATGTGGCAGCACAGACTATTGTGACTGTAATCGAGATTGTGGGTGCATCTGGCTATGTGACTGCATCTGTTGAGAACTCACCTGCGAATTTTGATTATAATTCTGCTGTGGGTTGGTATTGTAACTCCCTTGTCGATAACCTCCTTGATTTAAGGAATTTCCATATCTAAATGTGGAAGCATTTTGATTCCCCTAAGATTGTTGAGATCGGTTGTTTTATGAGTTACCAAATGAACCCCCTCTAATGTTGTTGACGTAAAAAGCATTTTTTCCTTGTGTTGTGGGTAGTTCTCATATTATGATTATCGTCGTAAATTTCACAGTAAAATATCGACGCATCAAATTGCTGGGCCAATTGAATAGGGGCAACATCATTTGTTCCCTTCATATTCTTTATGATATTGGTCAATGAGGATACCTGCACTGAGAAAGCAGAAATAGCATCTAACTCAAGAACTTCAGGGTTATTCTTTACCTATGCAGAATGAGAGATTGGATATTGATAGTCATTCTAAGCAATCCTCTCTAGAATTTTTACAGCTTCATTGTAGGTACAATACAACAAAGGACCATTAGCTGATGCGTCGACAAGATTCCTTGTCTAAGCATTCAAAACATTGTAAAAAATTTCTATTTGGGTCTCTTGTTGAATTTCATGCATTGGGCAAAGTCAAAGCAGTGTTTTGTAACGCTCCCATGTTGTATGTAAGTTCCCATCATCTAACTGATGATATGCAGTAATATCATTCTGCAACCTCGCATTCATTATCGGCGGATTGAAACGTAAAACAAACTGTGTTGCTAACGCATTCCAAGATGTAATGGATCCAGCCGGCAATCCCAAAAACCATGTTCTCGCTTTACCCTGCAATGAATAAGGAAATAATTATGTTTTCAAGGCATCATCAGGGACAACATGTTGACTAAAGGATGCACAAATTAGTAGAAATGATTTTAAGTGTTCTCTTGCGTCTTCATGAGGAAAACCAGAATATTGTCCATTTGAGTTGAGCATCTGAAACATCACCGGTTTCAGCTCAAAATTACCAGCTTGAATAGCTGGTCTCACAACCCCTAGTTGTAAATCATTAAGTATAGGAACAACAAAGTCTCTTATTGTCCTATTTTGCACTTGTTCTTCTTGTAGAGGCGGTGGTGCTATATTATCAACTGCTTGTGGCAGCACTGGAGGAATATCATTTTGTGGCAGCAATGGTGGTAAATTATAGTTGTTTCCAGCCATTCTTCTTTGTTATTGTCTTCTCCTCAATGCCCTTTCAAGCTTTGGATCAAAACTAACAAGGTTGTTAGGATTTCTCCTTGGGGACATGCAACGCCTTACAAAACTGAAAAAGAAAACAATAGAAAAGTAAACAAATTAATAAAGGTTAGAAGTTAAGTAAGTAGAATTAATTGCAACAACAAAAGTAAACATCAAACAAACTTTAGGTCCCCAGTAAAGGCACCAAAACTTGATCACATTTGCAACGTCACAGCGATTGTGCAAGCGAACACACGCCAATACAAGTATAGTTGATATATAATTCTATCGGATTCGATCCCACGAGGAAATTGGTTCTTGATGTTTAAATGTTGGAGCAACTAATACTGAAATTAAGTAAAATGTGAGTAATGATGTCAATGCAATTACGTCAAATCTGCACACTAAAATAGTCAATATTATCAACGCAATCAGAGTTAAATGTCAGAGGTTAAATGTCAATGTTCTGAAAGTAAATCAAATATGTTAAGTGTTGAGTGCTGAATAATTAAATGCAGAAAATATAAATGTGATCAAGTGCGAAGATCTGGAGTGGATCACTGATTTTGCTAAGTCGCAACGCAGGATGTTTCAACAAGGTTTTGAATAGATAAACTGTCGCAGCAATGAAGCTCCAATGAATTCTTACCAATAACAATTCCCTGTTTAGTCACGACTCAAGTACCCACAATTACTACACCTCTCGGTGTGAACAACGTTTTGTACCCAAGAACAAGTGATCAAAATCTCTTCTAATCCCAAGCAGCTCTCGCCAAACTTACTTCTTAACCTAACTTGTCACCGCATCTCTCGATGTCGGTAGACTACAAAGCCACTCTCATGTTTAATGCAGTTAGATCCAGGAATAAACAGATAAACAGCACTAAATAAGAATCAAAGTGATCAAATACTGAAAGGTACTCTCGTATTCATTCAAATATTAATAATAGTTCATCATCCATAAGAAAGGAGTTAACGAATACATCGAAATATACTATCTCTAGGCTACTCAGATTACCCCCTAACTGCTTCTCTTGCTCAGCATCAAGCACTCCTCGTTAAGAGTTGCTGCTCGTCGGCTCAGTCAGCTCACCTGTCTCTAGCAGTAAATTCCAAAAATCACAAAGTAATTTACAAATTTAGTTCTTCAACTCTTGATGATTTCTTCATTCTTCATTCTTCTATTTATAGCCTTCAAAAGTTGCAGATTTCAGCCTCCCATTCTCAGATCGAGATCTATATTTTGTAGCTGCCAAAGTTAGTTAGAGTACAGCTGTGCACTCAAGCAGATTTAATGTTTTCTTCAGAGATCTGTAGGTTGTCATTGCATTGCTGGGCACAATCTGAAATCGTAATTGCGATGACACCTATGATGTTCCTGCGCTGGTGCTTCCATATGTAAATTCAGCTTGAGTTTACTCATTCGAGGTTCAGGTTCTGTACGGCGACATCACTGGTCGCAATTCCAAGTTGATCTTATGGCTGCATTCTTCTTCCAAAATTAATCTTCTGGACTGAGTTCCTGCACTGACAATTCTAAAGCACGATACATCGACTACTTGCATCGACATTAGTACAAAAATATATAAAAATAACAAGAATTTAAACTAACTAGTAATGAGTTGGAAATTATAAAAACTAAGTATGAAATGATTATGATGTATGCTAAATGAGATACAAAAGAGACAATTAAAAAACCAATTTAGAGAGAAAATATATGTTATTTGTAATGCTATCAGTCGGTTAGGTCAAATAGGGCTTTTCGACTTGTAACATGTTTGAGGGTTAGGACAGGTTAATTTCCAAAGAACAATTAAGCACACAAAAAGTTACATAGCCTGAAAACAGTTTGGCACATTGTATTGTTCCCTATTCTCTCCCTTTACAAAAATAAAAATGCTAAATGATTGAATTGAAGTTTTTCAATCTAAAAAGTAATTTTTCACTAAATCTCAAACATTGTTTAAAGTATAGGAACTGAAAGCATGTTTTTTGCCAATCTATCTATTTTATATAGTGTAAGATTTAGGTTAAGTTCTGCTTTTAGTTCCTATACATTACGAAAGTTGTGTATTTAATCTTTGTCCTTTAAATCCCACTCCATCTCTACTCTTTATTTCTCTTTCTCTCGTCTTCTTTATTTCTCTATTTTTTTTAGGAAATCAATCTAAAGTAATCCTTCTAGCTAGCCTATAAGTATATTATTTTCTTTGTTTTTCGAGTAAGCTTTCTCTTTTTTTTTTTCTATCTGTGACTTTGTTGATTTTGTCACTCTTCACACTTTTTCTTATTTTTTCCCTTTGTGTTTTTACTCATTTTCTTTTGGGTTTTTTTCACTATTTTTCTCTTCTTTAGCTAAATCTAAAATTTATGCCTTGTCATGATTTTCCTTTTTTTGTTTTACAACCTCCTCGTAATGTGTCCACCTACCCTCAATAGATATGGTCATACATCCACTTTCATGCAAAATAGGACCAAAGTAAAGGATATACACAAATCATCATTTAAGGCTTAAGAGGTTTGTAATGTGGCTCATCAAAAAGGTGTCATAAGGCTCAAAGATGGGTATTATCTGGCAATTTGAAATGGGGTTTAGCTCTTAGCTTTAAGTGTGTCCAAACAATGCCTTAGGTTATCCCTAAATAACTTAATATGCACAAATATCAATTTAATCACCCAATGTCAAAATTATTGTATATCACGTATACTAGCATGCTCGTTTCCTCATATTATGCACATCATTTAGTATCAATAAAACTTTTTCTATCTATACATAGTGTAACCTATAGAACTTCAACAATTTCATGCTAAAAAATGTAAAATTCCTCAATATCATGCCAAGTTTATCAAGAAAACACAATTAACCTATTATACATGCTTCTAACCAATCACTTGTATTTTTACAAGCTCAAGCACACATCAACAAGACAAAATAAAAACTATATGCCAAAAATTCCTATGTTACCCCCTACACTTTAGAAAACACATTGTCCTCAATGTGTAGCCCGAAAAGCATTAAGGAAAGAAGTTACTCGATTGATCATGAAGGACATTTTCTTCTTATGGTGGTTTTCCTTCTTCCTTTGGCATGAATGCTTGGAATTGTTGTGTTACCAAAATGTAAGGTTCTTACAAAAAGAATTAAAGCATATATACAAAAACACTTCTTAATCTTACTCCTACAAATTATACAAGTCCCCATAAAAAGAAAATTATCCCAAAAATTACAAGTCTTAAAATAAGACAAAGTCTTAAAGAATTCAATCTTATTCATCCGAATTAGGTTGAGGATCCATTGGAGCCTTTCCCTTCCCAGAGTATTTTTTACTGGAGCTCTCGTCGTGCCGTCGTGCTGGGCTCCAAATCACTTGTCCTTTGGGAGTTGAGTTTTGAGATTGAAACATTGCCTCATGCTCGCCATCGGTGTTAGGCTCATCTTACTCCACGTGGGCTTCTCTCAACTTGGGTTCATCCACTCCTTCTTCGTCCCCAAACATATTGAGTGGATAGTTCGAGGTTGGTAGCCCATGTACTCGTGCAAACTCCTTTAACACAGGAGTCGTTACTTGCATCCATTTGATCATGCCATCAAGCTTCCCTTCGATGCTTCCCTCAAACCCTTTTTGAGCCTTCATCATGGTTTTGGACTTCAAGGATGCTGGCACGTCCATCTTTTCCTTCCTCTTTTGATTCCACTCCTTAATTTGTTTTCTTTGAAGCTCGACGTACTGCTTATAGATAGTCACCAATAATGTTTCGTGTCAGCTTCAAGAATGGCTCGTTTTCACTCATCGGCACATTCGCCTTCTTGCATAGTACCGTCACAAGGTGTAGAAAGAAGAGTTCGGCCTTTTTGCTCTTTGTGCAATTTTACATCTCCTTGTAAATCCACCTCCCTGCACAAATTTTCTTCCTCTACGCTCAAAAAGTTTTAACGTTAGAAACATTTAAAGTCAGGGCTATTCTTGTGGCCAAAAATTGCATCCACATCTTTGCAATAGGGAACATGATTGCTTGGTTAAAATTGGATGGTGATCCAAAATCAGAGCGATAATTCCAACTACCCTTACCCTTAGTTAAGAACTTAATAATTTCCTCCATGTCAATGTTTTGAAATAAATCTAAGTATACCTCATTCAAATAATTTGTCTCATAAAAAGGTACATTATAAATTTTTCAAATTTGATAAGGCAAAACTGGGACATATTTTCCCCATACGCATAATTTCTCTAAGGCCCTATTTTTAATAACATCTTCTTTTAAAGAAGCAAAAAATTCATGAAAACAAGTACAACAGCATTACCTGTTAGGGAAACACAAAATTGTTCCCATTGATGGTACCTTACAAGTAGCCAGACTTTCTTGCATAGGATCATCGATGGTTTGAATCCCCATTCTTGTATGAGAGGTCAGCCTCTTAAGGCGAGGAAATATCTTTCGATTTGGTCATGCGCAAACCGTTCATACTCTTGGTCGCTATCACTCTATTGCACTATGATTCTCTTGCGTGGAGGCATTGTAATCTAGCATAGAGAAAATTGAACAGTAATCAATGGAACAGTAAATGTTAAGAAAATATCTTTGCTTTCGAAGATTGGCCTTGTTGATGGAGCACCCTTGAACTTTGGAATGAGGTAGCACTCTTGAAGGAATGGAATTCTAAGTTTTGAATGGGAAGAGAATGAAGAGACTTTTGGTGGATTTAAGATTAATTTGAGAGTGTTTAGGTGATGGGAATAAGTTTAGTTTAAGCTAGTATATATAGCGGTGGGTATTTTTAGGGTTTTAGGGTTTAAATTTTGGGTAAATATTGGATTATGCCGCTGGGTTACGTGATCGGGTCGGATCAACCCTGCAAAAATTACAGACGATATCATGACGTAGCCAAGGTATGTCGTAACCAACCTTACAGTGGCGTGTTTATCACGACGTAGCTCTCCCTATTTCACAATAGGCTGTCTTCAGTCTTGAAGTTCCAACCTAAACCCTTCAGTCTTGAAGTTCCAACAGGCTATCTTCTATGTCGCAACACAGTCTTCCTAATATCGCGACAAACCTATCAGTTTTGGTTTTTAAGCATTCTGACCCCTTGGTTGAGTCGTATAAGGGGGTATGTCACGTCATAGCATGCCTGGTAGTATTTGGAGTGGTCTGGTTGCTTTGTCGCTACGTCCAATGACTATGTCGCAACAAATCTGTCAGTTCCAAAAGAAAGACCCTAAAACAGACGAAATGTTATTGCATTAGTATGTTAGTGGATAGAAATTAAAATTAAGGGTTAGTTCTTGTCAGAATTGTCTGATAAGAGTGTTAGTGTGCACTTCAGCACCCACGAATAGTTTATTTTATCGTTGTTCGTCTAGCAACTGTCGTGTCAAGCTACCCTCTGGCGTTTATCTCTTTCTTGAAATTTTCCTTTTCTTCCTGCGTAAATCACCGCCAGTTCCTTCAACCGATCATATCTATTGATGACGTCTGTAAATTTATTCCACTCTACTTTAGCATACTTACCTTTATCGGTGATCCCCTCATGAAACTCATATATCTTCATGTGGTGGCATAATTACTGCTCGATTACCTCATTTAGTAAAAATGGTTAATCTATTACAAATCCATGTGTTGATGTCACGACAACTATTTGTTTTCCTTTGTAAATCCCATCGCTGTGTTATGTTTCCTATGGATCGTGGTACTAGTGTAACAATTGCTTCTCTAACAAACATACACTTTTTGGCTTCACGAAAGTGGTTATTATGTTAGTTGAGGGCTGGAACTCTAGCTCGTAAATGCTTCTTGTGTTCTACAAAAATTGAAAATTTTTCACATTTGTAATTTCTCTAGGAATTTGCTGCACCAGGAAAGTATTACGCATGGTAGCTATTTTCCATTGGAAATTGAGTCTTTGATTGATGATATCTTCGACTAATATTTCTTTTGTTGACGGTTTTGTAACTGTGATTAATTAAATATTTAAATTCGAGATATGAGAACCGTCTTCTTCCTCTGTAGGGATTAATTCATCATTGGAGTGGGGCTCAATCTCTATTTTTACATTACTGGCCATTTCTCCTTCCAAAGCTGAGATATCATTTTGCTCGATGGTCCGGTCATCCGATTCCTCGAGACATTCTCTTTCCCTTTCCTCTTCTAGCCCTTGTTCATGTTTTCACTCTATTTGTTCAGCTTCGAAGCACATCTCCCTAAAAGAAAGACCATCATGTTGATCGGGGATCTGGGTTTCTTCACGGAGTTGACTTAACTCCAACATTAATAATATATGATTTTCATGCATCTCCTAATCTTCATAATATTCATCTTCGTAGATATCGGCATCATAATTATCATCAAACATAAGATCTGAACAAAATAAATCGTAGGCATCCATGATTTTTAAATATGATGGGAGTCAAAATTATAGTGTTAAATCTGAAATAAAATTTGTTAGTAGGGTTAAACCGTATATATAACTTAACGTTTCCTAATTATTTTACTACAAAGAAAGAATAAAATTTACTAAAGCATTGCCTCCGCAGCAACAGCGCCAACAACTTGACTGCCCCCGAACGTACTCCCGTTCGGCATAGATTTTGGCTTTCCGCAAGTATACGGGTCAAGTTGTAAATATAGTGTGTTACAACGGAATACTTGGTAGTATTCCGAGGATCATACCCAAAGGAGGTATAAAGCGATAGTAAATAAAATCTCTGCAAAGAATAAAATTAATTAGTACTTATTTTAGGGTTTATAATACGAAGAGAAATTAAAGAGTTGGTTTTAAAGACCATAAAATAAAGTAGAAAATTAAAGCAAAAGTTTGAGTTGTAAAAATCTTATAAACGGCTTTGGGGATATTAAGTCGTTTCCGTATGAGTTCCTCAATTGTTGGGTTTTGAATCTTTTGATCTTCCGTCGACATAGCAAGTCAATAGAGATTACTTATCACTAGATGTCACAATCTAAACTGGTTTGGGGAAAAGGTGTTCACGGATGAGCAATGCTAATTTTAGGTTAATTCCCACCTAGATGACTTTTTAGGGTTGTCGGGCCTAGTGTTTGTTTAATGTTCTTCCTTTCACAAACAGCTGATCCGAAAGGTAAAATCCCTGTAAAACAACAATTAATTATTCATATGTCCACTCCCTAATTCCCCAAAATGAAATTAGTTACTCATGCTTTCTTTGATCATCAAAAAAACAATATATGGATGCTTTCTTTGATCATCAACAAAACAATATATGAAAGCATATAATTGAAGAAGTGAATGAAAAAGAAACTAAAATTGTATTAGCGATCTGACGGGAAAAACTCCTCGATCGTTTACGCGAGTTTCTACAATCTCGTTTCAAAATCAAAAATAAAAATTGAAACTAAAAACTAAAGTTTAATGAATGGTGTCAAACCCTAATGCTAAAGGCCCTATTTATAGCTCTTGACCAATCGTTTTCATCAACCCTAGGTCAACTACCGTCCTTTGTGCTTAAGTCGCATTATGAAGACAAAAACACCCCTTGCTTGATGCAAAGATAAGGTCTGGGGCCGATGTCGCGACACACCAGGACCTATGTCGCAACACAGCAGACAGTCCCTTGATTCTTCACTGCTAATCCCTTTGTTACGACATAAGACTGTCTATGTCGTGACGAAGCGGTCAGTATCACTATGGCGCAACTATTAATGGTCTCTTGTGCACTCACAAAGTGGCTTAGCCAATCTTTAGGCCTCATTTGACCTTACAAGCAATAAATTAATCATTTTAGCACAATTTATTCAAAAGATAAAATTAACTAAAAATCCATAAAATATAAAGAAAATTATTTGATTTCAAGGTCATCAAATATGAAAATAAGTTCAATCTGCTAAATACGAAACTGACAAATCAATTATTTGATGCATCTCAAATATTTTGGTCTTGAGACTAAACGAACAAATCTCAAGATAATATGACTGAAGTTTCAAGATAAGAGTTTTCTGTGTATAAAGACAAGCACATCAAAACTAAATTAGTAAAATAAGGGAGATCTGTCTCGAACCATTATTGGATTTTGATAAATAGAGTTATGAGTCAAATCTTAATTCGATACTTAATTTTGTTTAATCCTTAATTGCATTAAATAATATCATTTGAGATTTGTTAAACTTGTTTACGTGTGTAGTTGGTTATTTTGTTTGAGTGCCAGTTACTTGGTAATGAAAGTGGTTTTAATTAGAGTAGTTTAAATAACATAATGTAACATCACATATTCGGATCCGACTGACTGTTTTGAATGTAATGTGTAACAAATTCCATAATAACATTTGTTGAAGAAATTATAAAAACATCGGACTCCCAGGAAAGACTTCGAATTTTTATAATGCTGCTTAATTACACGAATGCATACTTAGATATAAGAATTTGACAGTTCAAATACATGTAAAACAAAAACTTGAAATAATTGGATATACTCACATGGTATACATAACTATACAGCACTTTCATCTACGTTCAAGTAATACAGGTTTTTAGTAGGGTAACTAACCTCAAGAGGATGTTCCTGTAGGGCTCACTTTACAGACCTCCACGTTGAATCCACAATCCATTAGAAGCAACAGCCATGCTCTTTGTTGTTCGGAGAGTTGATCTCTAGGACCCTTAACCTCGACAAGTTTGGCTTCACCTTTGTATAACCCATGGAACCGCCAGAGCAACAAATCTGGCATTCCACTTGACCAACTGTGGTAATCCTGAGCGAGATGTCTACATAGAGAGGCCAAACAAGGACCTCTGATACATGAAACAGCTGCTCGAAGGTCGGAAAGGGAGTGTCGGTCCCAATTAACTCCTCTACAAGCTGTTCCCATATGCAATTCCCATGATGTTATGAGAATCTCTTCAGCCAAACCATCGTGGATTTTTTGTAGGTGGGGCTCGATAAGGCTCTTTCTTGCCAGATAAAAGTGATCAGTCTCCATATCCAATGGAGCAGTCTGCAAAAGGTAATATTTACTTATCTAAGAAACTCACACAAATTTAACACATAATTCTTCCCTCCACCCCCCTTCAAACAAAAAAACAACGTGAAGAAAATTTTCAGAGAATTTGAATTGGTTATTAAGCCAAAGCTATTTACTCTTTCAAATGTTTGTTAGATCCCTTTAATCCTATATTACTCCTGCTTTTATTATTTTTTTTTAAGTACCTGTTTTAAAACATTCAGATAGGGTATCGGATGACTCTCCAAAGACCTTCCAAGTACATGGAAATACTTAAAAGAAAGTTAAACATATCTGTACCTAACTCTCCCATCCGACTCTCCCATCCGAGTAATATGGCTTTTCTCTTCAAATATACATGTGTTCGAAGCAATCATGTTGAAGGAATAAATGACATACTAGTATGTTATCATTTAAAGGGTGGAGAAAGTTTCGAGTTTCAGATTCTGTCTCATCACCGTTCCCATTGTTGCGATTTATAACAGCTAAATTTGCCAAAGTCCAGCCCTAGACCTGGCAAATCATGTAGTTGAATATCTTGTCATCTCATAATCATGTTCAAAGTAATTTATATTTATACAAATTTTGATATGTTAATAAATCGTATTATATAAAATTTTAAACATTCAAATATTCTTATCTTTATCATGTACTCAGAATGAACCAAGCAACACAACCAAAATTTTCAAAGTGGCATTGCAATCAAATCAATACTAAGCATGAAGAAACACATACTTACACGTAATGAATTACTAAGCATCACCGATTTGCTAAAGCAATTCAAAATATTGTGTTTCTTTTATGACTGACATTGAGCATTGTACCTGGAATCTGGTGCGCAAAACATTTGGTATATCTGAAAATAAAATATCCCACATGAGAAGCCCGAAGATAGTCATCCATATACCACTCTCTGTATGGACACCCTGCCATCCACCTTCTGTTGCATAATACTGTAGAGCTAACTGTTCTACTCCACATTGCTCCCCATCTTCCCCAGAGAACCAGCTTTTTCTACCAACTTCACAGTTCAATGGTCTCCCTTGAATATGAACCTGTATGTCTCAGGATGAAAACTAATATAATTAGCTAAGAACAATGTTAGTTGGACTCTGGTGAGAGTACCAAACATGGATGTGTCTAACATGGGTATGTTCAACTTTTTCCAAGACTTTCATGTATTTCGAGAGTCATTGGAGGATCATATCCCATACCCATGTCCATATATGAATCAGACACGGCACGGGTATTTCAAGGAAAATGAATCTAGGTTAAGCATAGTTCGAAACTTTTAAGTGCACAGTTCAAGGAGCAAAACCAACACAAGGAAATATTAATGAGTACCTCTATTATCTTCCTCTTAAGAGATTCTGAAAAGCTTGGAGTTTTCCAGCGCCTAGGTGGTTTTGCCAAGCGAAGAACTCGCCTTTGTAGTGCCATTCTTGAACCGGCACGAACCCAAGGATCTAATAATCCAGCCTCAGCAGCTGAAAGACTCTCATTGGGGCAGCCAATATGCTCCAAATCAACGGATAATCTTAAGGTCCAATATCCCCTTCTTGTATCACAGGTGAAGCAATCAAGCAATCGCCTTAGTAAATGTATCGCATCCTTGTACCTGAGACAAGACAGTTATAAAAATATTTTTAAAAAAACCCAACATTTGTCTTGGATGTAGCTTTTTTTCTTATGCATCAAGATCATTAACCAGGATAATGAAAGCAGCACTATGCTCGATGAAATTTTATGGTTCACTTGTGTGTTCTCCTCGTTGTATTAGTTTATTCATTGTTGGATCATTGATGGTCGCTTTATTGTCTACCATTATCACCACCCTGCCAACGTTGCTACTTTTGCCATTTGCTACCACTACATCCAATTGCAGTTAGCAAAATGTTACTGAATTTTCATTTTTCTTAAAATACCTGGGTCCGACACTCATGTCCAACGCATATCCGGAATACAGGTATGGGGATATAACCTTTAAGGGACTCCAAATACATGAAACAGGTTACACGAAACTGAACATATCTGTACCAAACAAAAACTTGTATATGACACTCACACTCGAGTTTGAGTACCATAGAATAATACAATTGCTACTGCTACTATCCAACCAAAACCATCTTATTTTGAAATAAAAAACCTTTTAAGTGATCATTGTGGGTGTGCGCATAAATCATTCAATCAAACAATGGCAAAGCCTAGAAAGATAAAGGATTTAAAAGATAATTAGTTCCCTGTAATGTCATTTTAATAGACGAGACAAATCAAAAAATGATATGGGGGATTTTATTTTTACTTATACCAAAGAATCATGCTCCATACCTACGCTCACACTCAAGGAAGGAAATTCCAAGCAATATTACTTTAGAATACACCCATGATGCTGAGAAGCGTGATCGAAGTATAGCCATTAAATCAGGACTTGTGGAATCAATCAATTTCTCGGGACAGCAGGATATACGGGAATCAGCTATCATGATGCATCTTAAAACCAAATCAGAGTTGTTTTCATCAAGAGACTGATCAATTACTTGAGCCACTTCAATGGCCTGCAACACATTACAATTATATGTGGCAAAGGGCAACAAAATTTCAACTGGTATAATCAAATAGAGAGAAATCAAGACCTCTTCATATGCAAGTAAGTCACTTCCATTCGAGAAAATATGTTCTAAAATTATGCAGTTGTAAGTAGGATACTTGACAATCCCGAGATCCACCAGTAGGAATGCCGACAGATCCTGTTCTCCATTTAGGAAGAAAAGCCTCTGCAGTATGAAACAAGACCCATTACATTAAATTGTTAAACACCATATGGGGTATCACTGCAGTATTCTGGGGCAGAACTAGCACAAGCACCTCAGCACGCCAAAAAAGAGATTCAGCTTTTGGAGATGTCCTAATACAAATCTCGGTTCTCTCCAAAATTAACTGTTGTAGAACAGGGCTGCAAATTATATACCAACAATAATAAGTCAGAATTAACACATACAATTGGGCTTTTACAAACTACATAAAATTGATGAATTCTTGTTATGAAATAATATTTACCATGATCCACCTTTATAGTAGGAAAGAAGAGATGCAATAAGATTTTGCTTTCTTGAACCTTGATTGCATTTCTGAACACTCAACAGAATACAGAGGACCATCAAAGAACAAAGTAAGAAACACATACTTTATACCATTATGGTTAATAGAAGCTAAAACTATGGGTGTACTGGACTTTTACATAAAATTTCATTACAACAAATGACTACTTAGAATAACAGGAAATGAGGAGCATCAACAAAAAAATTATTTTGATGATTAAAATAGCCAAGCAATGCCCTGACTTTTAAAACACTAGTATTGTGTTAGAAGTGTGTGCTACTACTACATCCTAAAGAAAATAGAGGTGACAAAGAACAATTAATGCAACATAAGGAAAAGCAGCTAGTGCAAAAATAGCAGCCAACAACCATGCTTTCAGAAATGTGGTTGTCTGAATCTTATCTGAATTGCGAGACTAACAGATTAAGCCATGCCATAAGGATCATTCTCACAGAAAATAAGATGCTTAAAATACCCGATTTTGCACAGATTTTCTAAAATAAGAAAACCAATTTGAGATTGGAAAGGCAACATCTATTGCAAACCTTAAACTCATGATTGAACTAAAGAAATGAAGCTAGTATCAATGTTTGATCTAATGCATTTATTTTCTTCTGCAAAATCACATGTCAATAAGTTTAGGTGAGGGAAGGATAACCAGTAGTAGGGCCAAGGCATTTTACTGTTGGCAGTGGCAATCAAACCTGAGCTTTACAAGCAAAGCTTCTGGTCCCTACCAACTCAATCTATGCTGTTGGCAAATCAAAATTTCCATATAATTGTTACTGAAGTGAATAGATATAAAATGTATGACCCGTATCTGTCCACACAGCAGATCTCTTAATGTGTAGTCATCAGAGGCCAATCCATTAGTTTAGGAGCATAAACTATGGAATCAACCAAAATTAGGAAGACCAAACCAAAATGCTCCATTTCCTACTTGTAGTATGTTCAAACTTAAATGTGTTTTAACTACGTGTTGACCTCAAATCATGCTTGTAAATAACGAACAGTAAAATTACAGTCATTATGAACAATAAAATTACAGTCATTCTTTAAGAGAAATATGATGGGATAAAGGCATAAATTTGGTGCTACATTAATTCAAGAAAACCTAAACAGTTGTAAAATATATGCGATAAAAGTGAAAATCTTGCATAAGAGTAGCTTAGCAGAAATCAAAAAGCGCATGTAAGAAAAGCCTAACTGTTTGAATTAGATCACCATTTTCATTGATTTATATGAACTTCTTACCTAACTATTTGAATTAGATCACCAGTTTCATTGATTTATATGAACAGACGATGATAACATGTTACAATTTCATTATCATATAGATATAGCTAGATAATTCACTATCAGTGCTTTAACTGTGTAGAAAAATGTTGCTTCATATGTTCAAAAACATACACAAACAGATACAAAAGTTCCAATGAAGAATAAACAAAGTACAAAATAAATTATTTAGAGAAAATCCTAGTTGATTGTTCATGATCCAATAAAACCTTTTGTAGCAGAAATTTAATAGCATCATAGATATTATGGTAAAAGAAAAAGAAAAATAGTCAATAAGAAATATTGACCTCTTCATATTGAAGACCAGTTTTTTTTCCTTCCATTTTTTCTGTTTTCATGGGGCAATGCAAAGCTCAACTTCCTTATATGTTTTCTCAAAATAAAAAAATTGCAAATATTGTATGGTCATTGGCCAACAACATCTACACATGATAATGAGAAAGCGGAAAAGGAAAAGAACTTTAAGCTAGAAATTCTAGTGAGTTGTTAGATGACCATATTGGCAGATGATTTGGCCAGTGGCACATGACACTAGCATAATAATAATTACATTCCAAGCCTAAAACACTACACCAAGGATAAAAAGAATGCTTTTACAGAGTACAGAAATGCTATAGTGCCACAATGAACAATAGGAAGTAGACATAAAAAATCCAAACCTTTCTAAGTGTACATAAAATGTTACGAAGCTCAGAAACAGTGAGCAGACTCAAAAGGTCCCTCATTTCATCATCATGTAGTTTATTCGTATCTTCAAAGGGGTACAGATAGCCAGTTGCTGCAATGTCACATAAATAAGTTTTTGCTGTTAGGAAAGACTTTGGTATAGAAATAGGAATTATTTTAGTAAACTTAAATTACCAGACAGCTCCTTGATAGCTTGTTGAGGATTACATATTTCAGGGTACATAATGGTAGACAATCGAAACCAAGGTCCTGAATTTAAAAAAAAAAAAAAAAAAAGCATGACAATGAAATTTATTGACCATGGAAACAAGTGAGTAATTTTGGACAATGTAAATTGGTAGGTTGACCACTTCATATAGCACAATGTCAAAGACTTCTTATACAAGTATCACACATGCATATTTCAAGAAAGAAAGAAAAACCATCCTTATAGAGACTGTGGATCTCCATTTGAATGTCTAGGGTTGAAGACACAATCAACGCTGTTTCTGATGACAAATAGTAACTGAGTAAGCACAAATAAAACTCAATATGGAAAAGAATCTTAGTAGCTTTTAACAGTTTTAGCTGTTTACATCATCTATTGATAGTAAAATGAACTTGTAGAAACTTATTTAACAATGCAAAATAAACTAGCTCTTAAAAGAATCCAACAATAAAAACTTGAGTAGATCACTAATCCAGTATATTCAATTCGTAATTCAGCAATAGAAACAAATAATCATGATCAAAAGCCTACCTGCTTAAGTCGATCTAAGTTCAATGTTAAGCAGCCAATAGAATCAATGTATAAGGACTAGTAGTGAAGAATGGAGCTATACA
The DNA here is from genome assembly GCA_005610355.1 of Gossypioides kirkii. NCBI lineage: Eukaryota > Viridiplantae > Streptophyta > Magnoliopsida > Malvales > Malvaceae > Gossypioides > Gossypioides kirkii. The sequence goes on along the minus strand of CP032246.1, from coordinate 20,198,499 downwards.
TGCAGGTATAAAAAACAAATTGAACTCAGAGATTGTGAGGGAGAGGATATTATACAAACTTAATATTGTAATACAAAACCTTTCCGTGTATAAAGTTTAACAAAAAGCCTCTGACTATCCTCTGATAATGAAGTGAATGATTCTGCCAAAAGATGATATAGACATTAAAACCAAGTAGAACTTTAAATGACAGGAAAAAATGGAAACCAAGAATTTGAAGCGGTACCGATGAATTTCTTTTCATCTTTTGTGAAAAGGTGAGGGCTACTAGTTAGAACCTCCTTTAGTAACAGACAAAAATTTTGCTGATATTTTGTCGTATTAGGTGGGCGGTTCTTTGCAAATTCAACTACTTGAAGAGCTTTTTGCCACAAGTGTCTGAAAGCCTTAAATTCATCACATTCTTTTTTACCATTAAATATACTGTTCTGACACACAATCTGAATTGGAACAGCATCAAGAGAATGTTTAGGAACAGATATCACACATCCCTGCAAGAAGCCATAAAGCGAGATGAGAAGAACTAGAATCTTATCAGTTTCCATCATTTTAACAAATTTAAGAGTGTGACAACTTGATTGATTAAAAGAGTATGACTAAATAAATACTTCTAAAGAGAGAAAGAGAGATAATAATATATGATAATACCAACATTTTCATTGAGGTGATTATCTACTACATAAATCAAATATATAGCCATTTCTTTAGCCAGGTATATGTAGCCTATTCTGAATTACATAATCAAAATGTTTCGAGAAAAGCATGTCACGATGTATTTCTTCCCAAAACTTCAGAAGCTTGTAAAAATGAAATGTTCATGACACATGTAGGATGTTTGAAAAACATTGCAGTTAAAGATGCCAACACAGGGAAGAAAGGGGCAAAGGACGATGACTTTTAAGAAGTTAATCTAGGATGCTTCACACAAACACACCAAAAAATAAATACATAAATAAATAATAAATAGAATCCTAGCCAGTTGATTGAGAACTTAGGTCCCTACAGTGATAAACCTCCACTGTGACAAGTTTGGCACTTAGGTAAAGGAATCAAATTAAATGAGTGGTAGAGTTCTTTTTATTCCCTTTTACCTCTTTTATCAGCTTTTCTACTACTCTTGAAGGATAACAACTTTACCTATTGGTAGGTTGAGGTTTTCTGAACATGTTCGTTTATTCACACTCTTTCCTTTAGTCCCATTTAAAAGGAGTTATTGATTCATGTCCTTTCCTTATTCATTTTATAGTTCATTCAATACCGTATATATGAACATTACATTCATAAGAGTAGTCATGCTGAAAAAAATAACTGAACATGTTTCTTTCCAACTACATCACCTCAAAGCTCAAGCAGTACTTCTCAATCAGAGGAGATAAATACTGAGCTAACTCTCGAGGGAGATAACCGAGCACTTTACTGCATGCGGAACTTGCACAAAGAACCTGATTAAAATAAGAAAACAAAGTGGAATTAATAGTTTTTTCCTGTCCCCCCCCCCCCCCCCCAAAACCAAAAAAAAGGGGAAAGAAATAAAAGGTCAATATAGTACTATGCAAAATGCAAAGGCAAAAGCAAGTGAACCTTGATAGCATTTGAATCCTTAATATTATCAGGGTCTCTCAGAAGAGATATGCTTGCCCCTAGATTCACCTCCTTTTCATCACTAAACTTACGACCGACGATAAAAGTATCAATAGCCATCCCAGATATGCTGTCCACAGTTCCATCCATATGATTTCTAGACTCCTCATTATCAGTGGACAATGCAGAAAAGCCAACCATGGTGTTTGCCCTTCCATCACTGATTGGATTTTCTGCTGAACCAGCCACATCAATTTGCTTAATACTCTCAGTATGCGGCAACTGTCTGCACTGATAATGGCTTTTTTCTTCTCTTGGATCGATCTTCAAGAAGCAAAGAGTGACATTCTCTTCATAGTCAGAACAATTCTTACTAAGGTCACTACTCAGCAGCTGTTCTGATTCATCCGAGGAAATTTGAAGCTTTGATTGAGAACAACCAAAGTTTAATTCAAGAAGTGTCCGCTGTGTCAGCTTCCGCTTGGTTCTTCTAGAAAGACATCTATCTGAATCCATTAAGTCGTATTAGCATATATAAAATCAAATAAGAACAAAAATGTAATGCCTTTAACTTGAATTGAGTATCCAAAACTGGCACGTGTACAACATGACTATGTTCAATTTTTCAAGTATTTGATGAGTTATTGAAAGGTCATGTCCTTTCATTCTTATTCAAATATTTATTGGATGAAGGTCGGATACAAATACATGAGAAACAATGAAGAGTATGAAGGCCATTTCCCTATATCCATATCTGAAACCAGACTGAGATACATGAAGAAATTAGGAAGGTTATACCACTATATCTATTTTTGGAAATGTATAACACGAATAGCATTGAAAACAAGAGAAAAGGAAAATACCCAGATGAGAATTGATAGTGTAATCTTCACCACGAACTTTGTTCCCACAAACAGGGCAAGTTACTAAATCAGAACTGGATATTTCAACTTGGCCTTTGGAAGATTCAGTTTCAGTCAAGCCTCCATTTTTATCAGACAACAGATTCAAAGAGCTCTAAAAAATGTAAAATCAACGTCAATTTTATCTTTCTATAAGAAAGAGCAAATAAAAGGAAAGCGAGAGGGGATTACCTGGATAGGCGAAGAGAGAATAGATTGAAGATTGGGAAGAAAACGGCGGCGCTTGCCGATCAATCTGCTCAAACTTTCTCTTCCAGTTAGCATTTGCAGCAGATAATTTCAGATCAGTTTGCCGTAATTATTTGCAAGTTCGCCATTAATTTGAAACCCTAGCTGGCTAGTTTCCCTCGTAAGATTGGCGGCGAATATCTTTCTCCCGCCAAATCAGGGGTTTATTTCAGTGTGATACTTTGACGATAGTAACTAGCCGTTGATTGGAAAATGGGTGCTTCGAATATACGCTTCACACGTATGGTAATGCAAACGAGATAAATGAATGTTTTGTGATAGAATAGTGTACAAGTTGCGGAAATGCAAATGTGATTGGAAATAGGGTACGACAGTTAAATAAGAATCATTACAGGTGTGGTAATAATATAAGAAAATGACGTCGGTATAAACTTAGTAAAAGATTAGGATATATTTCGCATACTAATAAGGTTATATTCGTGATTGATCAGAGATTTATATATTATAATGAGGTCTAGCATTTGTTACAAATTCTAAAGTTATATGTAACGTAGGTTTAGTCGGGCAGATAACTTTGATATAATGTCAGTTTGTGTGAGCAATCCTAATATCATATCAACTTGTGTGAGCAACTTGTTCACCCATGTATTCGAGTTCATCTTACTATAGTTCCATCGGATGATATTCAATTGAATGGAAATGGAAAACTTAAATGTGAATTGGAAATGAGATAACATATGTTTGACATTTGATATGTGATATGTATGTGATTTCATCAATGTAGTGATATTACTCATGATACGAAAACATTATTAACATACTTGATTGGTAATGTTGATATGTGTCTAGTTATGTCATTATGTGCCAAGGATAATCATGTTGAATATCAAAATGATTAGTAGATATTATACTTTTAATAATCAAGGTATAATATAATGTGTGAGTTGAATTGAAATGGTAAGAAAATGGGAATTGATAATAGTATATATGGAGTTATTTGATTATATGGATCTATATGAATGTATATTTTTAATTCATGAAAGATTAAGTATATGAAAAAAATTTATGTGAACAAGATAGAATCGAGCCCCTAAGCTCGAACGTGTTTGAAATGGTATAATGAAATTGATAAATTAAATTGATGAATAATAGGTATATATATGTTTGTAAATTGTCGAAAGAAATGAGAGAAAGTGGATTGGCGAATAAATAGAAATATGATATATTCAATCATATGAAATGGTCACTAAGTTTATGTTACAATTTGGTTTGATACAAATGAAAGAATTGGTATCTTAGTGTTAAGCAGCATGAATGCTAAGTTTAACTGCATATGTAGTGAAGTGGTGTTCCAAAATGGTTATATGTATGTTTCATACAGTAATGCTAATTTGAATTTGAATTAAGTGTATGCAATTTATTCAAGTTTGTGTTATATTGTCTTAAATCATGGAAGTATCATTGAGCGTTGTCGCTTAGCGTACGGTTTGATTTTCCGTGCACAAGTTTAAGTATGTCTCGAGGTCTCAATAAGTGATTTCAACATCCAATAAGCGATCTCCGACTCAGAAATGGCTATATAATCTCTTTTTGTTCGTTATATATCATAAACTTAAGTTGAGTCGATTTTTACTATAATATGTGATGATGTGAACTTTTGGAATTGGAATTAGTATTTTGATTTGGCCATATATCTAAATACATGAATTTGAGAATGTCACAACATTCGGTTAGGCATAACTTGTGGTATGCTAATAGTCTGTATGGTAAGTATATATATATATATGCCAATTAGTTTTAATGATGAGTATGATGAAATGAATCATTTACTTGAATGAATTTGTTAAAATGGATGTAAAGTATGTATGTCTAGAATGGCACTTTGGTTATAATAGAACTCATTTGGATATAAGTATTTGGTTGAAATGATAACTTCAAATGTGTTTGAAATGTTTTAGGTGATTGGAAATCGATGCCAAACTTGACCATTTAGAAATAGTATGTCACGTCGCGATGTCAAACATTTGTTGTCATGACGAGATCAAGACAATATGTAATGGAATGACATCGAGCAATGGTCGTTGATAAGTGCCAAAAGTAACATGTTTTAGCCTCATTCTTAATGCGTTTTTGGATGATTAATCTATTTAAAATAATGAATTTTATGTTCATAATCCTTTAAATTCATGTTTCTATACTTAGGAAAGTATTTTGGAGCGAAAGGAACGAAAAACAAGTGAAAATTGGACAAAAAAAGCAGATTTTAAGAGCCACACGAGCTGGCACATGGCCATGGGATAAAAAGGAAAATTTGGGGCAAAAGTGTGAATGTGGAAGAGTTAGAAAGAGATTTATTGGATATAAGACTTTATTTAAATTTAAACTTTATTTTTTAAGATTAATATTTAGGATTATTATTATTATATTGTTTATATTTATCTTTTAGACTTCATAATTTAGAGTTTAATTTGGATCTAATTAGGGAATTATTGTTTAGATTTAATTCAAATTATCTTTTTAGAATTTAATTTGGATCCAACTAGAGTTTTTTCATGTATTATAAATAGGGGATAGAGTGATATGAGAGGGCACTTCCAATTTTCTGCAAAATCCTCCATTTCCAAACCCTAGCCGTCAGAGATTATTGAAGAAACAACTGAAGAAACACCATAGAAGCCGTCTTTGAAGCAGATCTCCACAAAGATTGAAGACCTCTTTCTAAATTCTTTTGATTTTATTATGAGTTTTTCTTCATCTTGTGGTTATATTATTTTTGAGATGTTTCCATTTATTAGCATGAACTAAATTCCTAAATACCTAGGGGAGATGAACCATAGGATGAATTCTGTCATTTGATTTCTGATTTTACGCAATAAATACTTCGATTTTGTTCTCAATTATGTGTGCTTAATTCTTGATTTAATATTATTGAGATATTAATTCTTGTTTGATGTGCTTAAAATCAAAGGAGGAATAAACCCTGTTTAAGAGTAGATCTAGCATAATTGAGTGGAGTTGTATGCAATCCTAGGAATAGGATGACAAAAATCTACCGGATTAGAGTCAAATCTAATATGGGAATACATAGATCGAATTAATACGACAATAGGGGTTTTAATTAGAAAGAAATTTCAATTAATCAACCTAGAGTCAGTTGCTTTTATGCTTGAATACAGGTATTAGCATAATTTATGGATTTTTACGGAACAAAATACTAAGTGAATAAATTGCTTATTTCAGAATGATAATGACAGATGAAATCTGGGTGGAATCTTTCCTGGGTATTGTTTGCTTCTTGGTATAAAAACACTTATTATTTCTCGCTTTAATTTTTGACACACTTTTTATTAATTTAGTTAAATTAGTTTAGAACAGTCACTTTATTCAACCGGTTAGATAATAGGAAGACAGTTATTATTAGTACTTTTGGTCCTCGTGGGAACAATATTTGTGCTTACCGTAACTATACTATTAATTGATAGGTGCAATTGTCTTAGTCATATTTTTAGTTAAGTTTCGACTGCATCAAGTTTTTGGTACTATTGCCGAGGACTGAAATATTAGGGAAACTTTATTTCTATTACTTTGGTCATTTTTTTATTTTATTTGCATTTTAAATTTAATTTTTCTATTTTAATTTTTTTCCTTTTATTTGTTTCTGGCAGGTTCTTTTGGTTTATGACTAGAGGAAATCTGTCGGGACCACTTCTTCATGACTCTGAACTTGAAAAGACTGCTCGCAAAAATTGTAAAGAGGTTAGAGAAGCTAAGCAAAGTCAGAAAACTTTAATAGACGGTAAAAAGGAAAAGGATATTTCTGTGGAGATGGGTGACAATCTAAATAACCAGGTTTCTCCTGCTCTCCCTGTTGCTCTTCCTGATCCTCCTGTTCGTCAAGCTTTGTATGATTATGCTAAGCCTACTCTGATTAGGGCTGAAACGAGTATTGTCAGGCCGAATGTTAATGGAAAGAATTTTGAAATCAAGTTGAGTATAATTTAGATGGTACAACAATATGTTCAATTTGATGGTTTGCAAGATGAAGATCCGAATGCTCATTTGGCTAATTTTCTTGAGATTTGCAAAACTTTCAAAATTAATGGTGTTATTGATGACACCATATGCTTACGATTGTTCTCGTTTTCGTTGAGGAGCAAGGCAAAACTACGGTTAAATGCTTTACCACGAGGTTCTATCACTACTTGGGATCAAATGACTGAGAAGTTCTTGTTAAAATATTTTTCACCGGCTAAGACAGCTAAGTTGAGGAATGACATCTCTTCTTTTGCTCACTTTGATATTGAGACACTTTATGAAGCATGAGAGAGGTTCAAGGATTTATTGAGGTGTCCTCATCATGGGTTACCTTTATGGCTCCAAGTTCAAACTTTCTATAATGGTTTGAATCCCTCAACTAGACAGATGGTTGATTCAGCAGCTGGGGGAACTTTAAATAAAAAGACACCGAAAAAAGCCGAAGAATTTATTGAGGAAGTGGCATTAAATAATTATCAATGGCAAGTTACAAGAGTAAAACTAGTGAAGGCAGCAGGGATTTATGATGTTGATGTCGTTTCTATGTTGGCTCGTCAGGTTGAAACTCTTAATAAAAAATTTGATGGTTTGAATTTTTCTCAACAGGTACATCCAGTGATGCAGTGCAATGAAAATGGAGCGGGGATGATGAGTTCAGAATATTTCCATGAGCAAGCAGACTTTTTGGGTAATAATTCTAGACCTCAAAATAATCCCTACAGTAATACTTAAAATGCAGGTTGGAGAAATCACCCAAATTTTTCATGGGGTGGTCAAGGAAATCAAAGATCACAAATTCCTACTGGTTTTTAGCAGCCACATCAACAAGAACAGAAGTCTAACCTTGAAGATATGCTTGTTAAATTTATTTCAACTTCTAAAGCGAGATTTCAAAGTAATGAGACAACTTTAAAAAATATGCAGGCATCCATTCATGGTCTTGAAAATTAAATCGGACAGCTTGCTAAAATAATTCCGGAAAGATAGCTAGGTAGCTTACCTAGCAACACTGAACCAAACCCAAAGGAACATGCGAAAGCGGTTACATTGAGGAGTGGGAAAGAATTGGTTGAACCTGAAAAGAAGTTGAAGCAAAAATCTGATGAGAAAGATGATGAGGTAATAAAGACTGAGGAAATTCAAGTACTAGTGCTTAAAGAATATAAGCCATCAATTCCTTATCCGACAAAATTGAAGAAAGACCGCAAGGATGAACAATTCAGTAAATTTCTTGATCTTTTTAAACAATTACATATTAACTTACCTTTTATTGAAGCTCTTTTGCAGATGTCCACTTATGCAAAATTTTTAAAAGAGCTGCTGACGAATAAAAGGAAGTTAAAGGAGTTGTCCACTGTGGAGCTTAATGGGGAGTGCTTAGCTATTCTCCAAAATAAATTGCCTACTAAGCTGAAAGATCCAAGGAGTTTTACTATCCCTTGCTTTAGTGGTAGTTTAAATATTGAGAAAGAATTGGCTGATTTGGGTGCTAATATTAATTTAATGCCTTATAAAATGTTTAAGCAACTTGGTCTTGGGGAACCTAAACCTACTAGGATGAGTATTCAATTAGCTGACAGATCTGTTAAATATCCTAGGGGAATTACTGAGGATGTGCTTGTGAAAGTATATAAATTTATTTTCCTTGTTGACTTTGGTATACTTGACATGGATGAGGATGTTGAGGTACCTTTGATTTTAGGTAGACCGTTTTTAGCCACCGCTAGAACTATTATTGACGTGGGTAGTGGTAAACTTGTGCTTAGGGTAGGTGATCATGAGATTATTTTTCAGATTTATAACGCCATGCGATTTTCCCAAGAGCAAGATGATTCCTGTTATTTTATTGATTTTATTGATCATGCTGTTCAAAATTCTTTGCAGGAAATTGTTCATAAAGACACTTTAGAATTGTGTCTTGTTTAGGGAGGGGAGATCGATGGAGATAATGTTGTGATTAATGAGATGAAAAATAATCTAGATGCTAGTGAATCCCCAACGAGACGGAAAAATTTTGAGACCATTGAGGTAAGTAAAGAATTGAGGTTGAATCCTTCTATTGAAGAACCTCCTAAATTGGAACTGAAACAATTACCCAATCATTTGGAGTATGCATTTTTGGGGAATAATTCTACATTACCGGTAATTTTTGCTTCAGATTTAAAGCCGATTGAGAAAGAGGAGTTACTACAGGTGCTTAGGGAACATAAACGAGCAATGGCTTGAAAAATTTCTGACATTAGAGGAATTAGTCCTTCTTTTTGCACTCACAAAATTTTAATGGAAGATGAATATAAACCTTGTGTGTAGGCTCAAAGGAGACTAAATCCAAATATGAAGGAAGTTGTCAAGGCTAAGGTACTTAAACTTCTAGATGTCGGAGTTATTTATCCTATTTCTAATAGTACTTGGGTAAGTCTTGTGCAGGTTGTTCCTAAGAAAGGAGGCATGACTGTTGTGGCTAATGAGAAAAACGAGTTGATTCCGACAATAACAGTCACAGGATGGAGAGTTTACATTGATTACAGGAAATTAAATGATGCTACAAGGAAAGACCACTTCCCTCTACCGTTTATTGACCAAATGTTGGAAAGGTTATCTGGCCACATGTATTACTGCTTCTTGGATGGACTTTCTGGCTACTTTCAAATCCCAATAGCTCTTGAGGATCAAGAAAAGATGACGTTTACATGTCCCTATGGTATGTTTGCTTACCGACGAATACCTTTTGGATTATGTAATGCTCCTACTACTTTTCAGCGATGTATGATGGCTATTTTTGATGAACTTGTGGAAGATATTATGGAGGTGTTTATGGATGATTTCTCGGTATTCAGTAATTCTTTCCATTCATGCCTTAAAAATTTAAAATGTGTTCTAATGAGATGTGAAGAAACAAACCTTGTGCTTAATTGGGAAAAGTGTCACTTCATGGTTAAAGAGGGAATTGTTTTAGGACATAAAATTTCTAGAAAAGGGATTGAGGTTGATAAAGCAAAAATTGAAACTATTGAAAAATTACCTCTTCTTAAATTGGTTAAGGCTATTAGAAGTTTCCTAGGACATGCTGAGTTTTATAGAAGATTTATTAGGATTTTTCTAAAATAACAAAGCCTTTAACGAATTTATTAGAGAAAGATGTGCCATTTAATTTCAGTCAGGATTGTTTAGAGACATTTAACATTCTTAAGGAAAAATTAATTAATGCCTCGATTGTTGTTGCACCTGGTTGGAATTTACCCTTTGAACTAATGTCATGTGAGTGATTTTGCAGTAGGTACAGTTCTTGGACAGTGGAGGGACAAGCATTTTTAGCCTATTTATTATGCTAGCAAGACTTTGACAGAAACTCAAGCAAAAGAATTGCTAACCGTGGTTTTTGCATTTGATAAATTTAGATCTTATTTAATACTATCTAAAGTTATTATTTACAATGACCATTCTGCTCTTCGCTACCTTCTTGCTAAACCAGATTTAAAACCTCGACTTATTTGTTGGGTTTTATTGCTGCAGGAATTTGATTTGGAAATTAGGGATAAAACAGGAGCTGAAAATCTTCCAGCTGATCATCTCTCGAGGCTCAAAAATCTACATCTTGAGAAGCTTAATGAAGGTATGATAAATGATTCGTTTCCTAAAGAACAACTCTTGGTAGTAAGTGATTCTGATGGTCCTTAGTTGGCAAACATTGCGAATTATTTAGTTGCTAAAACTTTACCAAAAGATTTGACTCATCATCAAAAGAAACGATTCTTTGTTGATGTGAAAAATTATTTTTGGGAAGATCCTTTTCTTTTTTGTGTGTATGCAGATCAAGTGATTCGAAAATGTGTTTCGAATATCGAAGGGAATAAAATTTTAGAGCATTGTCACTCTGAACCAACAGGAGGACACTACAGTGGAATTCGTACTGCACATAAGGTCCTTGAATCAGGTTTTTATTGGCCCACTCTATTCAAAGATGCGAACAGGTATGTTACTTCTTGTGATAAATGCCAGAGAACAAGTAATATTTCCAAGCGTGATGAAATGCCTCAAACTTATATGCTTGCATGTGAAATCTTTGATATTTGGGGCATTGATTTTATGGGACCGTTTCCTAGTTCTTATGGAAATAAATATATACTTGTAGTAGTGGATTATGTGTCGAAATGGGTGGAAGCTCGGGCTTTACAAACTAATGATGATAGGGAGGTAGTTAGATTTCTAAAAAAACTTTTCTCTCGATTCGGGACACCTAGGACAATCATTAGCGATACGGGTACACATTTTTTTAATGCTTAATTTGATAAAATTCTTAAGAAGTATGATATACATCATAGAATAGTTACCCCTTATCATCCTCAAACTAGTGGTCAAGTTGAGGTGTCAAACCGAGAACTAAAACGTATCTTAGAGAAGACCATAGAGACTAATAGAAAGGATTGGGCTTACGCTCTACGGGCTTATAGGACTGCATTCAAAACTCCCATAGGAACATCTCCTTACAGACTTGTTTATGGGAAAAGTTGTCACTTACCATTTAAACTTGAGCATAAAGCATTCTGGGCAATTAAATTTTTAAATTTCAATTTTAAACTTGCAGGTGAAAAGAGGATGCTCCAACTGAACGAGCTAGATGAATGGTGTGCTAATGCTTATGAGAGTTCGAGATTATACAAAGAGGCGGCAAAGCTACGTCATGATTATCGGCTAAAGCAACCTAAACAATTCGCCATTGGAGATCGAGTTCTTTTATTCAATTCAAGGCTCAAACTCTTTCTTGGGAAGTAAAAATCAAGATGGTCAGGTCCATTTGTGGTCAAAACCATCTTTCCCTACGGTATAATAGAGGTAACACATCCTAAATACAATACATTCAAGGTAAACGGTCATCGACTTAAACTTTATTTTGGTGACGATTTTAATACTGTGATAAAGGAGCTTCGGCTTCAAGATCTGCCTCAATCATGAATTTAATTAAATAGGGAAGTCAAGCTTAGACTTTAAACAAGCGCTTATCGGGAGGCAACCCGAGTATTTAGACTTATGTTTATTTTAATTTTCCTTTATTTATTTTTATTCAGATGATTTTGTTTTTAATTTGCAGGTTTTATTACTCGAAAACTCAAAGAATTCTCACATGGGATGGACACACGGTCGTGGTGTGGTCCGTGTATTACACACGACTAGGAAACATGGGCATGGGAGAAGCACAGACAGGCCCACGGCCTACTCACACGGACATGTTCCAAGATCGTATGTCCACTGGAGTTTAATTTTGCAAAATTTTGAAATGACACACGGCTTATAGACATGGGCATGTTTCGAGACCGTGTGTCCACTGGAGTTATTTTCTAAAATTTCGAAACGACACACGGCTGATACACACAGGCTGGGATAAACGAAGACAGGCCCACGACCTCCTAACACGGGCGTGTGACTGATCGTGTTCCTATTGGAGAATAATTTCATAAAAACTACGAAATAACACACAGTTTATAGACACAGGCGTGGGAGAAGCGAAGACAGGCCCACAGCCGTCACATACGGGCATGTTTCAAGACCGTGTGAATGCTGGAGCTTTATTTCTGAAATTTCGAAATAGAACACGGGCTAGAGACATAGGCGTGTTCCAAACCGTGTAGACACTCAAATTTAGTTGCTTGTTTTTACCGCCCACGCCCTTTTACCTCTCTCAAACCCTAATGTCCTAAATTTTACCCTCCCCTCACACCCTCCCCTTACCTGCGTCATTTTCCCCTTTCTCCTAACCTTTCTTCTCCAACCTTTCCTCCTCCTCTTATCCTAACCCTTCATCTCTTTCTTTACCCTCCACCCCACAACCTCAACTGCAACCACAATCCACCGCCACCCCTTTCCTTATCCTAGCCGGCCAAACCTCAACACGCCCGCCCACACATGCCCTCTACTATTTGGCCGCACACCTCATGCAGGATCTGCGCGCATCGTCACCACTCCGTTTGAGCCGTCATCGACCACTCACTATTTGCTCTTCCCTTTTCTTTATTTTGTTTATTTTCTTTTCTTTTCTTTTTATTTTATTATTTCTTTTATTTCATTATTAGTTGTTTAGATTTATTATTATCATTATTATTAGTATTATTATTATTATTTTTAATATTATTATTGTGCTTTATATTATTATTTCTATTATGGCCATTATTTTTTTATATTGCTATTGGTTTGGTGTTTAAATTCATTCGTAATTGCCATTATTTGTACAGTTTGATAATTTCTGGCATCTTCTATGGCTGTCATGTACATGATTTTTGCCTAAAATGGGCTGAGTTTGCTCTTTTTCTATCTTTGATATTAAAATTATTCTTGTTTTTAAGGAATATTATGCACAACACTCGGAAAGGCAAAACTAAGGTCGCAGTCCCCGCTTCAAAAAGGCGGAAGACTATTAGGGCGACTTCTTCGTCCCCTGCCACTACCGAGACTCGCCACAAATGTCTTCGATTTCCACCGGGTCCTTACGAGGATTGTTATCAGCTCCTTCGACAGCATCCGTTGGATTTGGGATGATGTATTGATTGGGCCGCTTTAGAGGCAGTTCACTTAGCCACTGATGTTCGTGCACTACTTGAGGTTGCTCCTTGGGATTGGTTGTTTACTCTCATTGAACCTACTTATTCAGAGCTGACCTTTGAGTTCTGTTCCACCTTCTAGTTTCAGCATATCATGTCGAGACATGATGAGCCACGTACTATCTCTTTTCGATTAGGTAGTCGGATACGATATATGAATGTGCCAGATTTTGGAGTAGCATTGGTTATTTACACTGAGGAGTTTATGAGCACCTCTGATTTCCCTACCCTTCATCGACACTAGTATCATCCTCCATTTGCTTGTTGGGAGGACATGTTAGTGACATTAGCACCTTACAACTCGAGCCAATCGAAAGCGACTTCACTACCTCCTGCCCTTCGGTACCTTCATGCTCTTCTTGCACATACTTTGACAGGTCAAAGGGAGAGTTCAGGTGTGGTTAGTACGACTGATGTTTATTTCTTGTGGTGTATGATGACACGACTTCCTATCGATGTTGCCTATTTCATAGCTCTGGCATGTCGGCATCAGTCTGATCGTAATAGAAAGGATCCAATTTTCTTGGGTCCTTATGTTACTCGGTTGGCGAGATACTTTGCGTTGCTCGACACACCAGAGCAGGTATCCTCATTTACACTGGTTGGGCAGATGGTCCCACAGGGATTGCCTATTATGAGTAATATGCGGATGATACGTCCCCAAGAGGGCCGGGGTAGTACTCGATACATATTTGTTCGCGATGATCTTCACGACGAGTCTGAGGATTATTTTGATGATGATGCACCTCCACATGAGGAGCCCGCTCGTCACCCACCTCTACCGAAGCACAGTGTTTCTAACTCGTATGTTACTCGCGATTAGTTTGAGCAGTTTGAGCGGCACATGATTGAAAAGATTGATTCTCTCATTCAGCTTCATCGTGAGATCGATGCAGAGAGGAGAGCACAGTACGATCGCTTATATGTTGAGTTACAGAGGCTCCATGTTTCTTCTTCTGTCAATGCACCGCCTGATACTTTCGAGTAGCACAACGACGATGTTTGATTACTTTCAGTTTATTCCTTTTATCCGTTGTTTTTTTCATTTTTTGGTTTTTATTCTTTGTGACTTCCTTCGTTGAATTGTTTAGTTGCACTAAGAAAGTTTCATTATTGATTTGCTGATTGATTTTCTCGATTAACTCTTTCTCTTACTTATTTTTGTCTATTCTTGTCTTAGTATTTGGAAAACTACACTTTTAGTTTCGCTACGTTGTCGGCTCTAATACTTCAGAACAACACTCCAACGGAATTATCTTCATTCAGGGCAGTTTCAATTCCTTTTCTCCTTATGATATTTTGTTTCTTTCTATTCCTACATTGAGGACAATATACATCTTAAGTGTGGGGAGGTTGATTGTGATTGTGCTAAAATTTCTGAATTATTTATTGTGTTTAAGTATTTTTCTCATACCCCATTAGAGTTAATTTCTGCTATTTGGAATTTTAATTGATTTTGTTTTGATTTGATTTGTGAATCTTTTATGAATTGGGTCAATTAATCTTTAAGATATGAGGGAGTCAAGCATGATAAGCTATTTTTAGAATTAAATATTTTAGGTTGTCTTCCTAAATTTAATTATTATCTTGAAATTTTGAAATTCCATGTTTGACATCAAAACCATAATTTTTGTGAGCTTTTGAGCCTATAGAGCATATATTTTATTTCGTGCTCATTTTATTTTGGTTGTGTGTATGTCAAATTTATTTGTTATTCTAGAATTTGCTTTGATTATATATGTTGAGACCACATTATTGATTTGATATATTGATATGATAGAGGCACTTAGGATTTACCCCCCTCAAAGATGATAAAAAAAATACCCATACAATTAACCCCTAGTGAACCCCATTGAGCCTAACATCGTCTTATTCATTCAACCCATAATACTAACCCATGATCCATATATACGTGGTATATTTACTCCTTTATTGACTCCCTTTTTGTCGAGATTTGATTTGGTTAAGTTGCCTAACTATGTTCCACTATCTGAATTGCTGAATTTTATTGTTTAAGAAAAAAAAAAGAAAAAAACAGAAAATTGAGGGAAAAAAAAACAAAAACATGTCTGAGCTAGAATCATTAGTTCCATATACTGTTGAAAAGCTCATGCTTATTATTTATTATTCATGTTGATACATATTTTTTCAATTCAGTAACTGATTGTTTTTTTTTTCTAGTTTGGTAACTTATCAACTCGATCTCGATTTTAACCAATTATTCTAGCCTTTTTCATACCTTTAACCTTAGCCCCATTACAACCTTATAAAGACCTCCTGATTGGTGTGTCATTTCATTCAACAGTGGTGGAGATTTGATTTTCAAGCAAGCTTATGGTAATAACATTTTGTGTTTGACAATTGAGTGCTTATTTAATAAACCTTAAACACTTGAGTGCTTTGAGTGAATCTTTAGTGAGGATGTCAATTCTTGTTAATTTTGAATTTAAGGTAATTATTTAGATAAGGGGAGATACCTATATTTTTGTGCTAAAAATTTTGCAGCTTAGATTGCTTGAATATTTAGTGTTCTTTTAGATGAATTCCCAATGCATGATTGTTTGCAATTTATCCTGAAACATTGTTGATAAAAATGAAGAATTGAGAAAGTTAACTTGAATGTGGGTTGAGAATTTTTCTTGAGGACAAGCAAATGCTTAAGTGTGGGGATATTTGATAAATGCAAAAAGTAACATGTTTTAGCCTTATTCTTAATGCACTTTTTTGAATGATTAATCAATTTAAAATGAATTTTATGTTCATAATCCTTTAAATTTATGTTTCTATAATTAGGAAAGCATTTAGAAGCGAAAGGAGCGAAAAACAAGCGAAAACCGTACAAAAAGAGCAGATTTTAGGAGCCACACGAGCTGGACATATGGTATTGGACTAAATCGAAGACAAAAAGGAGAATTTGGGGCAAAAGTGTGAATGTGGAAGAGTTAGTAAGAGATTGATTGAAAATATTACTTTATTTAAATTTTATTAGGATTAATATTTAGGATTATTGTTTATATTTATCTTTTAGGCTTTATAATTTATAGTTTAATTTGGATCCAATTAGGGAATTATTGTTTAGATTTAATTCAAATTATCTTTTTAGAATTTAATTTGGATCCAACTAGAGTTTTTCATGTATTATAAATAGGGGATGAAGTGATATGAATAAGCACTTCCAATTTTTTGTAAAATCCTCCATTCCTTAAACACTAGCCGTCAGAAATTATTGAAGGAAACAACTGAAGAAACACCATAGAAGCCATCTTGGAAGCAGATCTCCACAAAGATTAAAGACCTCTTTCTAAATTCTTTTGATTTTATTATGAGTTTTTTCTCATCTTGTGGTTATATTGTTTTTGAGATGTTTCCATTTATTAGCATGAACTAAATTCCTAAATACCTAGGGGAGATGAACCCTAGGATGAATTCTGTCGTTTGATTTTTGATTTTACGCAATAAATACTTAGATTTTGTTCTCAATTATGTGTGCTTAATTCTTGATTTAATATTATTAAGATATTAATTCTTGTTTGATGTGCTTAAATCAGAGGAGGAATAGACCCGGTTTAAGAGTACATCTAGAATAATTTAGTGGAGTTGCATGCAATCCTAGAAATAGGACAACATAAATCAACCGGATTAGAGTCAAATCTAATAGGGGAATCCATAGATCGAATTAATGCGATAATAGGGGTTTTAATTAGAAAGAAATTTCAATTAATCAACCTAGAGTCAGTTGCTTTTATGCTTGAATACAGGTATTAGCATAATTTAGGGATTTTTACGGAACAAAATACTAGTGAATAAATTGCTTAATTCAGAATGATAATGGCAGATGAAATCTAGGTGGAATCTTTCTTGGGTATTGTTTGCTTCTTGGTATAAAAACACTTATTATTTCTCGCTTTAATTTTTAAATTAGTTTAGAACAATCACTTTATTCAACCGGTTAGATAATAGGAAGACAGTTATTACTAGTACTTTTGGTCCTCGTGGGAACGATATCTGTGCTTACCATAACTATACTATTAACTGATAGGTGCACTTGCCTTCGTCATATTTTTAGTTAAGTTTCGACTGCATCATTATATAACATACTTTAATTATGTATTGCGTACAATAGCATGAGTAAATTATTTAATTGATTTGCAAACAAGATTGTAATTGCGCTAGCAAGGAATGTGACATTTCATATCTAGGACCCAACAATTGGGCCAGGTATGGAGTGTTACCTTTAATAGTATCAGAGTTACAAGTTTCGTCGATTCTTGGACTAAATCGAGTACGAAACTGAGTCTAGAGGTACATGTCAAGGTCAAGTCAAGATTGAATCGAGATTTGGATGTTGATTATATATTGTTTTGTTATATTGCTAAAAATGTCTGACGAATTGAGATATTATAACTACCCGAATTTTAGTGGTGTCGAAAAATACGATTTCAGAACCTCATTTTCATAAACCAAGTCCGTATAAAATAAGAATATTTATAGAGTTAATATGAAAATATAATAAAGATCGATTAAGTAATTAAGTCGAAAAAGAAGTTAATTAAAACATAGGGACTAAATTGTAAAAGGCAAATTGCTATTGAGTTTTAATTAAGAAAAGGCTTGGGGACTTATATGGTAACTATCCAAAGGACTAAAATGGTAAATTAACCAATTTTAAATATGAATTAGTGGGATGTGATGATGGATACCATGAATTATAATTATAATTAATAAATAAACAATTAACTTAATTAATTAAACAACACATGATTAATTAGTTAATTATTCCTTAATTAAAGTACATATATATAAGTTAGTGGGAATGAATAAATTTTTATCATCTTCCCTAAGGTCGTACCTCCATTGAAGTAGAAAAGAAAGAAAACATTCAACTTTCGACCATTAATTAAGTCATTAAGCCATTTTTTATTTGATTTTTTATGGAAATTGAATCATGTGGGCTTGATTTAGCTAGTTCATGCATCAATTTGTTCAATTTTTAAGTTGTTAGCAAATTTCCATTGTAGAAAAATTGATGAATTAGGCTTGAAATTGATAGACATTAAGCCTAGATCATGATAAGGGCTAAATTGTAAAACTAATTAAGCTTGTTAGATAAATTTGATACATTAGGGACTAAATTGAATAAATTAAAAACCTACCATAAAATTGGACTATGAATAGAGAGTATTGGGTCCCTAATGAAAGAATACGAAGTCATATTTTGATCCGATGTAAGATAACGAAAAATACGCATGTCTTGAGTATAATGACTAAATTGAATAAAATAAAAAATATGCTTAACTTTGTATTCGAATGTGAATTGAATGAAATATGATATTATTTTATTCATTGAATTATTGAACGTAGCTAGAGACGATGTCGGGTCGTCATGAGAGAAACCTTACACAATTTATTTCATAATTCGGCTAAGACTAGACACTTGACTTAGACTCACATGCATAAATATATATATATATATATATATATCGATCATATGAACATAAGACACCATTTAATTAATAGACACACATGCACATGACACACGCATATATGTAACATTTATGAACAAATGACCCAATCATGATATCATACGCATATATATATATATCGATCATATGAACATAAGACACCATTTAATTAATAGACACACATGCACATGACACACGCATATATGTAACATTTATGAACAAATGACCCAATCATGATATCATACGCATATATTTACTTACAACATGTGATAAAAGCAGCAACATAAAATGACAAACACTTCACATGTATATAATTAACCCACATGCTACAGACTCACGCACAAACAAAATTAACACATTAAATATAACGCAAGATAAAATCTGTGGAATAAGTTAAAATGCAAACTTATGAAATCCTTAATAATTCAAAGGTCTTGTAAAAGTTAACCCATTGATCATCCAGGCACATTAGATAATTCATCCAACATTTGGGTCAACATTCGTTTTCAATTTGGCCCAATTAAGATACGATTAGTTTAGGCTTGCTCACAACGACCACACATAGGCCCAATAAATATTTCTTTGACTTGCTTGGTTCGGACCCCATAGTTGGCTCACATGGCAAGTACAAAGATTCAAATTTGATTTTGACCATTGCTTGACAAATTGGGCCTCGAACATTTGGTTCAAAATAATCTTGTTTTGTCTTAGCAAAAATCAATTCAGTCTTGGTGCACAGAATCACATCAATCCAATAAAGGAGGTTACCGGTGGTTCGATGGTAGTGGCCGACGATTGTTGGCGATGGCAGTAGTAGTCGACAATGGCCGATGATGGTGGTCGGTGATGGCCGACGGAGGCTGACGGAAGGTCGATGGTGGTACGGCGATAACCAATGGTGGTGAGATGATGGCAATGATAACGACCCGATGGCAGCGAAAGTTTGTGGTAACGATAATAGTTTGACTGTAGGTCCTTTTAGTGTTTTTCAAGTCATTTGTGGTTTAAGGGAAAACTCCAAAAATCAAGGTATTTGGCTTTCACCTAAAGACCCAAAGTATTCTTTGGGGTAACAATGATAATTTTTCCTTTATTATTTTTCTGGGATGGAAAAATCATTTAATTTTATGTTTTTCTATGATAGTGAAATGATATTTAAATGGTTTAAATATAAGTTTGGTACTTGAACTTATCCACTTCTTCTAAATTGGTACTTAAGTTTTTTTTCTCCTAAATTAGTATCTAATTTTTTTTTCATCAACTAGTTTGATATTTTTTTCAACACCGTTAAGTTTGGGACCGATGGTAGTACCAGACAATGACACTTGTTATTAGTGACATCATAATGATGTCATCCTCTAAAATTTAAATTTAAAATTATTAATAAATTTAAAACTATATACAAAAATAATAAAAATGTACTAACCGTTTCTTTTCTTTCTCATATTTCTTTTCTTTCCTTTCCCCCATTTCTCCTCATCTTATTTTCTCCTTCTTCCTCCTTCAACCGTAGCCAGCACCTAGCCTATGCCACCATGATTGGCCGCTTTTCTAACCCGAAAGTGGCACCTAATTGTTGCTCTCCATTCCATCCTTTGAATGCTCTGATTAAATTTCTTGGAAAATTTCCTAAAAGCCATAAGAATGCCTTCAACTTTTGAACTTCTCTAACGTCGATTTGAAGATTCAACCATTGAACCATCTTGTAACTTCGACCACGACTTCTCCTTGATATGATGAACTTCTTCACCCCTTAGATATCTCAAATGGGTTTCACCGCTCATATCTCTCAAATGGGTTGGTTGTTATAGTCATGGTGGTCGGTATTTGGCCTTTTACTAAATCATTTTCTACAGCCATATGGTTTGAGGGTCTTGGTATTATGAAGGATTGAAGGGTTGGTTGATGGGGGTTAGGAGTTCCTAGCTTGGGGGAGTATTTAATTGAGCTATCTCACTAATGCAATTCGATGCTTCTTACGTCGAAGGTCAACCAATCGTCCCTCAAAGCCCTTTCTCGAGACACTTTTTCTTAGTCCATTTGCTTTTTCCTTTTCGATGCCATTTCTTATTTCCCCTTTAGATGTGACTTCCTCTATCAAATCAAAGAGCGGCTATTCACCATCAAGAAAGACAGTAAGCCAAGGAAAGGAAAAATGCAAACAAAATTGTTGCATATTCGGGGGGTTTTCACAATTTCAAATTTGAGTTTTTATTTGGTTTTGTTTCTTGATATTTTATTTGGTTTTGTTGAATATCCATTTCAAGTATTCATTTAATAATTTTATTTATTTGCATGTCTATCTATTATCTTGAATCAAGGATTATTGGGTTATTGATGAATGTTCTTTAATTTTCTTCAAATTTATTTGCAAAATCTCATAAATTCTGAGAACATGTTATCCTTTAATGTGAAAAAAAAAACCTGAGTGGAAATAAAATCTATAAAACTCAAGTTGAACAAATCCAACTCAAATAGAAACTAATTAATAAAAGCTCTGAGAAAGAATTCTTTTTAGAAAATCTGAGATATTCAAAAATAGACAAAGAAATGAAGCAAGAGGTGAAATATAATGCAAGTAAAGGGAAATGGAACAAATTTATGGAGATAGTCAGAAAATCTAAGAAAGAATTTTTTTTAATTTATCATTTTTATATATTTTTTTAGATTTTTAATTTTAAAAAATTATTATATTTAAATATTTTTATTGATTTTTAATATAATTTTTAAATTATGACATCATCATGATGTTATTAATGACACGTGTTGTTGTTTGGTACTACCACTTGTCACAAACTTAACGATGTTAAAAAATACCAAATTAGTTGACGGAAAAAAAATCAGGTATAAATCTAGGACAAAAAAAACCTTAAATACCAATCTAGGAGAAGTGGACAAATTTATGTACCAATTTTATATTTAACCCTATTTAAATTGATTGCAAAGTATGTTCATGTATATGCATGATAAACATGCCATATAGTTTAGGAAAAGAATGCAATAAGTACTTGTCATGCATTTATCAATCACTCACGATTGAAACCAGGCATAAAAGATCTTGCATGGTTTTAAAAGATTGAGTGGAAGAAGGTCCTTAAACAAGACCTACGAACTCCGTCGATGATCTCTTGTGATGACATGAAATGAACCTGCCCAAGGTAGATGTTGTCATGCGGATTTCACTTAGGAGATTTCCTAAAAGAAAGAAGAATTATCTTGTGATCGTATGATACTTGGTCAATCACATTGTAGGTATTATCACGTGATATGACAAGAAGTTTTTCCTTAAAAAGGACAACTAGTCATAGAATGCTGCTCGATGAGATTGTCCCAAGATGGCTCATTTGTTGTACATGATGTGATAGGTGTTAAGTTGATGGTTATACACTCAAGATTATTCTAGTTAAGTAACTTCCCAAGAAGCTATACTTAAGTTAGAATGATGGCCAAACATGAAGCGATTATTATTACGTGTGAATGCCTAAAGAATTAGGTTCATGTATTAATTGGATGGAAATCCATGTTCTTACTTGTAACACCCCATACCTAAACCAATCATCGGGTCTGAGCTATAAGGTGCCGCATTTATTGCCGGAGCAAATACGATCAAATATAATACGATTCACTTTCTTAAGCATACAAACAAAAGAATTATAAACAAAAATTACAATAAATAATCATCCTCGGGTCTTATACGAGCTTACAAAGCTTTAAAGTTAACCCGAAATCGAATCAAGACTGAATTGTAAAAGTTTCAAATTACAAGATTAACGTTGCAACGTGAGGGAGTTTCTCGTCGCGACGTGACATACTATTTTGGTCTTGTCGGGAAAATGAGGTTCCTCATCTCACTGTGACATTATAGGTCATTTCTCGTCGCAACGACATACGTTTGATGTCGTGACGTCACATACTATTTTTGCAAATTCCCTTTGTTTAACATCCTAGAATTTTCCAAACTAATTGATAGACACACAGTCATCATGATCACCTCATGTTTGCAATATATTCACATCAATTTATGCAACCCAATGCCTTTTCTAACATTAGGCAAATACCATATCATCTATAACTATGTATCCAATACTAAACATTCAAATCATGTTCATTCTTACCTAATTCACTAAATTCATTAATATTTCTAACATCAATTGATTGACTGGTAATGCGCCTTAACCTTAATCTGGTAATGGAGACGGGTTATGAGTGCTACATTTATTGGTATCAAAGCTACGATTTAGTCGATTCTAGGACTGAACGTTACATGTATTGTGTCTAGAAATACATGTCACTTTATAACATGTGATAGTGTAATGACTCCCAGTCAGTTTGATTTGTTCTCTTATAGATTAAAGATGTCAACTGAATTCAATCGAGCAGATTCTGACGGAGTACATAATTATGTTCCAGCCACCGATCAAGGGGCTACGCATAATGTGCCTAAGTTTTAAGGGCTTAAAGAAAGTTCATAGTGATTTGTTATTAAATGTAATTCATTGTAATTTATATTCCTGCTTTCTAGTTTATTGATTTATATGTGTGTGTGTGTGTGTGTGTGAAATTACTTTGGTATTCTAGTACCATTATCATCCATTCGTTTGAAGCACTAGCAAGAAACATCATATGTTGAAAGCCTGTTCGCTTTTGATAGATTAGATACTCCACCATCTACACTGGTTATACCTGTTTCATTCTGAGTATTTTCTAGACATTACGCAACTTTCTCTCTCTTGACCTTTCCTCACGTCATCACTTTTTTTTGGATGGATCTTTGTTTGACATTTAATTTGGACTGCCAGTTTGGTCCAACTTCTTAAGCAACATTTCCAGTCCATGATGTTTAGCTAGGCAGAACAAGGGTTTGAAAAACAACTTCTAGGTATTTTAAATGTTTAGAATGCGTTTATGGAGATTAAAAGCTGAAACTTCAACTTTAGAATTCTAAAAGAGTTACTATGTTAAATTGGCAGAGAAATTTAATACAAAGTTCTTATAGACAAATTATGTTTTATGTTATTAGTTATTTTAAATGATTTTAGTACAACAAAAATTTTCCAATAGCTTTAATCTGACAGTAATTTTTGCTGCCACTCTTGCGAAAGAGATCCTTATTCTATCAAATATTTTGCTAATCTCGGCTTTCATCCTTCACACCTAAATGATGACACTAATACTGGTTAGAACATGCTTAGGCACCTCATTGATTTCTCAATCGTTGTCTTTAAAGTTTCCTAGTTCGATCTTGTGGAGCACGAGGTCCTAGAGATATTCTGGATTTACATGAATATATTTCAGAACTTCATTAGGATTTCTTATTAAGTTTACTAAATAAACTGAAGAGATTTTATATAGCCTTAATTTTGAAAAATATTTTAATTAATATTTTCATCACTCTGAATATTTAGACCTCGTTTTCCTTTTTTTTGTTTTTCTTTTGATTCTGGCTATTCCAGTATCAGGCAACAATTTTAAATTCTAACTTTCTTTTACTTTGAAGAGAAAAACCGTAAACCTCCATTGTTAAACATTAAGAGGTTCGACCAAGCTCCTATTTAACTTTAGGTGAGTTTTTGATATTTTTTTATTGATTTATATGTTTTTGAATTTGTTTTAACTTAATCTAGCTATTTTGGGGTTGATTTGTGAAATGATTAAAAGTTTGAGGATTTACTATGAATGAGATAGGTGTAAATTGTGAACTTAGTTGATAAATCCTTGAGTTTGAAGGTCAAGTATAAATATTTTGTTAAATAATTTTGATGATTTTGTGTTTATGGATTTATTTGAGAAAATAGGTAAAAATGTAAAGTGAATAAAAGGAAATGGTAGAAAATTTGGGTTATTATAAACTCATAATAAAATGGCTAGTTTGATTATTTGCATGGATGGTGATTAAATTATAAACTTTGGTTAAAGGACTTAATTGCATGATAGTTAAGATGTTAAGATAATTTTCTGATTTCACATTAAGATGAGTTGTAAACTAGAATTAAATATTTTAAGTTATTGGAATGATTAAATTAATGAGAATTATTATCTAGATCAAGAAACGAAGCAATCAGATTTAATTCGAGGAAAAGTTAAAGTTCAGTATAGTCGTCGGCTTTGTTTGGCAACTGTTTTAGTCGAGGTAAGTTCGTAAATTTATCAAATTAATTATATGTTATTTTTGTAATTTAAAACATATCTATTAAAGTTGTAATTGAGTTTAAATACTTGAAATAAGTATGTGATGAGTTAGATTAAGTGATGATGATGTGAAAGTTGAGTATTATGATTTAGAAAATGTGAAATACATGGATATAATTGAATTCATGTGACAAAGAAATATTTAATTAATCAAATGATATGTTAGTTATTATTTATGTTATTTTTATTAAATAAGGACTATAGGGTTGGATGCTCGTAATGGTATAATGTAAAGTAAATTTCTAACTGTGCTTACTTTATTTCGATATTAATGTTGATGAATTTACCTATATACATGTGAAATTTATATATTGAAAAGTAAATAATTATGAGATGCATAAATGAGTTAAGTGAAGTAAATTTCAATTGATCAAATAAAAGTTTTGAACGTAATGTTTTTCATCTGAATAGCTAACGAGCGTAAACATTTTGACTGAGCTCCTGCATGTATTACGGACTCAGGTTATTATGAGATACGGTTTTAGCTTAGAGTAGTTATCCGTTGTTATTTTATGTGTTACCTAGCTGTAGCTAAGCTAGTGTTATATGAGCGGTCATTGGTTAAATTCGAAAGGATAACCTGACACAATCATTCTGATTCTGATTAGCTAACGAGCGTAAACGTTCTATACTTATGTCATTGGTTAAATCCGAAAGGATAACCTGACACGATCATTTTGATTCTGATTAGCTGATGAGCATAAATGTTCTGGACTTACGTATTGAATACTTTTATAAGGATCCATCAAAATAATAAAAGTTAATTACTATGATAATATTCAAAGGAAGTGTTAAAGGTTTCTAAGTATAAATACTTGGAATTTATATGAGATTGACTCTGAATTATTGATTTATGTTGAACATCGATGGTTTATAAGGATTAAATATTCTCTAACCTAGAAGATATTTAATCTGGTTTAACAGATGTTAAAGGCTTAAATGAATATGTGTATATATATGAAATGAATATGGTCAAGATATGCGAATTTGAAAATGTTGATTACAAATGGTTGAAATGAGAAAATATGTTTATTGAACATATGATGGATGATGTGTATATATATATATACTTAATGCATTATTATTACAAGTTACATTAATTGTTGAAATTATATATTTTTTTGTGACACTCACCAACCTTGTGAGGTTGCATTGATAGGAAGGAAATATAAGTATAAGATTTAATGAATCTTTATATGTTAAATGTATAAAATGAAATGGTTATAAGGAAAAGTCTATAGGGAATGATTACATGAAATGGTATGTGAATTTACTATGTGAAAATATATGTATGAATTGAGGTATTAGATTTAGATAAATGAAATGAAAGGTGATTATTATATGTAAATATGATGTTTAGTTTATATGCCAAATGTGTTGATCATGTATAAAATTGATATCATGACAAAGTCATATGTTTACATACGAATTCACTAACCTTGTGAGATTTGTGATGTGTATAGATAATTAATGAACTTATGATCATGATATTGAATTATCTTGTAAAAGGTTTAATATTACCTCCCTTATGGTAAGTGAATTTAAGTTTATTACAAATTTACAAAGCTTTAAGCAAGCTTACTTGTTTGATTTTTCTTCCTTGCAGACTGTCGAATACGAGCTACAGATTTGATTACTCTTGGAGGTCACACTATTTGGTCATTAATCGTTTATGTTGTTTCAATTATAAGTGGCATATAATTTGGATGTTTTTTAATGTGTTTTAAGGATGGTAAAATTGTTGTATTGGTTTAGGTCCCTAAACAAATAGGTGAAGTTTGAGCTTCATTTTAGTCATTTTGGATACACCTGATCTGGCACACGGCCTGGTACACGATCGTGTGATCCATTTTAGTGACCACACACAGTTTGACACACGGTCAGCGACACGGCCGTGTGTCCCTTTTTCGAGCAAGCACACGGGCCGACACACGGCTGTATGCGCCTGTTCCTTAAATTTTTCAACTTTTTCTTAAATTTTCTGATTTGATTCCAATTAGTCCTGAATTTTTTCTAAGCTATTTTTAAGGCCTAAAAGGCACGATTTTAAGTTCAAATGTATACGTATGATATGGGATATGAGATTGTATAATTTAAGTTGAATTATTATACAATAATATGAGATTAAGTGTTTGTTTGACTGGTAATGCCCTTTAACCTTAATATGGTAACGAAGGCGGGTTATGGGTGTTACACTTGGGATCTTGATTGGAACCTAACCTGCACATGGAAGAACAAATCGTACGCTGAATGATAAAGCTCTGTGGTATTTCCATAACTCAAGTCAATATAACATAAATGTTATTCAAATGAAAATAATCAATTCATTTGATTATTGCATATCTTACTTTATAACACTTATCTAACCATCATATTTCATTCCATACATATTTAATCATTTCATATCACCATTTATAAACATATACTCAGATAAATATACATTCAACAATTTATATATTCAAATCCATCTCATTAATTTAATCATTTTCGATTATATTGGATCGTAAATACTCAATCGGCCTTCAGGGCTCATTTTCGACTCACATTGCATGATCTTTTATATACTATCACATATCAAGTTTCATAAGTATGCAACTATACCAAATCAATTCACATGTCATATCCAACCTAACATATAGCCAAATCAAATTAATATAATTCTATTAACCTGACACATATTTTCAAGACGGATACTCAAATTAGTCAATCTATATCCCAAACTAGCACCGCAATGCATCATCAGATAAACTGAAGGAAATATACAAGCACGCATAGTGCATCATCAGATGTACCAAAAAATGTATACTGGAACTCATAGTGTATCATCGGACAAATCGAAGAAATTATACTGGCATGCATAGTGCATCATTGGACAAACCAAAGCAATTATACTAGCACACATAATGCATCATCGGATGTATTGAAGAATGTATATTGACACTCATAGTGCATCATCGGACAAGCCAAAACAATTATATTGGCACGTATAGTGCATCATCGAATAAATCAAAGCAATCACACTAACACGTAAGTGCATCACCGGATGTATCTAAGAAAACATGCTAGCACGGAAGTGCATCATCGACTAGACCAAAGTATAGACCTATACATTAAATAGAGTAACCAATTTCCAATCAGATAGTTCAATTCACATCCCATGATTCTCAATTCAACATCAATTCATCAAGTCATCATGAAATATAACATAATTCAACTCAATTTCATACCAATTCCTTATATTAGATAAGTCATACAACTTTCTATTCTATTCAATTTAGTCCCTATCTCGATATTCAATTTCAACCATAACATTTCAACTTAATAACCATTAATAACTTACCTAAATGATATATAATGCAATATATCATGAATATGAAGTAACTAGATTGGTCTCGGGTCATAGAGATACAAATCGAAAGCTCTGTTACTCATCATTAGCTCTCGCCTTTTCTTTCCCATTCGACAGTCATGTGTTGTTTTTAATTATTGTTAAATAAAGCCTTATTAATATAACAAATTAAAGTGTTTTTGAATAAAAGTAAAGTTGAACAAATTGATAAAATCAAGTTGAAATGGTTTCAATTGAGTCAAACATTTTCAAATATGTTTTAACCATTTCCAAACAAGTTAGAATTGCTCCAGGACAAAAGTATCGATACTTTTTGTCTAAGTATCGATATTTTATGAGATATCGATACCGTTCTGTTAATTGAGACCAAATTGACATTCTATTTTCATTATTTTTCAAACAATTTCAAAAAGTATCGATACCTTTTCAAAAAGTATCGATACCTTTTATCAAGTATCTATACAACTCCAACGGTTACTAAATCTGAATTTATTACAAAAATTATCGGTACCCTTTTAAGGTATCAATATTCAAAGTTATAGGTGACATAAATGCTCTAGTTTTTCATCCCCAACGACTACAATTACTTTCCCAACAACCACAACGGTTGGAATTCACTTAGAGGGCATAAATACCATCTTCCAAAGGTTTAGCAACAACTAGAGAATGTGCAAAGCCTAAAGATCAATCAAAAACAACCTAGAGCTTAATTCTTTCTTACCTTTTCTTGTAAACACTTGTGAGCTTTCATGTATTCATTTAGCTCAAATGTTCTTCTTTGTATTTGCCCTTAATTGGCAAACATCCTGATCTTGTAAGAATTATTTCTTTGTTTGCTTATTTGTTTCTCTTTTGAGTGAGGGTTTATACTTAAGGTTTGAGTAGAAACCTTAAAGAGTTGTCTCTTAAGACTTTGGGGTATAAATCTTAAGTGATTGTAAGGTTAAGGTTCTACAAATCTAGTGGATTTGGAAAAATCCTTAGTGGTGGAAAGCTAAGGTAGTGAAGTAGGCATTTGGGGTTGAACCACTGTAAATTCTTGTGTCAAATTGTTTCATTTCTCTCTACTTTCTTCTTATAATTTTAAAAGGTCAATTCACCCCCTCTTTGCAATTTCGATTCAATCCATCAAGTTAACAATTATGAATAATAATTCAACAATAATATAATATCAAATTCCATCAAAATCACATTCGATTACAATACATAGTTTTCAATTTATTCAATTTAATCCCTAAGCTCGGGAAAAGCATAACTTTCGATTTAGACCCTTGGATTAAAATTTGATTTCACAATTACTCAATAGGGGCCTCCTATTTCTTATTTCTACTATTGATTTTACATTTTATTCAATTTGGTCTTTATGAACAAAACTAACAATTAAACTTTACAATTTAGTTCTTTTTCATAATCTAAGCTTAAAACAATCAATTCAACACCAATTTCTTCAAGAAATAAACAATGGACACTTTAAAAAACTTTAATAGATTTACAAATTGGTACATGAGCCAGCTAAATCAAGCTCTCATGACCTCAAAAACATAATAATTTTAAAAAAAAGGACTTAGAAATTTTACCTAATCAAGGGCCGAATGTTTGAACTCTCCAAAGGATTTTTCTTTCTTTTACTTACGGCACCAATGAAGAAGATGAAGACAGGATGATGACTTTTCTTTGTTTTGTCTTATATAGTTTAATTAAGGCATAATTAAACTAGTTTAATTATCATTAACATGGTTTAATTAATAATAAACTAACCTTAATTAACATAAGTGGGAGATGTCATCAAATGCCACTAACTCATACAAAATGGTTTAATTATCATTTTGGACATTTGTTTAATTGTAATTGAAGTCTCTAAGTCTTTGGCTAATTAAAAATCTATAGAGATAATACTTTTACAATTTAGATCTTATACCTTAATTAAGCAATTAATAGGCATTTAATAACCAAACTTTAATATTCTTTTATACTAACTTCATAAATATTTTAATTTAATATTTATGGATCAAGTTTACGGAAACGAGTCTCAAAACCGCATTTTTTGACACTATTGACTTTCAAGTCAATACAATTCTCTCCCTTAAGAAATTTCATCCCTGAAATTTACTTGAAATGTGATGGGGAAGACGTACTAGTGAATCGGTTTCTCTTCATTGACTACTCTTTACAACTGAACCACCGTGATCAATTCTCCAACCTCTAGCTCAAGAGCAAATCTCTGGGTAGCAATAGGAATATCATTAGCATTTCTCGAAAGATAAATAATCTAGCCCGATTTAGTTCCATCAGGTCAAAAATAAATGGACTAAGTCGATTAGTTAATTTAATTATAAACCGAAAAGTATTAATCAAGTTAATTGGTAAAAATTCCTAATTTTAGATTAATCACAACAATGGACATTGATCAATCTTCTACTTGTTATGTTTGATTGTCAATCTGATAATTTTGTTATTTATGCAATTTAGTCGTTTTTTTCATTCAAACCCCAATTTTAGCATTTAGTCGTAATATGACCAATAGAGTAGTAGTTGCCTAGACTTAGCTTATTGTGTTAGTATTTACAGTTAATTCTATTTAGATAGACCTTTTTCGGTACGATCTTCGGAATACTTCCAATATTTCGTTGTAAAATTCTCTATATTACAATTTGACCTGTACATTTGCAGACACCACACGTGTATATATATATATATAATTTCAATATTCTTAGTCTTGGTGCACACATCCCGGAACGCGATCAATCATCCCTAAACAATTTCAAAATAATTTTAAATTGTCTCTAAAATCTTTTAATTGTTCAAAACTTGATTTAATAATTCTATAAAAGTATTCTTAAATTTTAAGCTTTAACAAAGCTCCTGTATGTTTCAACCTGAATAATCTTAATTTTAATCCAGAAAACTTTAAACACTTGTTTTCTTTCCGCATGAATAATCTCAATTTTAATCCAGAAAACTTTGAACACTTATTTTATGATTTAAATATATTCATATATGTTTTTAAAGACCCGAAATGATTTATAGATATAGTTAATTTTTTTAAACTTTTCAAATTTGATTTAAAGAATATAATTATATCACGAAATATATTAAAAGAAAATTTTCAAAGTTCGAAAATATTTCTTATAATATCTTTTATTCATAGTGAAACAAATGATGGATGTCACAGAAAATGAGCTCAATAGTGCCACACCTCGTGGGTGAAGCGAAAATGATGTAACAAATACTAAAAATGATACTTTTATAAATTAAACTTTAAGGTTCAATTATTATTTGAGTACTGAAGAAAAGACAGGTTTTTGAAAAATTTGAAATTAGGTTGAGGGTTATGTATACGCTAGAAACCAAATTTGAAGGAGTTTAAGGAGCATGGAGGTCACTTTACCACCCACTCTGACCTTCAAAATAAAGGCTTAATAACTGTTTGCTCCAAAAACACTGTTGAATTCATAAATAATTTGTAATACTAAAATGAAAAAACCACGAATTCTTAAAACCAAATTACAATGACTCATGGCAAGTAATTAAAAGGATTGACATAAAGAATGAGCAGAGAGGATGGTTGGCAGCAAAGGACACTTGTGGAAAAGAAAACCAGGTGTCATTGTGTGCCATTGCCACCCATCACTTAATTCAACAATGCCCGAGACGATAAGAATCGATGCCTCCTTGCGTCCATCCTTCTTTCTCAATTTAAAAACCAGCTACACGACAACATTTCTTTAACAAAGAAAAAACGAAAACGCTTACAATAGGGTCTGAAATGCTCAGGATTTTCATGTTCCCTTGCCTATACGCGGCACCACGTTCCTGCACTTCCATTCCATAAATTTGAATTAGATGAACTACTTAAAAGTTCAGGTCCATCCACACCATTTAATTTTTTTAAAATAATTGCGAGTAATTTATTATTGGCAAAAAAATAAATATTTTATTCATTTTGTCATTTGATTTTTATTTATTTTTTAATTATTTTAACTTTCATTTAATTAAATTACTTGTTTGAACAATTTTAATGTGATAATTCATACGATATTCTACATATATTTGTAAAATATTTCATTACTAATATGTCTAAATTTTTTGAAAGTTTTTATGAAATTTTTAAATTTTTAAAATTTTAAAATTTTTTGTATTAATTTTTTTAAGAATTATATGTAGACTACGAGGTAAGGAATCACATCAATACTATTAAAACTAAACGGGTAAATCTTGAGACTAAATCTACATTATACCTTTATTATCTAAATTAATATAAAAAATAATTTTAATTTTTTTATATGGTCGAGTTGGTAGTGTGGCATTTATAATTTACATTGGCAGCGAAACGCCCATGGGAGGAACTATTAAATCTTGCATTTGATCACCATCACCTTAAGTTGCGTCTGGAACAATCCTTATTCATACCCCAATCTCCTTTCTTCTCTCAACTTTCTCTCTATATAAATAAATTAATTACTCGCCTTTCGAAATCTTTAAAAAAGAAAGAAAAAAACTGAAGCACCACAAAGATGGCGAAAGCTGAGCTGATGGCTATTTCTTTGTTGTTGGTAATAACACTGTGCTTCACGGCGGTTGACGGTTACGGAAGGATGGTGGGAGGGAGAACGGAGATAACCGACGTGAAGACCAACGAGGAGGTGCAAGAGCTGGGGAGGTTCGCGGTGGAAGAATATAACTGGAGCCACGGCCTGGGGCGGTGGCGGGGATTTGTAAGTAGTAGGAACGGAAGACGGGCGGAGTTGGTTTTTTCTCAGGTATTAGAGGCGCAAAAACAGGTGGTTTCGGGGATAAAATACTATCTCAAGATCGAAGCAATGGAGAATAAGCTTAGCAAGACGTTTGAATCGGTGGTTGTGGTGAAACCTTGGCTTCATTCCAAGGAATTACTTCACTTTACGCCTTCGGCTGAGTGAGTTTTAGGGTAATTTTGTTTGTGTTTTACGAGATTTTAGTTGGTTCTAACCTGTGATTTTCGTGGAAAATGAGTCGTCTGGCAAATGTAATCTTGATGAATAAAAAATAAAGGCTACTTTCTAATTTTGCAAGAAGTAATTAAAGTTATGTAAGGTGAAGACCAAAGAATTATAGGATTATAGCCTACCTACCAAGCGGTGGATAATAGACCGAAATCCACTGACCTCCATGGTTGGTATTTGTTTAACTTTACCCAATCTGCCTTAGGAGGAGACCACCCAACTTGCTTGGCTAACCCCCCCCCCCCCCCTCCGGGGCTTGAGCATCGTAGCCTTAATTTGCCTTGCTCAACTACGTAAGGCCTTCAATCTATATTTGTCCAACACAAAAATTATCATATTCCTTTGTTTCCAAAGTAACCATTTGGGGATCTCCCAATCGACATCATCAGAAAGTGAGCTCCGATGGTGGTTGCAGTGGAGCGCCAGTCTCTTAGATCATGTATAGTTTGTTTGTTGAGTGTTCCCGAAAATCCAGTGGGCATCCCCTTTTAATCTCCTTGTACGATCTTTTCGAATTTGTGTTTCAAGAGAAAGCAGCTTGCAAACGTCTGCTACAGAGAATCTAGAATTGCTACTCATCGCCACTTACAGGGTATCTAAACCAGCCATCAGATTTATTGCGCAAAAATTACACCTAGAAAACATCAGGATTCCCAGCTTCTAACATGAAGACGTATGTATGCCAAGACCCCCATTCACAGTGGGTTGGCAACACTTATCCCATTGAAAAAACAGAATTTTGCGGATTCCATTAGTAGAACCTCAATTAAAGCTTCCAGCTATCTGCTTGTTCTCATTGCGTATACCGACAGCATGAAATAATTAAGAATAGCTAATAGAATTGACTTCGTCAGAGTAAATCTTCCTGCCATTGACAAAGACCTAGCATCTCACCCATTCAAGCGTTTCCAAACTTTGTCACAAATGAATTGGTATTGGCGTTTGTTATCGGAACAGAGGAATCCTTAAATATTTTCCCAAATCTTGTCTGCTGAAAACCCAACTTGCTTGTAACATGACTCCTCAATGATTCACACGTGTTCGAAGAGAAAACAACTTTTGAGTCCTTTGGGAAATTGATCTTGTGACTTGAGACAAAGTTGAATTGGCAAATAAAATGATTGATTAAATCTGCTTGCTCCAAATCAACTCTGCAGAATAAGATGAACTCATTAGCAAAGAGAAGATGTGAATTGGATTCCATCATCCATCATGTACTGTTGTGTGAAGACAGTGGACCTATTGCTCCATCCCAATCACAGACAAATATGGTGAAAAACATTCACACACGACATCAACGGAAATAAAAGAGAAGAGAGCGTGGTGCCGAAGAAGGCCTGTTCACCCACTCTAAGGTAGAGAGCTAAAAAAGTAAAAGGAGTCATTCAGAAAAGAGGTAGACCTTTAGTGTGTTAGAGTTTTGTGTGTGTGGAGATGTATCTCCTGCTAAGTAGATATTTATAGGAGAAGTGAGGGTCCAATGGGGGGCTCAAATTGAGTCCAAGTTAAGGTAGGGGTTCGATGGAGGGTACTTTGACTCTTAGGTGGTTTCTTTTTTTTTTTTGGTGAATTACAAAAAGCGACTAATGCGACTCAAATTTAGGTCACATCTGGAGCTGTGAACACCTTTGACTATCAGGCCAATACACGGGGTTCTAGTTGGTCTCCTTTTTAAGAAGAGTGTATCCGTTATTAACAGGTAATAGAGGATCCACTTGGGTGGTTAAGGACCAATGGTCCTTGTGGGGGTATGAAGCAGAAAAGTAGTCGATCACTAAGTGACCATCCGGACGATACAAGTTGGAGGGTCGTTTGTGGGTATCCATTTGGTTGTTTCTCATGTTGACATGTGTCACAGTTGGGTGGTGGTACAACAATAGTCTTCCCAGTCAAGAGGTAGGTTATAAAGTGGTCGTGCCTCAAGACCATCTATAGGTTACCCCTTACAAGTGGTAGTTGTAGCAAATAAAGGGGTGGAGGGTACAATTATAGGCTTGATGGCTTGGGGATATACGATGCCTTGTGAGGCTATTGAAACTCATGCGCACCCTTTTTAATAATACTTTTGCGGATTGTATTTCTATTCATAGTAGACTTGTATAATTTTTGCTTTGTGATTTAACGGGTTGTATTGTAACACCCCTAACCCCTCTCCGTAGCCGGATAAAGGTTAAGGTGCGTTACCAGACAATCAAACACTTAAACTTAAATTATTGTACAAGAATTCAACTTACATTCCAAAATCTCAATTCTCATATCAAACATATACATTATACTTAAAATCATGCCTTGGAGGCCTTAAATATAACTTAGAGATATTTCAGGACTAATTTGAATTAAATCATAAACTTTAACAAAAAAGTTGAAAATTTTGAGAAACAGGGGCACACGATCATGTGCCAAACCGTATAACCACTTCACCTAATTATGGAATCCACACGACCATGTGCCAGATCACGTGTCTATATTGACTTGGGTCACACGCCCGTGTGTTTGCCTGTGTGCACCCTACAACTAACACACTCAGGACACATGCCCGTGTGCAGGCCGTGTGTGCCCAAAATTTCAAAAAACCAAGACTCAATCATCACATATTTGACTAGGTACCTAAATCGATTAATACCACCGCATTACCATGACCTAAAACACACTCAAAAACATTTAACACATGATTCAAATATCAATTTAAGGCTACATATAGTCACATTACAATAAGCATATCAACATAATCAAATCAACCAAGATTTACATCCACTTCAAAATAACATATCTATAATTGCAAAAGATCATCTCAAGACATTAACACATACATTGACTAAAGTAAAGATGTTATACAAAATAAAAACATAGCCTAGTTCAATGCTTTTACAACAAGACAACCAAAATACATGTCATAATTAACCAAAAAGGCAGGGTATCAAGGTCTACCGAAAGAAGCGTAGAAAGTTGTGAATGCTCCAATGATCCAATTCGCATAATCACAAAAACTCAAAAGCTACGAAAGAAAATGTCAATAAGTAAGTATTAATAATACTCAGTAAGCACCATGGAATTTAACATAACTCAACATATCCATAAGCAATTTCATTATGTTTACACTCGTTAGCATATATATATATATATATATACGTTTACGCTCGTCAGCTTGAATACATGTTTACACTCATCAGTATGAATATACATTTACGCTCATTAGCATGAAAATACATTTACACTTGTCAGCATGATTATATGTTTACGCTCGTCAGCATGAAAATACCAAGTAGAAATAAATTAAGTACCCGATTAAGGACTTACTTATCGAGTGTTCAAAACAAATCGGGACTATTCGATGGCTTTTCCCTTGCCTCGTACGTCCTTCACACGTTGCAATCCTTGATCTAAATGACAATTTCATTTCAGTAAACACTCCAATTTCAAGCAAATAACTAATTTGCTTTTGAAACCCTTTTTAAGGAAATTTTACAAAATCTCCCCAATACTTTAACCTTTGCCTAAATAAGTCATTGACTTGAAACTCACAACTTAACCACAATCCATGAGAAAAACTAAGTTAATTCATGCTAATTCAAGTTCATACATACAAAGTTAGTCCAACATTTCATTTAACTCATAAATCTTCCATTAAAAGTTTATTTTTCCACCATTTAATCTTTAACTTCCCAAAATCACAAAATCACTTAACAAATTACTTAAATTTAACTCCTAACATTAATCATCCATTCATGGAACCAAAACATGTCAAAACCATTAATTGTAAAACCTTAAACTTCCAAGGATTT
Organism: Gossypioides kirkii; assembly: GCA_005610355.1. NCBI lineage: Eukaryota > Viridiplantae > Streptophyta > Magnoliopsida > Malvales > Malvaceae > Gossypioides > Gossypioides kirkii. The sequence continues at coordinate 20,161,414 of CP032246.1, read as the reverse complement.
TACAAATAAATCTCCCATTTATATAAATCAAACTAACACAAGCTTAACCATAACAAAAACCACTAAAAAAAATTCATAAAAATCTTACTAAGTGAAGAAAGTGATTGCCGAAACCCTTGCTCCCAATTCTTTGAACTTTTCGTGGAAGAAGAAGAAAATGAGATTACCAAATATCTATGGTTTTTTACCTACTTCACTAATCTTCTTAATCGGCTAAATTACAATTTAGGCTCCTTCCATTCTTCCTTCATGTCTCAGTGATGTATTCTACTATTAGCACTTAACTTTTGTAATTTATGCAATTAAATCCTCTTTTCCAATTTAACCATTATATCATCTAAGTCTCATAAATAAAACTAATATGACTCTACCCAACTCTCAATAATATTAAAAATAATGATATTTACTAATTTATTTGTCGGAATATGTGACCTCAAGCCACTGTTTTCGGCACCACTGAAATCGGGATGTTAGATATATGCCCATTGACTTGACAATCTGAAAATGTATAATTTATAACCTAGTGATGCATTTGTCAATTAAAGGATCTGAATTTATATAATGGAAACGTGTCGTATGTATATCACGGATGTGATTATTGGAAATGTAAAATAGAGGAGGTTCAAGCCATTCGTTGACAATATCAAATGTAAGAGACATGATCCATTCAATGGTAATATGAAAGGTAAGAAATGCATATTATTTGTTGGTGATATAAAACGTAAGAAATGTGTACCATCCATTGCGTAATATAAAATGTACGAAATTTGTACTATTCGTTAGACTTAAAAAAGTATAATGTCTGTTAAAATGTGAACGGAATGAGTATTCATTGATATAAATAAGGGTAACAAATGTAACTTTTGGCTTGAGTTTTTTGACGAGTAATATTGAATATGTGCTTATGGAAGGTGGTATTATAATGCTGGTTTGAAAATAGTTGTTGATCTAGAGAAATAAAGTGTGTGTGCTCGTAGTTATAAAGTTTATTGGTTAACCTAATGTAGAGGTCGATCACACTACCATAAGCTCTCGTAACACGAAATTACATAGAGATTTAATGAAAGATAATGCCTCCACACATGGGGGAGGGCTTATGAAGGGTAACTCATAGGATACTGAGCACAACAATGCAACCATGAACATAACACAAGGATGGAGGGCATGACAACCTGGCCAGAAATACAATAATGAAGGGTGTAACAACTCGACCAAAAATATAATGATGACAGATGTGGCAACCTAACCAGAAACATGAGGATGACGGATATGACGACCCAACCAAAAACACAAGGATGACGAGTATGAGGACTTGACCAGAAACACAAAAATGATAGGTGTGGCAACCCGGCCAGAAATACGAGGATGACGGGTGTGGCAACCGAACTAGAAATACAAGAATGACGGTTTAAATGACTTTTTTTATAATTTTTAATATTTTTATAATTTATTAGAATTTTTATATTATTTATAAGATTTTATGAATTTTTACCAAGTTTTTTATAAAATTTTAAATATATTTTATTAATTATAAATATTTAATAATTTGTTAAAATTTATTATTTTTTTATAATTTTTATTAGTTTTTATGATTTTTTATCATTTCTATAAATTTATATCAATTTTAATATTTTTAATAATCTTTTGGTGAGAAATATTTTTAATATTTTATAATTTTTAAGAATTTTTATATGTTTTTATAAAATTTTAAATAATTTAAACATGTTTTATAAAATTTATAAAATTAAAATAAACCATCATGTCAACAAATTTCTCCCAAAATTACAAAAAGATTGAAACAAATTATAAGATTACAAATTCATATATAATTAACCATAATGCTTGCAATCCTCCGGGATGGATGGATTGGTTTTGGTGGCCAAAGATGAGTACGGAAACTCTGTTGTTGAAAGAGCATTGAAAGTAAGGAAAGGGAATTTGGAGTTGATGGAAGTGTGGAACAGCATTACAAGGTGTTGGTAATGCAAAATAATATTTCATAATATTTTTAATTGAATAAAAATTTTTTGATTGTTACAGAAAATATTTTTAAAATATTTTCAGTTGGGAATTTTTTTTTTTTTTTTAGAAATTGAAACTATATAAATAAGAGGTCATTCTCCTCATTTTATATAGAACACAACAAGAGAAAAATAATTTCTCTCTGTTCTATAAATTCTGGTGTTTTACAAAATTACACGAGAGAAAAATTCTGTCTAGGAAATTGGATTTTAAGCGGGACCGTCTGTGACCCTTCCAATCTTTCTTGAGAATTGTTCTTATTGTGATTTCTCGAGAAGAGCAATGCCAATTGTGTTCCATTTTCTTTATTCGGGTGTACGAATATTGAAGTACTGTGCTAACCTTGGGGAGCATCGTTCACTACACGATCACACTGAACATGACAAATTTGCTTCTAAGGTAGTGATTTTTCCACAGCACAGTGATTACTGTTTTATTCACGCTCAATTTAATTTCCTGTCAACTTTAACAATTTTGTTTTGCAATAGTATATTTCTATCACATGAATATGAAACAATATTCTGCAATAAACATGCTTCACATCTTCATGTTGGATAATCAAGTGTTGGAGTCCTTGGTTTCCTAATAAGATACAATGAATTTTCATTGATATTTACTACAAATCAGCCTTGCTTCTGAATAATATTTCTTGATTAAATCCTATATTGTTTTGCGAAAATAAAATAAGGTCTAATATTGTCAGTGCTGCCTCTACTTCACCAAAATTTGTAATTTAAGCCTTATATCAAGTCTTGGACTATTTTGATTCTAAAATTAATGGTGTCAACTTTTTCCGTTAAACAATGAACTTTTCATGTGGCATTCAATGATGGTTTCTGTAACTGAAAATTCTGTTAATTATTAATAAATAAACCTAAGGACGGGGAACCCAAAAAAATGAAAAACCCTTTCCATTTCTCCCTACCCTCTTCCTTTCCCTTTCGATCTCCATTTCTCCCACATTAACCTACAATCTAAAACCAACAAAAATAGAACCCAACAAGTAACTCCAGTGAGAAAGAGGATGTTGTTTATCCTAGGGGTCTCGGGTTCGAGCGCCTATATGTGCAAGGTGTGTATGCGTTGTCAAAATGATAAGAAAATATGAACAAATACTACCAAGTAATCACACCAGTATATTAAAAAAAAAACCAACAAAAATGATGTTTCTCTAACCTAGGAGATGCTTAGATTTGAAAAAGCTTGAGCCATTTTCACTTGGAAAGTGTTGTTGTTTTTTAATAAATGAATTCTTTTTGTCTGTTAATTTCTAACAATGGAAATGAAAATTGATGGCCACGGAATTAGCTAAATTTTTTATTAAAATGCACCTATGAATTAATAGTATAATTACGGTGAGTAAAGATATCGTTCCCACGAAAACTAAAAATATTAATAATTACTGTTTTTTTATTATTTAACCCAATAATTCGAGTGATTGATTAAAAACTAAAATTAACTAACGAACACAACAAATATCAAATCAGGAAAATAAACAATTAACAACCTATATGCGAAATAATATTCACGAAAGAGTTTGTCTAGATTTCATCTGTCATTATCAATCTAAGTTACACAATTTCTTTACTTAGAATCTTGATCAGTGAAAATCCCTAAATTATGCAAATATCTCTTTCGAGCATAAGAGCAACTAACTCTAGATTGATTAATTGAAATTTCTTTCTAATTAAAATCCTTATTATCGCATTAACTCGTGTTATGGATTCTCCTATTGATTTGACTCGGTAGATTTTTGTTGTCCTATTTCTAGGATTGCATGCAACTCCACTCAATTACGTAATATCTACTATTAAACAGGTTCTATTCAACCTCTGACTTAAGCACATCAAACATCGATCAATAATCTAGAAATACTAAACCAAGAATTAAGCACACATAATTGATAACAAGAAACAAGTATTTATTACGTAAAATAAAATCAAACGACATAGTTCATCATATGATTCATCTCTCTAGGTATTTAGAAAATTAGTTCATTCTTGAAAATAAAAGCATCCCAGAGACAATATAACCAAAAGAAATAAAGAAATTCATTATAAACTCTTAAGAAATCAACTAGGAATCTTCAATATTAATGGAAATCTGCTTCAAAATCGATTTTGATGGTGTTTTTCGAGCTGTTTTCTTGAATATTCTATGACAGCTTACTCTTATCTTCTTAATTTTGTCATATTTACATCTTAGAATGCTAGAAAAATTTAAAAATCGCAATTTTCCATAGTTTAGGGTGCAAATCCGCGAAATCGACATGGCTTACCACATAGCAGTGTGGTAGGCCGTGTGGCGCCTATAGCTTCCTCTGATTTTTTGGTTTTGCTTCCTCTGATTTTCTGGTTTTCGCTCTTTTTGATCCAAAGTGATCTATTTAGCATAAAAACATGAATATAAAAGATTAGGAGCATAAAATTGAAAATTAATATCGAATAATCATCCAAAAACGCATTAAGAATGAGATTAAAGCATGTTACTTTTAGCACTTATCAAAAATTGGAGGGAGAGCGTAGGGAGAAATGGAATAGTTTTTATTTTTTTTAGGTTCCTCATGCTTATTTCTTTTTAATTTGTTAATGCTTTATTATATTATTTTTGTTGGCACATGGTATCAACGAAAGTGGAAAAGGACGAGGAGGATGTTCTGGTGAATAAGTAGATCCAAGGTACCATCTAGACAACCCCCCAAAGAGGGTTTTTAGAAATGTATATAAAGGGGATTTTTTGGGTAGGCTTCTAGATCACCAAAGCGAGTCGGACTTTGGGACGGTTTATAGTATATTTTATTATAATTTTATAATGTCCACCAATTGAACTACAGACCAGAGTAATGTATCTGTCGAATATGGTGAACTAATCTGACAACTTGAGTCCCTTTTTCTTAATGTTTGATAAAAACCATGGTGGGATTGTTCTTCCCAGAAACTTACTAATTTCTCATGAACTTACCCAATTTCTTCTTCCTTTCAAGTTCTTAGGTTGAGCATGGTGATCGAAGGGATACACCAGATCTTTGGCCATTTGTGAGCCTTTTTATTTCTTGATTAACATGTATTTGTTAGGGGTGCTAGGATAACTATTAGATACCGCCATTTTGAAACCATTAATCTATTAGGACGTTGATATACCTCGTGGCATAGTGAAAAATTTATTTCGACGATCCACAACCATAAATATATGTACGAGGAATGAAACAGGTTGGAATAGGGTTGAATATATACCTTATTAACTAAAAAACGATGAAAGAATGTTGCTATTTCGTTGTCGATTCTAAGCCACAACGAAAACATCCCGACCTCTACGTAGTCCACCCTGTAAAAAACGAACAACCACTTTCTCTTGAATTTTTCAGAGAGAATTAAAAACGGTTGTTAGACCTTTAAATTATTAAGTTGGGTGACCATTACACACTAACAACATGTTTGGTTGGCTGTAATAGCCATTCAATTACATGTGTATCCAACGGGCCCACCATATGCATTAGTTTGATTCAATAGAATGCCTATTACAGGCTTATTCCATTACATGCTTATGCAGCAAAATCCCCAAATTTCTATTCCCTTCCTTCAGCACCGATTACAGATTCAGTGCTTAAGGAGGATATCACCCGAAAGAGGCTCCCCACTTTACCCTCTCCTTTGATTACTGTCATAGCACTGATTACAGCACTGATTCAATGCACCGATTACTGTCACTACCTTTCGTCCTTCGACTCCGACCATAACAGTCTTCACGTTCGTCGCAGCGTCCTTCAGGTAAACAGTTCTCCCTCCGTTCTTTTCATTTCACTCTCTCCCAATTTCCCTGCCCTTTTTCTTTACTCATTTTTTTTGCTTTCTTCCGTATCAAAATTGCCCTTAACCTCAAAGGTAGCTTTCCTTTGCTTTCTTAGGGTTTTTTTTCTCTCCATTTTCGTCTATTACTAACCACTACTGCGTTCTTTTCATTTTGCAGGTCTGGAATACTAGTACATACCCGTGAACTTGCTTAAGGGGGAACAATACCTGGTCAGATTTTTTTTCTTCTCTTTGCTGGATTCATTTTGCAGGTCTGTTTTCATCTGCACCTTATAATTTCTATGCAATTGCTATGAAATTGGTATATGGAATTGCTGTTTTGATAATGTGGATTGAGCGACATAAACAAACTCTCTTGTTGTTTTCACTTTCTAAGTGACTCACTATATCTTGACATTGTCTTGCTTTTGACTTTGAGATATGAGTTGTAATTTGTTTCTAATTCGTTAATCAAAACATTTTTGAAACTCAGAAAATGGGTAGAATTCCAATTTTGTATATTTGATTGTCCTCATGAACAACATATTAATAGAAACCAATGTTATATATATTTTGTATTCAATTTTTACAGGCATTGAAGGCTAAATTGGCGTAAAATAGTGGAGACCTTCAACTGAGTTGCTTCAGCTTAATTGATTTGGTAAAGCGGTTAGTCAATTCTCTGCGACATTTATTCAGCAAATTGAATGTTTTGTTTTCATCTGCACCTTCTAATTTCTATGCAATCGCTATGAAATTGGTATATGGAATTGTTGTTTTGATCATGTGGATTGAGATATGAGTTGAGTGAATCAAATGATATATATATATATATGGGAAAAAGGTGAGCTCCTCTGTGGCCTGAGCGCTTTTGCTTGCTTACATTCTTGCTATGTGTCTATATATATGATGTTGGTGCCCTGCCTCTGTTGATATTTTAAAGGTACGAGAGTATCTGAAAAGAATTTTTCTAAGATATCAATCGGCATTGTTTTACTTATAACTGTACAACAATGGTTCTTATTTTTTAAAAGGAAAATTAAACCAGAATCAAATAGGATCATATTTCTAATCAAGCAAAGAAATCCGAACCAAAATCCATTTGTCCAAATCTGGTTCAATAGGTTTTGAATTTTATCTTTTCATGATATATATATATATATTGCCTTGTTAGAGACAAGTTCACCCATGTTTCAAGGGGATTTGCTTTTGTACATTACCATTCGGTATGACTTGCTTCTTTATGGCAATTTGACTGTGCTTTATATTTAAAACTAAGCACAATACCTACAAATAAGAATGGGTTGTAAATGGTTTTCTTTATCATTAATATGATTACATGCCATTAATCTGCCAACTACCGGCATATAAAAAGTGGATGAGAAATGAATTCTTGTTTGATAAAGACAGGAAATAGAAGAAAGGCCAAAAGAAGGGGCTATCCTAGGTGAGTTTGAAACAAAAGATGTAATTCTGCACCCAAAGCATTATCCTTGTACATTACATTAAATGAAGTGAAGAATAAGATTCTTGACATGCTAAATAAACAATGTCAAACCATTAGTCATTGAAATTCCTTAAACCATCTACAGAAAGTAGATAACAAAAGCAGGGAGTATAAACTCATTTAGTAACAATTATTTTTTACATTAACAACGCAAACATCATCAACAACATCAAGTCATAGTACCCATAGCTTTCTTTATCACACACAATTGGCAGTAGCCACAGAACTCTCAATCTCAGTACCTATAGCTTTCTTTATCACACACAATTGACAATAGCCACAGAACTCTCAATCTCAGTACCTATAGCTTTCTTTATCACACACAATTGACAATAGCCATAGAACTCTCAATCTCAGTACCTATATATATATATAAAGAGAGCAATTTAGAGCTAGTTTCATTGCAGCTCTGTTTTAATGTTGCTTTTCAGCTTTCCCGTCCGGTAGATTGTGATTCACTAATATTTGGTTTTCGTTAGATAGATAATTGTAATTGTGATATGTTGTTCATCATTTTCGTAGGCTATCTAACGCTTTCGAGCTAAATGTGTCACAGTGGGCCATCTATCAATCTTTATATGAATTTTCCCTGCTTTGAAAGGCTTTAACTGTAATGTTATTGGACACCTACTAATCTTGGTCACATGAGGTCATGTTTGATTGCTTGGTTATTTTCTTTTTCATTGTGGAGGTGTCTACTTTAATATATTTTATTTTAATCAAATATCAAATTTCAAAGGTAAAGTTTTATTTTATTAATATGAAGTTTTAAACCATGTAAAATACTTTATAAAAATAATATTAAAAAAGAGATAAAGAACAGTAATTCAAAAATGGTTGGCTGAGTACAGATGACGACAATGATTAATCATAGCTCATAAATTATAACATTTTCTGTTAAAAATGATTTATATTTGGAATTGTATTAAGTATATGATTTTAAGATTTATAACACTTTAATATCTTGCAGTCATGGCTCGTTTACCTTTAATAGTACAAAGTGAAAGGCGTAGAAGAATTGGTCTTGCTGTGACAGTATGGCTGCAAATGTGCACAGTTGCAAGTTGGTTCTTAGTTTCATTGGCTACCGTCTATAGCCTACATACTTATAGACCAAGGATTAGATCATATATTTTAGATTTTTATGCAAAACGAGATTATGTGTAAAGACTTGTATATGCTACTGATGAGACTTGTATTGAACAAGTTAGGATGAATAGAATTACTTTTTTTAAACTATGTGAGATGTTACAAACTTTAGGAGAATTGAAGTCGTCAAGGAACATGCTTGTTGATGAGCAAGTGGCAATGTTTTTACATATTATTTCTCATCACCTTAAAAATCGAGTTATCAAGCATCACTTTAATAGGTTTGGGGAAACCGTTAGCAGATCATTTCACAATGTTTTAAATGTTGATATGCTTACAAGATGTGCTATTTAAAAAGGCAGAGCCAATTATGGCTAATTCTACAGACCCAAGGTGGAAATGGTTCAAGGTATTGGAGTGAGTTTCAATATAGCTCATACATCATTTTAGTTGATTTAGATTTAAATATAGTATCCTAACTCGAGGTTTTTATACATTTTGTGTAGAATTGTTTAGGTGCTTTAGATGGAACCCACATCAAGATTAGGGTTCCAACAGTTGATAAACCTAGATATCGAACGCGAAAGGGTGACATAGCAACAAATATGTTAGGTGTTTGTACACCTGATATGCATTTTGTTTATGTTCTTCCCCGTTGGGAAGGTTTTGTTGCTGCTGGACGGGTTCTTTGAGATGCCATTAGTAGGAGACATGGACTGAAGGTTCCTCATGGTAAAGTGCAGAATTAATTTTTAAGATCATACTTTTTTCAAAAAACTAACCATGATAATTAGTTTTTTTTCTTTTTTTATAAGTTGTTATTATATAGTTGATGCTGGTTATACAAACTGTGAAGGATTTCTTGCACCTTTTAGAGGACAAAGATATCATTTGAATGAGTGGCGTCAGGGTTACCAACCAAGTACTCCAGAAGAATTTTTCAATATGAAACATGCTTTAGCACGCAATGTTATTGAAAGATGCTTTAGGTTATTAAAACTTAGATGAGGAATACTTAGGAGTCCATCATTCTATCATGTGAGAGTGCACAATAGAATCATTATTGCATGTTGTTTGCTCCATAATTTTATTCGAACCTATATGAGTCTTGATCCTATTGAAGCGGAGTTGGAAGAACAATTATCTAGTAATTTGATAGATGAGGATGAGTCGAATATTGTAAACATTCATCCATCGAATGCATGGGCTACTTGGAGAATGGAACGAGCCAATCAAATGTTCTATGAATGGCAAACATCTAGAAATTAGTTAGGTTTATTAAAACACAGTAGAAGGTTAATTTCTTTATTTTATTTTATGTATCTATTTTATGAAACTTTGGTGGTGTTTGAATTGTCTTTATGTATTGTACTAGACTTCTTGGATTGCAAATTTAATCTATTTTCTTTTGATTCGTCATGTGTTATAATTTTATAAAGTGTTGACCTTCTCATTTATGATATCAAGCCTAATTTTAATTTATGTTTTTCTCTTAAGATAGTTATGTTAGGTTTTTCACAATCAATTGCTTCTTCTCAAAATTCTCGAGGAACAAAAAGGAAATGGGTTCCAGAAGAAGATGCTGCGTTGGTTGCTTGTATGGTTGACTTGCACAATGTCGGAACCTTTAACGCAGATACGGGGTTCAAGGCCGGTTATTTAAATGAGCTAGAAAAGATGTTAGAAAAAGTTTTACCTCATGCAAAGTTGAAGGCTAAACCTAGTCTTGAATCGAGGATTAGGACATTGAAAAGGGATTGGGCAATCGTTTATGACATGCTCAGTGGAAAAGACAATAGCGGCTTTGGTTGGGATGAGCATAGATAGCTTGTTGTTGCCGAAGATGCTGTGTGGAACTCGTATATAAGTGTAAGAATTATTTAATGTCTTTATTATCTTGCTTTGACCTAACTTATATCTAATATGAATTTCGCCTTTTTTTATAGTCATAAAGAAGCCGGTCAATTCAGACATCGTAATTTCCCTTATTATGACCAACTTACTGCCATCTGCGCAAAAGATCGTGCCACTGGGAAAGATGCTCAAACAGCCGCTGATATTATTGAAGAAATAGATGCTGAAGATGTAGCTACTGCAAATACTCATGAAGAAAGAAACAATTACCATGAGTGTGAAGTTGATGTTTCTTTAGATGAGATGGATCTCTCAGGTACATAACCGCAACAATCTAGAAATGAAGATGATTCCACGTTTTCAAAGAAGAAAAAAAGATTTCTGATGCAAGTGAACAAATTTCTTCTACTTCATTTCTTGAGGTTGCCACATTATTAGGGAAAAATATACAGACTGTTGGCCTTGAAATAAGTAGAAGCATTGCCTCTGAAGTGCTAATCCAACAAAAGTCAGAAATGATCATTCAAGAAAGTACTCAAAAATTATATCCGGCTTTATGCGAAGTAGAAGGATTAACTGAGGATGAACGATATTGTGCGTTGAGCAAAATCCCAGACAATCCAACGCAAATGATCGTTTTCTTTAGTCTACCTTCTTCTGTGCGATTGGAATGGGTGAGAAGATTTCTTTCTGACCATTAAAAATCATGGTTTTGTTGGTGTTGTTTTGTTAACTTTTTGTATATGTAATATTTTGATGGTAAGATGCCATTAATAGAATATCGCAGACTGTTGTAACTTTTTGATGTTATAAAATTTAACATATAGATTATGACGTGTAGATTATGTTTGGATGTAAAATATAATTATCAAGTTATTTATATTTCTAATCTTTTATTTTTTAGTTTAGAAGATAATTAAATTATTTATTTTGTTAATGATATTTAAGCATATTATATCCGCATCATAATTTAAAACTAAAAAAAATAGGTTATATATTATTTTTCTAATATTATATATTATAATTTTTACTAATTCATATTTTAATAATAATTATATTAAAAATATTATTAAATTATATATTATTTTATTAAATTGTATTTAATAATAATTATGTTAAAATATAATTAAATTAATTAATATATTTATTAAATTATATTTAATAATAATCATTAAAATTTAATAACAATAATCATCTAACTAAAAAAATTCTGTTAAGGGTACTTTAGTCATTTAAGCATTTTTTCTTATGCTATTACAGCATCATTCCATTCAACCAAACACAAAAATATTATTACAGCTCTATTCCATTCCAATCAACCAAACAATTGAATTACTCATTACAGCTCTATTCCATTACAGCGAACCAAACGTGCTGTAAGGGATTATTATACTTTTATCCTAAATGATATCACATATTAAAAAGGAAAACCATGATTATTCCCTTATTAATAGAGAAGGCAAATGAAAAGTTAGAAAAAAGGAATTATATTCTTTCTAAAAGAATATTAATTTTCATGTCTTTTATATTTTGACCTAAATTAATAAATATAATTGTTTATATTAATAAATTCGATAAAATATATACAATTAATATTTTGTATGATTCAAATTTACATATTAATTATATTCTTTTCAAAATAATATTAATTTTCATGTCTTTTATATTTTGACCAAAATTAATTAATATAATTGTTTATATTAATAAATTCAATAAAATATATACAATTAATATTTTGTATAAATCAAATTATATATTAATTATATTATTTCCAAAAGAATATTAATTTTTATATCTTTTATATTTTGATCAAAATTAATTAATATAACTGTTTATATTAATAAATTCGGTAAAATATATACAATCAATATTTTGTATGAATCAACTTCGTACATTAATTTTATCTATGTTCTCTATTTGTGTACAACAAGTTTGTTCATATAATGTGTTTAATATTTAACTGTCAAATTAAATTAATTCAACAATTAATTTAATTAATGTGACAATTAAATAAATACCACATGTATTTGGATTTTGTTCGTTTCAACTATAGGGTGTGACCCTATAGGCTCTTGTGATGTTGGTAGTAATACTAGAACGTTTCTAACATTACAAGCAATGAGTGACATCTAGCAATGCATCATTTACACTCAAGTTAGAAGAAGTCGTGACTTAACATAACATTTTTGTGATAATCTTTTCATATATATCATTTTATTTTTAATATTTAACTGTCAAATTAAATTAATTCAACAATTAATTTAATTAATGTGACAATTAAATAAATACCAAATGTATTTGGATTTTGTTCGTTTCAACTATAGGGTGTGACCCTGTAGGCTCTTGTGATGTTGGTAGTAATACTAGAACGTTTCTAACATTACAAGCAATGAATGACATCTAGCAATGCATCATTTACACTCAAGTTAGAAGAAGTCGTGACTTAACATAACATTTTTGTGATAATCTTTTCATATATCATTTTATCCTTAATATCTAGATTGGACACAAGTTATGGAATTGTCGAAATGTTTTTTTTTTAAAAGTCCCGAATTTTATTTTAAAATCGAAAATGGAGTCGTCATCAATTTTTTTATTTGATGTGATTGGACCACCAAAACGTTTAAATTTATTTTAGAAAATAATTTGGTCTTCAAAATCCAGAAATTAGGTTTGGGAGTCGGTTATGTGTGAGGAAAGGATTAGCACCCCCACACACCCAAAATTGGTACCTAGTCGATTTTTAACAGTCTTAATTGTTAAAAATTTGAAAATTCAAGTAAAATTAAAATATGATCTCTCAATGCATGATTTATTTAGTGTAATTTTTTTTAAAATTGAATTTGGTGAGGAGAAATGCCCTTTTGTTTCGAATTAATCGAGAAATTGAAGTCGTGTCCAAGAGGTTAGGGCACGACATTCTCGAAATTTTGAAAATAAAAGACATTTAACAAATTTTAAAAGAGGTTATTCGATTATGCAAACTCGACGAAAAACCATACCCAATACGTTAGGGCATAATTTTTCGGATCTTTTACATAAAATGACATTGCCTCGTTTGTTTTTTTTAAAACAATTTGTATAAATTTTTTTAAAAATGACATTCAATTTATTATATTATAGTATTTTCACAATAGATAAATGAATAGAAAATAAATAAAATAACAAAAATGCCACATGCAATTTAAATGTCAAGATTAAATAAATAATACGAATAATTAAAAGGATTAAATAAATATATGAAAAAATAAAAAAAGTATTAATTTAAAAAAAAGGGATAAAAGAGGTTTAATTTTAAAAAAATTAAAGGATTAATTAAAAAAAAGGAATAGAAGGGTTTAATTTTGAAAAAAAAAATTGATTAAAAGGGCAAAATTTTAAAAAGGAGAAACAATGTAAGGGTTAAATTAAAATCAAAATAAAGTTTAAAGCGAAAAGTAAAAAAAAGAAAGTATAGGGGTGAATTTTTTTTTAAAGAAAGGTCAATGGAGGACTAAATTTAAAGAAACAAAACAATAAGGACTAAATTAAAGTTAAAAATAAAATTTTAGGAAAAAATGGGAAAAAACAAATAAGCGAGGTCAAAAATTAATTATTTAAAAATCCAAGGACCTTATGGGCAATTTTCCTAAGGCCTTACACGTGTCTACCTAAGGATCACTTGATCTGAGGGCCAGATTGTAAATATTTTGAAATTTGGTTATTAAATTTAAAAAAAAGGCTAATTTTGGACCAAATTGAAAGTGCTTGAAACAGGGGAGGACCACAGAGATAATTCCCCTTACTAAAAACACGCAGACCCTTCACAAGCAGGTCGGGTATCCGAATTTCAACATTAAAACGATGACGTTTTAAGGCCACCAGGCAGGCCTTAAACGACGTCGTATAGGGACCTTATATAAGCAACAATTTTTTTTAAAAAAAAACCATTATTTCCTTTGTTTTTTAAAAAAATCTTCTTCAAATTTTTTTTTCTCTCAACTCAAACCCTCGTCGCTTTAAGGATCCGCTGTCGCTCCTCCTCGGCCACCGATCATCGACGACGGTAATTGCCATGCCCGATTGCCAAAAACCACAAAGAGGCCTCTTCGCTTCGTTTTTTTAGGCCCAATATCAAATCTGGGCTCCGATTTACCGAAAACCGAGCAAAAAACCCTTTAAACAACCTTAAACTCTCAGCTTTCTTGATTTTCGAAAGTATTTTACTTTTTTTCTTCTTTTTTTTGATGAATATTCTTTCGTCGGAGCCCCCCTCGAACATTGATGAGTTCGGAGAGGCTCCCCGTGGCTACAACGGCGACGGTGTGCAGACAAGGTAACAAACCCTAACCTCTTTTTATTTTTTTCTTTTATTTATTTCATATTTTCGAAATACAAAAAAATAAATGAATAATAGAAAATAAATAAATGTAAACAAAGTGTTAACAATATACCTAAAAAACTCTGATTCTTTGTAATTCAAATTACCAGTGTTTCGTAAAAAAATACAAAAGGATGTTCATGGCTTTTTATAGCCGATTTACAATTGTTTCTTTTTGTTTTTTTTTGCTTCTTGTCTTCTTGTTCTTGCATGTTTTCTTCTTTGTGTGTGTAGGTTCGAACAGTGGTGGTGATTGATGGTAGGCATGGTGATTTCGAGCGTTAGAGGTGGTGGTTAGCATTGGGAAGCCTTAGTTGATATGGCACGAGGATGAGGCAGCAGTGGCACTAAGGGAAACCCTTGCTTGGGTTTCTGATTCTTGCCAAAGATTCAGGCTTGTTGGGCTGATTGGATGTTTGGGTTAGGGTGTATTTGGGAAATGGGTTTGGGTAGTTTTAGGTTTTGGGCTTGATGGGTCTTTTGGGTATCAGGTTTAGGATTGGTTTGGGCAATTTGAGTTTGGGTTTACTATTGTAAATAGACTTTTTTAAATTAAAGTAAATTTAATATAAAAAATTTATTTATTTTATTTTGGTTTATTTTTGGTTTTTTTGAGTTGGGCCCAGACAAATTGGGCTCCAACAGGAATAATCATACTTGTATAGTCTAATATCATATTTCTTGATTTTCTGAGCAAACTACAATAAACAAATAAGTGTTATATCTCATATCAACTTATTTGAGCATGACAATGCATTTATACTCTTACTTCATCAAGAGGCCTAAGATATTTCTCCCATTATGTAGGAGAGATAAATCCTATCTTGATCAACCATATCTCACTACATTGATTATGGTATATCCGACATCAATCTTTATAGTACAACATGTTACGGTAGACGTATTGATTGTATCAAAATATACGACTCACGATGCTGTGACAATGATGATCTCAAGTCTGAGAATCATATAAATAGTTATCATTATGAGTAATATTGTGACTATTACATAATAATACAAGAAACATACTCATAGAGGGTCAGTCCAATATGTTATTCTCTAACACATACTCATGTATTGATTTTGACATCCTTATGTCAATGACAATTCTTTGTCATCAATCAACTACACTTTAGTCTCAATGCATTATTGTTGTCCAAGCCCACAATAATGCTTGACTAAGGACTTTTTAAGAATAATCATATTTTCTTAGGACTTTATTACAATTCAGTTTATTTATATACACAGAAAAAGAAATTGAAATAATAATGGTAATGTCTTATATTAATAAACAAGGTAAAATGAGTATGTAATTACAATTATCTCATGATTGGTTTTTGGACATACTCTAACATAATCTATATTGACACGCTATTTTGAAACCTTTGAATGTTGATTGGAAGCTTGTTGGCATATTTTTATTTGTGATTTATAAATGTTATTTAAGAATCCACCAAAGGCTATTTCTTGTATATTTAAATATGACGTAGTACCATTTTAAATATGTTTCCAAGTAAGCATAGTCTTAAACTAATGGAATATCGCTCTGGTAATGGTGGTATCCGCCAAAATGGATAATGCTTTCTTTTAAAAGAAGAATAGTGCATTTTTTGTTGGGTCAACCTATGATGCTCCATACCTGCATCTGATGATTGGTTCAGGCGTGGGGTGTTACAAAATATAATGCATACATAAAAATCCATAATAAGGGTAGATATTTTTATCAATCATTTTTTGTCATACATAAGATAGTTTATCTTGAATTTATCACTATTATGAAGTCTCAACTATAACAAAATATCATTCGTACATGACATAGATATGTATTCAACAAAACAACATAATTGACAATAGCAAAATCAAGTTATTACATTGACCCTACCCAAGTTAAGCAAAATCTAATTAGGTCCTCAATAGATATTTTGATTCAATATACCGCAAAGGAATTCCTCATGCTTAACATGGACGCCA
Organism: Gossypioides kirkii; assembly: GCA_005610355.1. Classification (NCBI taxonomy): domain Eukaryota; kingdom Viridiplantae; phylum Streptophyta; class Magnoliopsida; order Malvales; family Malvaceae; genus Gossypioides; species Gossypioides kirkii. The sequence goes on along the minus strand of CP032246.1, from coordinate 20,144,823 downwards.
TATAATCATTGCGAAATTAACCACAAATTATTCCATGATAGTGAATTTAAACATAACAATAAACAAAAATAATTCACAATGGTATGACAGTCACTTCATCTAAACACATTAAACTTCCTTATATTAATAATGGTAATTATTGCCACCAACATATGCTTACCTATTCAACAACTTGTCATCTTCAATTGCATGCAAAGTGACCCTCTTTCAACAATTTCCAGTAAGCAAGAATGAAAGGGATTTAAAGTTATCATTCTAAGTAATGTTACAATCATTAGACACAATGACATAATTAAGCAAATACTTGAATTGAAAATAATCATAGAAGTTTCAATAATTAGCTAGAAATTTTTAAACTCATTGGGCTTTGAAACAATTCTAGAACTCGATCCCACTCTCCCATTTCTAAAGGCAACTTACCAAAGAATTTATTAAACCCATGTGACAAACCTCTAAGCTTTGTAAGGTGGTCAATAAGAGGAGATAACCTACCCCTCAATCTAACAAATGAAATATGTCATCAACACCAACATGTAAACAAGGATATAGCAAAGTAAAATTACCTCTAAGTTGATCACTTTTCACTACTATTCTTAATGCAAAGAGTTGAAGTACAAAACATGTAGAACTGATGTTAGAAGAAAGATTAAGGGTCAAACTAAACAAAGCAAAGAATTGCATGCATATTTGTTCCCAAGAATATAAAGAAGCATTTTCTCGAATCTTGATTAAAATGCCAATCCCATTTTTCATGCTTTGCAAATGTTGTATGCAATTTTCTTGAGTACTTTAATACCAAATTTGGTAATACTTTCTTGGGAAAATATAATGGTTTCATCTTTTGATTTTTTCCATTTTTATCAATTATATACTGTTGCAGAGTAAGAAGAAAAGAGAGAAGAAAAGGAAATAGAGATAGGAGCAGAAGAAAGTTGAGGAAGAAGAAGACGAGAGAGAAATCAGAATTTCATTAATTTCATGGATGTATGTTCCTATAGCATGATAGGTGCTGAAATAGTGTTGATGTTGTCAGCTACACAAATGCCAAAATAATAGCTATTTAATTTTTTACCCAAGTATGCTCTATATCATTTAAAGGACTCAAATCCTAAGTGTAATGTTTAATCCTTCTTTCCTACGCACCGTTTAACTTAAAACTAAACGCAAAGTTTAAAGGAAAACTAAACAGATAAATTAATGGACTCATTAACAGAAATAACAAAAATTTAAAACCCTTGGTTAGCTAGTTTGACAAAACTCACTGAAATTCTCCTATGTAGTCCTCGAGAAAGGTGTTTGCCCATTGCACAAGGACTTAATTTATGGCTTGGTTTCCACGTTTGACCATGCGTCTATCCATAATCTTTGCTGGAATTTTCATAAGTTCACCATCGATTCCTAGTAGTCGTAGCAGAGAAGAGTGAAAAGCTCGACCAATATGTTTCTTCAATTGCGATACATGGAAGGTGGGATGGATTCTAGAACCAGTAGGGATAAACAATCTGTATGCCACTTGTCCTACCTTGTCCTTAACAAGGTAAGGGCCAAAGTACTTAGGTGATAACTTTTGGTTCATTATCCTCCTTATAAAATGTTCTCGATAGGGCTGCAATTTTAAGTATACTAAATCCCCCACTTGAAATTCCCTTTTAGACCTCTTCTTATTAGCTAACAGTCTCATCCTTTCTTGGAATCTCTTTAAATGGAAGTTAAGTAGCTATCGAGTTGCTTCTCTTGTCTTAGGCAACGATCTACCGTGGTAACTTGTGATGACCCAGCTAAATATGGTTGGTGCAAGGGTGGATCTTGGCCATAAAGTGCTGCATAAGGGGTGGTCTGTTTGGTAGTGTGGTGTGTGGTTTTATACCACCATTCAGCCAAAGGTAGCCAAGTCACCTAGCCTTTACGTCTTTCACCTGTCATACACCACAAGTACCCTTTTAAACATCTATTTAAAACCTCTATTTGACATACATTTGACAGTGGTATGAAGTGGATAGTTTCAATTTAGTTCTCATAAGTTTGAACAGTTCCTGCCAATATGTGTTGATGAAGATCTTGTCTGATGTGAGCACGGTCACATCATGTTATGATGCAATTAGAAGATATCGAGATTGGCCCAAAAACGAGGGGCCCAAGTGCAAAATGAAACATCTCACAGGCCTGATTGATTATTGGGCTAATGTTTTTAAGGACTTTTTAATTTTATTTAAGTTTTATTTTAGTTTAATAAGTGTTTGCATCTTTAATTATGTCTTGCATTAAGTGTTTGACATTTAATTAAGTCATTCATAAAAGCATTTCCTATGTTTATTAAGATTGTGATTTAATTATGTCATGCATTATTAATCTACATCTTTTAAATATGACATGCATTATGTGATCTGCATTTAATAAAGTCGTGCATTATGTAATGACATCCATTAACTCTCATGATTAGTTAAGTTTGCATCTTTAAACCATTCATTAAAACATCCTGTGTGTTTAAATATGAGTTAGTGTGTTTATTTTTTTTTATAAATAAAGTGTTTTAAGTTAAATAAGAATTTGAACAGATTGCAAATTTTTAAATATTCTTTTATTCTTGTCTAGGTGACTGTTCAATTCATTTTAGCTTATTGGCATGTTTAAATTGTCTTAATGCATGTTTATTTAAGGCTGATAAGAAGAATCTAGGGACGTTCACATACAAAGGCTATTCGATTTTGGCATGAAAAGGTTTGCATTTGGTCACTTAATTTACTGGTACAAGAAGAGGATGTTTTTGGTGGATTTTGAAGGTGAATAAATGCACAAAATTCATTCAAGAATCAGCTTTCAATATGGATGCATTGTGACTATTCAAATGGACCAAGAGTGGCTCTTAAAATCTGATCGGTTTCAAGCACTTAAAGGCCAATTCATGGCATCATAAGCAATAAAGACAACTGGTTATGGAAGATGAAGGGACTACAAACAACACCTTTAAGGACCATTAAGCTTTCATAAAGAAGATGACTTTTAAGCTAACCATGAACTATCAAAAGACATGACCTCTTATCTACTCAAAGACAAGTGAAGAGACATGACTTTTGGGCTAGCCATCATGAGTTAAATCAAATTTAATGGTCTGTTTTTAAGTTAGTTAAATGGCCGAGTTTGAAGGGTCATATAGGAACTTGAAAGGTCAATTCAGGCCTATAAATTTCTTCCTAAATCACTATGTTGAAAAAAAAACTTTGCTTGAATTTAAATCATTTGTGAGAATATTTCTCTCTTGGTTCTTCGTTGAACTGTTCGAACTTATCAAACTTTCTTCAAAGTTTGTGGCGTTCAAAATTTATCTTATCACTCTGTTTACCACCTCGAGGTGTGGCGACTTCGATACACCAAGATTCGAGTATATAGTTAAGTTTAAGCGGGTCGTAGTTTTAATATAACTACGGTTCCTTAGAGAATTCAAGTGTTTCGAATTAAGGTTTCTACCTTGTGAAACATTTAAAGACGATTCTTCCAACAAGTTGTTTTTTGAACCTTCAAAGTTCGAAAGCTCACATCATTTGGTATCAGAGCTCGAGAATCTTGAAATTAGGTTCGATTTTATCTTTACTATTATTTCGTGTTTCGAAAAAGTAAAAAAAATTTAAAAAAAGAAAAAAAATCGAAATATTGAAAAAAGAAAAGAATTTTGAAGTTTGAAAAAAAATTTGAATTAAAAAAGAAAAAAATCGAAAGAAGAAAAAAATTCGAGTATTAAAAAAAATTAATTTATGTTCTTGTCTTATATTGAAAGTATTCCAAGCAATTCCGAGTAACTTCCACCATTTCCGTGAGCTTTTTAACATTTATTCTTGTTGCAAGCACCCGTGAAAACTATAAGGCAATTTTTCCAAGCTGCCAACTTTCGAAAGGATTGAAGAGTTCTTTTAGTTTTCTTAAGAGCTTACGAGAGGAAATTACGAGTGGAAAAAGGTACGAGTGTGGTAAGAGCATCCGAGAGAGAAAGAAAAGCCAAAGAATTGTGGAGTGAAACACGAGTGGAGTGAATTTTTTTCGAGTGACTTGTGAGGATTTGTTTTGGTAAGGTATTCATCTTCTATTTCAAATTCTTTTGTTTTCAATTTTATTTTCAATCAATCATGTTTCAAGAATAACTTTCAGATTCAGAACTTCAAGATTTGATGAAAGAAATGCATAGTATCGTACGATCTGGATTTGAAAAAGTGCATAAAAGAATTGATCGTGTGAAAGTAAGATCATCGAAGGAGTCCTTTGCGCAAAAAGAGCGAAAAGATTCATTTAGGAGAGTGCCACATCTTGATTCCTACTCATCATGGAATTCAAGCCGGAGTAAAGTGGACCGCAAGTTTGAAACCTCCTAAGGTGGCAAAGATGAAGGTACACGCTATAATTACACAAATGTTACCTCATGCGTTCTAAGGTATCCATTTGTGAATTTGCAACCAAGAAAGGAAAGATGTGCTTCCTATGACAATCATTCCATTCATACACAAAGAAAGTCCATTAGTTCGGATTCTGTCATTTCAACCACATTTGGTAAAGAAAGTGAAAGTGTGGAGAAAAAGAAATTGAGAAAAGAGAGAGAAGAATTTTTGATGAAAGAAAATGAAAGAAAAATAAAGGAGATTGAGAGAAGAAAAAAAGAAATGAGGGAAAAAGAAAAGGAAATAAAAAGAGAGTGTGTGAGAAAAGTTGTGAGAAAAGAGAATGAAAAAGAAAGAGAGACTGAAAGAAATTGTGAGCTTGAAAAGAAAATTGAAAAAGAGAGCGAGAGAGAAGAAAAAGAAAGTAAGATTGAAAAAGAAGAAAGTGATCAAGCAGTAGTGAGGAACATCCTAACAAACCCGCATGTGAGTTTGCATTGTGAAATTTCTTCATTTCAGGTCTCTAAAGATTCAATAAACGAGTGTCGACTTCATTACCTTCCTAATGAAAGACGATTCCATGTGGTTGAAAAAGGTAAGTTTGAAAATGACATCAATCCACAAGATATGGAAGGTAAACAAGGTAAGAAGTTTATTGATATCCAATCAATTCAGTGTTCTTTGAATATTGTTGACAAATCTTCCGATGATTATGTTCTCTAAAGATTTCTCTACAATGATCTGTCTTGTTATTCTTTGAATCTTGTTGATAGGTTCATTTCAAATAATGATTTAAATTTTTTTTCTCATGACTTGCTTCCTGTTGGTTCAAGTGACATTAAATCACAAGATGATATAACCATTGATGTCTTTGGTCCAACTAGATGTCTGCAAAATTTGATTATTGTGTGTGATAAAGAATTTTCACGTAAAAAGCTTAATCTACTAGGTTTTGATTATTATGAGAATTCTCTAAATCAATGTGAGAAAGTTTTGTAGATCTCTCTGGCTATTCATAGGAATTATGAGAGTTTTGAATGTTGAAACATGCCTATGCCTAAATCTTCTCTAATTAACGTGCGTGAATTATTGTTCAAAGAAAAACTTTTGTTGCCTTTTGAAATAAGTAATCAAAACTGCGTGTTCAATCCAGGAGATTGTTCGTCTATTTTATTGAAGGAAACTAAGTATTGGAATTTTGTTTTGCATGACTATGTGAATAACTTTCAAATGCTTTATGATTCTTCCATGTTAGCTATGAAGAAATTTTTAAGTCATTTTGAAAAGGTAAGGCAAACTTATGTCTTTGATCCCAGTGTTAGTTTTCACATTCAAACTTTGAAAAGGGTTCTAGAAAAATATTTTGTGCTTATACTTCTTAATGTCACTGATTTGTTTCACTCATGTGTAGGTGACAACTTGAAATCGAACTGTTCTAAAGAGGGAGGGTTTGCAATTAACTTTCTTTCTTTTCAAACTATGTTTGATTTTCAGGTTTTTGGAAATGATTTTGTCAAGTTCATGACCAAAGGGAGTTCTGACTGTAAAATATTTTTTGCAAGCAAATGGCCCGATTTGAGGACAAATCGTTTTCAAGAGGGAGGGTATGATGTGAGCACGGTCACATCGTGTTATGATGCAATTATTAGATATCGAGATTGGCCCAAACACGTGAGGCTCAAGTGCAAAATGAAACATCTTACAGGCTTGATTGATCATTGGGCTAATGTTTTTAAGGACTTTTGAATTTTATTTAAGTTTTATTTTAGTTTAATAAGTGTTTGCATCTTTAATTATGTCTTGCATAAGTGTTTTGCATTTAATTAAGTTATTCATAAAAGCATCTCCTATGTTTATTAAGATTGTGATTTAATTATGTCATGCATTATTAATCTACATCTTTTAAATATGACATGCATTATGTGATCTGCATTTAATAAAGTCGTGCATTATGTAATGACATCCATTAACTCTCATGATCAGTTAAGTTTGCATCTTTAAACCATTCATTAAAACATCTTATGTGTTTAAACATGAGTTAGTGTAATTATTTTTTTTATAAATAGGGTGTTTTAAGTTAAATAAGAATTTGAACAGGTTACAAATGTTTAAATATTCATTTATTCTTGTCTAGGTGACTGTTCAATTCATTTTACCTTATTGGCATGTTTAAATTGTCTTAATGCATGTTTAATATGTTTTAGGAATGATTTAAGGCTGATAAGAAGATCTAGGGACGTTCACTTACAAAGGCTGTTCGGTTTTGGCATGAAAAGGTTTGCATTTGGTCACTTAATTTGCTGGTACAAGAAGAGGACGTTTTTGGTGGATTTTGAAGGTGAATAAATGCATAAAATTTATTCAAGAATCAACTTTCAATATTGATGCATTGTGACTATTCAAATGGACCAAGAGTGGCTCTTAAAATCTGATCGGTTTCAAGCACTTAAAGGCCAATTCATGGCATCAAAGCAATAAAGACAACCGGTTATGGAAGATGAAGGGACTACAAACAACACCTTTAAGGACCATTAAGCTTTCATAAAGAAGATGACTTTTAAGCTAACCATGAACTGTAAAAAGACATGACCTCTCATCTACTCAAAGACAAGTGAAGAGACATGACTTTTGGGCTAGCCATCATGAGTTAAATCAAATTTAATGGTCTGTTTTTAAGTTAGTTAAATGGCCGAATTTGAAGGGTCATATAGGAACTTGAAAGGTCAATTCAGACCTATAAATTTTGTCCTAAATCACTATGTTGAAAAAAAACTTAGCTTGAATTTAAATCATTTGTGAGAATATTTCTCTCTTGGTTCTTCGTTGAACTGTTCGAACTTATCAAACTTTCTTCAAAGTTTGTGGAATTCAAAATTTGTCTTATCACTTTGTTTAGCATCCTGGGGTGTGGCGACTTCGATACACCAAGATTCGAGTATATGGTCAAGTTTAAGCTAGTCATAGTTTTAATATAGCTACGGTTCCTTAGAGAATTCAAGTGTTGCGAATTAAGGTTTCTACCTTGTGAACCATTTCAAGACGATTCTTCCAACAGGCTATTTTTTAAACCCTCAAAGTTCAAAAGCTCACATCATTGTCTCAATCAGATACTATTTATTCAGGGGCATCGTGTAGCTTGTAAACCTGATAGAGAAACTCTTGGGCAACAGTGACTGCTATGAAGGGGTGAGCTAAGGGTAAAAAATGGCCAAACTTGGTTAATCGGTCTACCACCATGAGTATAGTATTCTTGCCTCTTGAAGTTGGTAACCCTCGATGAAGTCCATGCTAATGGCCGCCCAGGCTTTATCAAGTATAAGCAATGGTTGAAGAAGCCCTAGGGAAGCAGATAAGTCTGCTTTGCACCTTTGATAGGTCAAGCACTCATTGGTCCAAATCTTGACATCTATAGATAAGCCTTTCTAGTACAACAAGCTAAAAATTCTATGTCTTGTGGTGTGCACCCCGAATGGCCACCTAAAGGTCCAACATGAAAATAGTCAAAAAGTTCTTTTCTTAGCTCTTGATTACTTCCAATGACCACTTTCCCTTTCCTTCTTAACATTGTACCATCCCAAGTGTATTTGGAATGATCCTACTGCTGTTATTATAGTTCCTTAACCAATTGTTGTAGTTTGGTGTCTCCCAACACTGAATTAATAATCCTTTCCTACATTCCAGACCATATTATGCGGACCACACACTATAAGAGTTGCCCTTCTTATTGGTGTGGTTTCCTTGACAAAGCATCAGCCACAGTGTTCAATGAACCTTGCCTGTAGGTGATTGAATAATCATACCCTAGCATTTTTTCCACCCACTTTTGTTGCTAGGGAGTGATAGCTTGCCTATCAGATAGGAATCAAAGGCTCTAGTGATCTGTCTGAATAAAAAAAAAGGTCTCCCCACCAAGTAAGAATGCCATTTCTTCACTGCTAGCAAAACTGTCAACATTTCTTTCTCATAAATTAAGAGTGCTTGGTGTCTAACCCCTAATCCCTTGCTGAAAAAAGTTATAGGTTTTCCCTTATGATGCAACACAGCCCTAGCGCCTTGGCCACAAGTATCAGCATCAATACAAAACTACTCTTAGAAAATTGGAAGGGCCAAAACAAGAGCTTTACATATTGATTACTTTAGTTTCTCGAATATTGTTTGTGTTTCCATTCCCTACTGCCATTCAACATCTTTTTTTTAATAGTGCAGTCAATGGTCTAGCGAGCATACCAAAATCCTTGATGATCCTCTAATAGTAGCTAGAGAGCTCAAGGAACTATCGAAGTTCTTTGATAAGCTTGGGTGAAGGCCACTTCAAGACACCATCTACCTTGGTTGCATCTATAGACATTGTTCCATGATGGATAATGTGGCCTAGGTACTCTATCTGGGATGTGCCAAAGCTGCACTTGCTTAGTTTTGCAAAGAGTTGATTATCCCTCTAGATTTGTAAGACTTCTTTGAAGTGTGTTAAGTGTTCTTGCCAACCACCAGAGTGCACTAAAATGTCATAAAAAACACCAATATTGACTTTCTGAGTAACCTATTGAATATTATGTTCATCAATATTTGGAAACTTGAAGGGGCATTGGTTAAGTTGAAGGGCATAACCACAAATTCATAGTGCCCTTTGTGGGTTTTTAAAGTTGTCTTGTAGATGTCTTGGTCCCATATTTGGATTTGGTGATAACCTAACCTTAAATCAAGTTTAGAGAAGTAGGTTGCTGCTCCAAGCTCATCTAACAATTCTTAAATGAGTTGTACTGGAAACTATTCTTTGATGGTGAGCTGATTTAGCTAACTGTAATCTATGCATAACCTCCAGCTTCCATCCTTTTTCTTTACCATAACTACTAGTGAAGCAAAGGGACTACTACTATTTCTGATGACACCATTTTGCAGCATTTTTTCCACAAGTTTTTCAATTTCTGCCTTTTGGAGAGGTGGATATCTATTTGGTTTTATTTTGACCACCTTGGTTTCATCCACCAATGGGATCTTATGGTCATGAAGCTTGTAGGGGCTAGAGTTTTTGGTACTTGGAAGACATCTTCGAATTCATTCAATAAATTAGCTAAATCATCAAGAAATGGTGGGCCAATCATCTTAAGTATGGTTTGATCGCCTATTGTCAACAACTTAGGTGTAGGGGCCTTGTCTTTCATAACAAAACATTTAGACACTTAAGAACCTGTTATAAGTTGTAGGGCCCTAAGTGAGATTCCATGCAGTCTACACGACTTCCCTTGATACTCAAATGTCATGGTAAGAGCAACGAAATTCCAAACAATGGAACCTAAGGATAGTAACCACTAAATACCAAGCACAAGATCACTGCCCTTAATTGATAACACTAGGAATTTTGTTTCAAACTCATGCTCTTGAGATTCCCACTTCTCTTCTTTGTACACTCCTTGAGTCACCATACTGCCCTTATTATCAATCATAACCTTGAGTTAGTCTAGAGGTTCTACATGTAGGTGTAACATCTTTGTTAACTTGTGATCGATGAAGTTGTGAGTGCTTCTCGAGTCAAAAAGTATGACTACCTCTTGTTGGTTGATTCGTGCATCCAATTGCATTGTGTTATGCCCTTGTGATCCCTTTAGTGCATGAATGGAGAGGATTGGTGCGGTAGGTTTATTTTCAATTTCCACTATCTCTAGTTGCTCGAGACAATCTTAGAAGACTTTTGTAGTATAAACATGAGCGTCTCCTTTTGATTCCAAGGCTGCCTCTACTACCAGCTGAAACATTTGAGATTTCAAGCACTTATGGCCCGGTGTATATTTGGAAGCACACCAGAAACATAGGCCCTTTCTCCTACGTTCCTCCATTTCATTTTGAGGTAGTGACTTAATAGTAGCCTTATAGCCTGAGGAAGCAACCTAGTTTTTTTTCTAATGTCCACTGATGTATGCACAATTACATATCCTCTAGGGTGAGGAAGAAATGGTTTCGAATAAGCATTTCCTCTAGAGGAGGGAACTTTCTTTTGAGGGTTGGATATGATGTCCTTAACCTGTATGGCTAGTTGGTAAGCCTCCACCAATGTTTAAGGCTTGAGCAACCTCAGCTACTGTCCTATATCTCTTTGTCCTATATCTCTTTTTAAGCCTTTAATAAATATACTAAGAGCATAACTCTCAAACAGGTGTATATGGTTTAGGAAACTTACAAAGGCATTATTGTATTGCTCCATAGAGCCCTGCTGTGTATGAGATATAAGTTCAATCATGGGGTCTAAGAGTTTACCATAACCAAATCGATCATGCAAGCCCTTTGCATAGATGTCACAAGTGAGATGTTATAGCCCACCTTGCTTCTACACGGAAAAATGATGCCAATCGAGTGCCTTTCCTTTTAGGTGCAACATTATGACTCTTACTTTAGAGTGATCAAAAACTGGTTCAGATTCAAAATATTGTTCTAGTTTGGACCACCAACCTCTGAAGTCACTCCCATCGAACCGAGAGCATTCCATCTTGAAATCCCTTCCCACGGTCTCAAAAGGTCCTATTTCTGACACTGGTGAGACCATAATAGGTTCCTTAGCCAAAAGACCAAGGGGTTGTCCTCCTAAATTCCTTTACCCTTGTCATGTTGTGGCGTAGAGGGAGTAATAGTTGATGATTGTCCTAAGTATTGCTCTATTATAGATTGTAACTCAAATCGAAGTTCTCCTCTCAAAAAGATTTACATGGAACAAATCTCCCCTTTCAACTCTGTTTGCATCTCCTTGTAGCGGTTATCAAGTTTAGTGTTGAGCTGTGAAAATTCCTGTTGCAGCTAAAAGTAAAACCCAAAACTCGTTAATGTCGCCAGCTAGGGTCCTGGGGTCTCTTCATTTATAAGCCTTAGATTAACTTTCAATTTTACCTCCCTTATCCATATTTTAATAAAGCATTTCAATATAAATACATCATGAATCTCAAATAAGAAGTCAATACAGCTCAATCAGGGGTATTAAGGTCATTTTCATAATTTTAGGAGACTTCTACCGGTACCTGTTAGACAAGTATCGGTAGTAGACAAGTCAAAAAACAAATTTAAAATAGTAGTAGACTTTTACCGATACTAGTGTTGGTTCTATTGATACAAGTGACACTTCTATCGAAGCAAGTCATGCTTCTACCGATACTAAAAATTCCAGAGAGCTAGGAAGTTTTACCCTGTAACTTCTACTGATACAAGCACCCAGACTACCGATACCTCTGTGAACAGATCTACTTATACTTTCTAAGCAACTACCGATACAACCCTAGTAAGTAAAAAACCTCTCTCATACCCTGTACTTCTACCTATACATGCATAAGAACTACTGAAACAAAGTAAGCATATTTCAAAAAATGCACATCATTCTCTTAAGTTTATAATCAACCATCTTAAACACAACAAGTACAAATTCATTACACATTGAATACTTTAACTCATGCCTAATTAAGCAACAACATAACACATTTAAGTTCACAATTGCATTACATAATACATTAGAAGGCAAGTATCAAGGTATCTTCAATTCCAATGGCATTACATAGCAACCACATTTAAGTTAACAATCCTACTACATGTCATATAATCCAGGTGATACGAAAGACTACCAAATGAGTTCTCGGGATAATGTGATTCTTCTCTGGGATCCGGTCTCGAACAACAAAATGAATCTACAAACCAGAGACAATACATAGGTAAGCTTGCAGAGCTTAGTAAGTCTGTTGTACAGTTAACTTACGAATAACCATAAAAAGGAGAAAGAGATTAAGAACTATCATCCCATTCCTTCCGTCTTCAAAATTCAATACCCCTTGCGGGTCTTTCAGTGAAATTAACTCCTGCGATCCAATAATGCTCTTATGAGCCAGTATGCTCAGACTAGTCAGTATGCTCAAGAGAGTCAGTTTGCTCAAACGAGCCAGTATGCTCAAATGAGCCAGTATACTATTCCTTTCGCGTTTTCCATCACGATCCATCATCAAGAACAAACTAAACAAACAAGGTTAGTATTTAACAAGTAGAATATGGTTACACGAACTTACCGGATAAATTTGTAGCGAAATGGAATTTCAAGGATTATTCTGCGATTTTCCCTTTTTCACGATCTGTCGCTCGCTCGTGATTTAAATCAACAAGTAATTAATTTCCACATTAAATCATGAAATTTAAATCATTTCTTGAATTTATGTCTTTTGGGAAATTTACAAAATTACCCCTATACTTTTATTTTTATTCAATTTAGTCTTTAGACCTCAACAAGGCAAAATACCAATTTCCAAACTCAACCCATGCTAGAAAAATATACTAGAACACATTCTCAACACCTTTATACAATTTATTTCACAACAAGTACATGTATTCTACCATTGTAACAATTAGTCCTCAGACTCTAAAATCATCAAAAATCACATTACAAAACCAACCCATCCAACAACCAAGCTTTCAAAACTATCATAAAAAAATGAACTTACTCATTAATGGAAAAACATTTAACTTTTGACAGAATCACAAATTAGGCCTTGGGTTAGCTAGATTAAGCTAATACGGAACCAGAAACATATAAATTACTAAAAACTGATGAGAAATCACTTACTTATGGTTGGACTTAGCTTGGCCGAACTCAAGCTATTTCTTTCCTAGGGTTTCCTTCTTTTTCTTTGGTTTCAAATGAAGAAGATGATGAAAATCATGTCATTTTTCCTTATTTTCATTTAGTTTATAAATTTAATATTTTACCCTTGCTTAATAATAACCTAATTTGCATTTCATCATGCCCTTTACCGTCTGCCCTATCCAAGAGTGGTCTAATTACCGTTTTAGACCTTAAACTACTTCTCAATTTAGAATTTAATGCTTTTAATCTATAGAATTCAACTTTTATACCTTTTACGATGTAATCCTTTTCACTTAATTCACTATCTAACCGATAGAATTTCTTAACCAAAATTTAATATGACATTACTGACATTATAAATATTAAAATAAATAAATTTACGACTCAATCCATTAGAGTTGTGATCCCAAAATTACTGTTTCTGACACCACTAAAAACCAAGCTGTTACAACTCTCCCCCTTAGGGAAATTTCGTCTCGAAATTTCTTACCTGTGAACAAATTAGAGTACTGTGCTCTCATTGAAGCCTCTATCTCTCATGCAGCTTCTTCTAATTCGTGACTGTTCCATAAGATCTGTACCAATGATACCCTTTTTTTTCGTAACTCCTTTACCCCACGAGCAAGGATTCTAATCGGTTCCTCTGAATATGAAAAATCCGACTGAATCTCGACCTCTGTGAGCGTAATCACATGAGAAGGATCTGATCTGTACCATCTCAACATCGAAACATGAAATACATTGTGAATTTTTTCAAGTTTCGATGGTAAAGCCAACTTATAAGCTACAAGTCCAACCCTCTCGGGGGTCTCATATGGTCCAATAAACCGCGGACTCAATTTGCCCTTCCTACCAAATCGTAACACCTTCTTCTAAGATGAAACTCTCAGAAAAACTCGATCTTCGATGAAAAATTCTATATCCTTCCTTTTTAGATCTACGTAAGACTTCTATCGATCAGACACTGCTTTTAAATAGTCACGGATTACCCGAACCTTATCTTCGGTCTGGTGAATCAATTCGGTCGTAACCAACTTAGGTTCGCTTAATTTAGACCAATAAAATGGTGTTCTGTATTTCCTACCATACATAGCTTCGAACGGTGCCATCTTTATACTTGACTGCTAGCTGTTATTATAAGCAAAGTCTACTAGCGGTAAGTATCTCTCCCTATTACCCTCGAACTCGAGTATAAAACATCGTAGCATGTCCTCCAAGATCTGTATTACTCGCTCAGACTGACCATCTGTCTGCGAATGGTATGCAATGCTAAAGTTTAATTTGGTACCCAAAGCTTTGTGTAGCTTTCCCCAAAATCTCAAGGTAAAACATGGATTTCGGTCAGAGATGACAGACATTGGTATTTCATGTAATCGCACAATCTCAGTTACATATAACTCAACTAATCTTTCAAGTTGAAAATTCACATGGATATAAATGAAGTGAGCTTATTTCGTCAATCTATCTACTATTACCCAGATCGAATCTTTCTTCTTTGGTGTTACCGGTAATCCTGTAACAAAATCTATAGTAACTTGTTCTCATTTCCACTCAAGGATGGAAATAGGTCACAGTAATCCAAACGATACTTGATGTTTGGTTTTCACTTGCTGACATGCCAGACATTTGGTTACAAACTCGAAAATCTCACGTTTCATGCTTGACCACCAGTACATTTTCTTCAGGTCGTTATACATTTTCACACTCCCCGGATGAATGGAATACGTACTGCTATAAGCTTCTAACAGAATGTCCCGCCTCAAATCCGGGTCGTTAGGAACACATACTTTACCCCTAAGGTACATCGTACCCTCAGCATCAACAGTTAATTTTGTAGTGGAATCACTCTAAATCTGTTCTTTCTTAGATGCAAGCTTCGGATCGTCTTTTTGTAACTCCTGAATCCGCTATAAAAATACCAGTCTCTTCCTGAGTTCAGTTACAACTGATTCGTCGCCTTCTAACAAAAAATGTGGATTCATAACTCTCAAAGTAAACAAAGATTTTCAGCTTTGGGCATCGGCAACCACATTAGCTTTTCCCGGATGATAGTTAATTACTAAATCATAGTCTTTCATTAGTTCCAACCATTGACGTTTGCTCAAGTTCAATTCTTTTGGAGTCATCAAATACTTCAGGCTTTTATGATCTGTGAATATATGACATCTCTCACCATACAAGTAGTGTCGTCTGATCTTCAATGCAAAGACAATGGCAGCTAGTTCCAAATTGTGAGTCGGATAATTCCTCTCATGCTGCTTCAACTGTCGAGAGGCATACGCTATCACTTTCCCAACTTGCATTAGTACATATCCCAACCCGTTCAATGACGCATCACTGTAAATAACAAATTCCTTTCCTGTCTCAAGTTATGTCAAAATTGGAGCTTCTGATAACATTTTCTTTAATTGATCAAAACTCTACTAACACTTTTCAGACCAGGTAAACGGAACATTCTTCTGGAGTAACTTCGTCATCAACAAGGTTATGATAGAAAAATCCGTAACAAATCAATTGTAATAGCTCACCAATCCTAGGAAATTATATACCTCAAAAAATTCTTTGGAACCTTCTAATTGAGAATAGCGGAAACCTTACTCGGATCCACCCGAATTCCTTTTGAAGATATAATATGCCCTAAAAATCCAACTTCTCTAAGCCAAAACTCACACTTACTGAATTTTGCATACAACTGCTTCTCTCGTAAAATCCGCAGCACTTCTTTCAAATGTTGTGTGTAATCATCCTCTATCTTGGAGTAGATTAGTATATCACCAATAAATACTACCACAAATCTATCCAACTGAGGCTGAAAAACTTTGTTCATTAAATCCACAAATACCGTCGGTGCATTAGTCAATCCAAACGGCATTACACGAAACTCATAGTGCCCGAACCGCGTTCTGAAGGCAGTCTTTGGCACATCACAATCTTTTACTCGAATCTAATAGTAACCCAATCAAATATCTATCTTTGAGAACACAGTTACTCCTTTCAGCTGATCAAACAATTTGTCAATATGTGGTAATGAATACTTGTTCTTTACTGTAACCTTGTTTAACTACTAATAATCTATACACATCCTCATCAAACCGTCATTTTTCTTTACAAATAGCATTGGTGCACCCGAAGGTGGTACACTCGATCGTATAAACCCCCTGTCCAGTAACTCTTGTAACTGCGTCTTGAGTTCTTTCAACTTAGTCGATGCCATTTTGTACGGTGGAATCGATATTGGAGTGGTACCTGGTATCAAATCAATGTCAAATTCTAGCTCTCTGATCGACGATAAACCCGGTAACTCTTCAGGAAATACATCTGTGAATTCATTAACAACCGATACTTGATTCAATTTTGTTCCCGACCCTCGAGTATCAAGTAGGTAAGCTAAGAATGCCTCGCAGCTCTTACGAACCAGTTTCTGTGCAGAAATGGCTGAAATCACTCTAACATCATTGTTCAATTTATCGGACTCAACTGTAATTATCTCACCAGTCGGGCATTTTAAACCAATCCATCTCTGCTTGTAGTTAATCACCGCATTATGTTCAGTTAACCAGTTCATACCCAGAATCACGTCGAACTCATAAAAGGGTAGCAGCATAAGATCAGCAGGAAATTCACAGCCCTAAACTTTCAGTGGACATTTACGACACACAAAATTTACTTTAACACTATGACCCAACGAGTTTGTAACTTGCATATCAAATTCAATGGACTCGATAGAAAAAATTTTATCAGTTGCTAAAGCAGTACAAATATAAGAATGAGTCGACTCTGGGTCGATCAAAGCACACACAGTTACATAAAAAAGATAGAATATACTAGTCATAACATCAAGTGCAGTAGCCTCTTCCTTGGCTCAAATGGCATAGGTTCTGGCAGGTGCTCGAACCTCAGACCTGCTTGCATTATCTCTATTTTCATTACGGATTTCGTCCACATGACTGTTCTGACCCGGTCGTCGACCCTTTTGCAGTAAGACTAAAGCCTTTACACTCCAATATTCCTTCTCCTTAGATGCCATTGGGCAGTTACAAACCTGATGATCGATTATCCCGCATCTAAAACAGCCTTCCTTTCTAACTCGACACTCACCATAATAGAATCTTTCACAGTGCCCACACGCAGGATTCAGTGCATTACAGACACTGGCCACACTATCTGCAGGTCGATTTTGGAACCTCGACCTAGGCTTTCCCGATCTGCTACTTTCATGAAGCACTGACGATGCCACTGTTCGATTCTCATTCTCTCTGAACTTCTTCGGTGGCGGTATAAAAAAAGTTTTAGAAGGAGCTTTCTTGTTGAATTCTCTGAATCCCTTTTCTAAGCCCAATCTGTCAAAATTACAAATGGTCGCAACTTTGAACCACCAACCTTCATCTTAATTCCATCATTTAACCCATCTTCAAAGCGAATACACAAAGTTTCATCGGTTGGTACGAACTCTCTGGCATACTTACTGAGATATACAAATTCCCGTTCATACTCAACAATAGACTTGTTTCCCTATTTCAGTTCTAGGAACTCTTTCTTCATCTGGTCCATATATCGTTTACTGATATACTTCTTTTTAAATTCAATCTAAAAAAATTCCCAAGTGACCTCATATTCGAGAACCACAGCCAACATCGTTGTCCACCAACTGTAAGCTTCATCTTTCAATAGTGATACAACACATCTTAAATAATCTTCAAGAGAATAGACCATTTCATTCAAAACCCTCAAAGTATTTTTTAGCCAGTACTCAACTCTAGACGGGTCATCCTCGATACTTCTCTTGAATTCTTTTGCCTCATATTTTTTGGCTTTATCTGTGGGTATACAACATTGCTGTTCTACTACCAGAGGAGGTAGAGGCTCAATCGGTGGTACTGCAGGTCGTGCAACAGGTTGCACAGGTGGAGGTGGAGGCTGCGTAACTGCCTGATTACCTCTCATAAATTCAGAGAACCATTAGCCCATTAAGCCAAGAATATATTTTTAGCTTCATTTTCAGTCATCGGTATTAAAGGTACACCTCGGCTCGCACTAGAATCAGTGTTGGAACATTACTTTTTACCTCGTTGGTCTTTCCTCGTTCCGAATCAAACATATCACTTATCTGTAAAATTTCAAGGTTAGATCGGATCTATCACAATCACACAATCACATATTTATATGGCATGTAGTCTCTCAACTCTTTAATTCATAAATTCAGTTTAAAAACCAGCTAAGTCATAAGCTCTGATACCACTAAATATAACATGCAAAACCTGTTACCGTTATCGGCTAGGGCCTCGAGGTCTCTTTATATGTAAACCTCAAATTAACCTTCAATTTTACCTCCCTTATCCATATTTTAATAAAGCATTTCAATATAAATACATCATGAATCTCAAATGAGAAGTCAATACAACTCGATCAAGGGTATTAAGGTCATTTCCATAATTTTAGGAGACTTCTATCGATACTTGTTGGACAAGTATCGGTAGTAGTCAAGTTAGAAAACAAATTTAAAGCACTAGCAGACTTCTACCGATACTAGTGTTGCTTCTACCGATACAAGTAACACATCTACCGAAGCAAGTCATGCTTTTACCGATACTAAAAACTTCAGAGAGCTAGGAAGTTTTACCCTGTAACTTCTACCAATACAAGCACCCAGACTACCGATACCTCTATGAACAAATCTATCGATACCTTCTAAGAAACTACCGATACAACCCTAGTCAATAAATAACCTCTCTCCTACCCTGTACTTCTATCGATTCGTGCATAAGAACTATCGAAACAAGTAAGCAGATTTTAAAAAATGCACGTCATTCTCTTAAGTTTATAATCAACCATCTTAAACACAACAAGTACAAATTCATTACACATTGAATACTTCAACTCATGCCTAATTAAGCAACAACATGATGATATTATAATCACTACAAAACACATAATACATTAGAAGGCAAGTATCAAGGTATCTTCAATTCCAATGACATTACATAACAACCACATTTAAGTTCACAATCCTACTACATGCCATATAAGCTAGGTGATACGAAAGATTACCAAACAAGTTCCCGAGATAGTGTGACTCTTCTCGGGGATCCGATCTCTAACAACAAAATAAATCTACAAAACAGAGACAATACACAGGTAAGCTTATAGAGCTTAGTAAGTCCGTTGTACAGTTAACTTACGAATAACCATAAAAATGAGATAGAGATTGGGAACTATCATCCCATTCCTTCCGTCTTCAATATTCAATACCCCTCGTAGATCTTTCGGTGAAATTAACTCCTGATCCAGTAATGCTCTTACGAGCCAGTATGCTCTAACGAGCCAATATGCTCAAATGAGCCACTATGCTCAAACGAGCCAGTATGTTATTCTTTCCGTGTTTTCCGTCATGATCCATCATCAAGAATAGACTAAACAAATAAGGTTAGTAATTAACAAGTAGAATATAGTTACGCAAACTTAGCGGATGAATTTGTAGCAAAATAGAATTTTAGGGATTATTCTACGATTTTCCCTTTTCCACGACCTACCACTTGCTTGTGATCTAAATCAACAAGTCATTAATTTCCACATTAAATCATGAAATTTAAATCATTTCTTGAATTTATATCTTTTTGGGAAATTTACAAAATTGCCCCTATACTTTCATTTTTATTCAATTTAGTCTTTAAACCTCAAACAAGCAAAATACCCATTTCCAAACTCAACCCATGCTAGTCGAATATACTAGTACACATTCTCAACACCTTTATACAATTTATTTTACAACAAGTATATGTATTCTACCATTTTAACAATTTAGTTCTCAAACACTATAATCATCAAAAATCACTTTACAAAACCAACCCATCCAACAACCAAGCTTTAAAAACTTTCATAAACTTTCAAGAATGAACTTACTCATCAATGGAAAAATATTTAAATTTTGACAGAATCACAAATTAGTCCCTCGGTTAGCTAGATTAAACTAATACGGACCTAGAAACATATAAATTACTAAAAACGGACAAGAAATCACTTACTTATGGTTGGACTTAGCTTGGCCGAACTCAACTTCTTTCTTCCCTAGGGTTTCCTTCTTTTTCTTTAGTTTCAAATGAAGTAGATGATGAAAATCATGTCTTTTTTCCTTATTTTCATTTAGTTTATAAATTTACTATTTTACCCTTGCTTAATAATAACCTAATTTGCATTTCATCATGCCCTTTACCGTTCACCCTTCCCAAGAGTGGTCTAATTACCGTTTTAGACCTTAAACTAATTCTCAATTTAGCATTTAATGCTTTTAATTTATAGAATTCAACTTTTATACCTTTTACGATTTAATCCTTTTCACTTAATTCACTATCTAATCGATAGAATTTCTTAACCAAAATTTAATATGACATTACTGAAATTATAAATATTAAAATAAATAAATTTACGACCCGACCCGTCAGATTTGTGATCTTGAAATCACTATTTTTGACACTATTGAAAATTGGACTGTTATAGCTGGCTCATCTCTTTCTCAAGCGGGTGGTGATTCTATCGTTGTCCATGAAGATCGTCTTGATCTGATGCTTTTGTTACGGCGTAAGAAGAAAAGAGAGGAGAGGAAATAGAGATAAGAGCAAAAGAAAGTTGAGGAAGAAGAAGACGAGAGAGAAATCACATTTTCATTAATTTCATGAATGTTGCAGCATGATAGGTGCAGAAATAGTGCTAATGTTGTTAGCTACACAAAATGCCAAAATAATAGTTGTTTAGTTTGTTACCCCGGTAAGCTTCGTATCACTTAAAAGACTCATACCCTAAATGCGACGTTTAAGCTTTTTTTCTTACGCACTGTTTAACTTAAAACCAAACACAAAGTTTAAAAGAAAAACTCAATAGAGACATTATTAACAAAAATAATAAAATTTTAAAACTCTTGGCTAGCTAATATTCTGGAGTGATCTATCCCATATCATATACAAGATGAATGAACTGATGCACATACTAACAAATTAAAGAAACATAACAAGACATTAGCAAGAAAGTAAACAAATGCAAAAAAAAAAAAAAATCTTTTAAGAAATGAAATAATTCAAGCAAAATAGAAATACAAGAAGAAATGATCAAATTTTGTTCTCATGATATATATAAAAGGGAATAAGAGAATTGAGTTTTAGTTAAAGTATTTGATTTTTCTTTTCCTTATAAACTCATTCACTGGTCAAATTTAATGAACAAGACGAAATTAGAAAAAAAAAAAATCGCCTAAAATCTCAGTAACTAAAATCCAACATTTCTTATTAAAAGATGAAGCTAGGAATAAAATTATTAGGAAAAAATGAATCAAGAAAAAAAGACTCAATTGAAGCAATAAGAAGAAGCAGAAGCAAAAACAAGAAACAAGAAGAAAACACACCTTAGGATTGTTTGGGGATGCATTAGGTTGAACTAAACAAAGCAAAACATTGCATGCACTGATATAAAAAATATCTCAAATGGGTATATAATATTTGGGTGTAAAGTTGAGTTTGGAGACCAGGAAATTGTTGTTGTTGTTTGATGATTCCATTGTTGCTTTCTTTTGGTCTTCCATTTTCTAAAAGTGATTTCTGGTCCTTTTAAAGTTCACGAGTTCCTTAGACTTCTTTACAAGTTCAGTTCACGCTCACCGCACCATTGTTGATACACGATATCAACGGAAGTAGTAAAGGAGGATGAGGATGTTTTGGTGAAGAAGCATATCCAAGGTACCATCTGGACAACCCCACACCCAAAGAGGGTATTTAGAAATGTATATAAGGGGGCTTTCGGGTCGGATTCTAGGTCATCAGAGCGGGTTAAACTTCGATTCGGGTTATAATATATTTTATTATATTTCTATGACAATTTTAATTTTTCAATATTATATTATATTTGTTGGAGCCCAATTTGTCCGAGCTCAACTAAAAACCAAATCCAAAATAAAAATAAACCAATAATAACAAATTTAAATTAAAGTCTATTTTAATTTAAAATGTCCCTTTTTTTTACATACCCAAATTCTTTACAACCCAAATCACCTAAACCCAATTACCCTAACCTACCCACCTAGCCCAAACCGAACATAAGCCCAATAAGCCCAAAAAATCAAAAACCCTAATTTGGATGCCCCTATCTGCACCTTAGCCACTCATGCCCTTGCCACGTCAGTAACATGCCCCTTCATCTGCCACCACGCTTCTGACATCGCCAATGATCGTCCGTCTGCCATCACTGTCGAACCTGCACAAGCAAAGAAGAAAAAAATGCAAAGACAGAAGACAAATAGGAAAACAACAAGAGAAAAATCATTTGTATTTCGGCTATAAAAGCCAATTTTGAATCAGTTTGTATTTTTACGAGCACTTGTAATCTGAAATACAAGAAACAATTTTTTTTAAAGGTATATTTGTATTAATTTTTACTTATATTTTTGATTTTCTTTTTGTTTCAAAATAAAATAAAAAACATTAAAAATGAAAATAAGTTAGGGTTTACCTTGTGGTTGCATCGCTGCCGTTGTGGTGGCCATTTGAGAGTCCCTCCGAACCAACTAATGGTCGTGTGGGGGCTTCGAAGAACAAAGGAAAAGAAAACGATTTTCCCCTTTCGAAAAAAAACCTAAAGGCCAAATTGTTTTATGCATTTGGGGAATTTTAGGGTGGATTTGAAGGTTTAAAATCCAAATCTAACATTGGGGTAAAAAATCGAACATTGAGGCTCATCTCTCGATTTCTCGACCACCGTAGGCGACGGTTGTCGTCGTCGATGACGGTGGCCCACGCTGGACGAAAACAGGCACTTGGGGTCGGGGATATGAGCAAAAGAGATAAAAGGATAAGAGCTTTTAGGGTTTTTTAAAGCAAGTGATGAAAATGAAATTTTCAAAAAAAATTGACTTAAATTATAAGCCTGCACGACGTCGTTTTAGGCTTGGGAGTTTGACCCCCAAAACGACATCGTTTGATGCTTACATTCGGCTAACTGACCCGTCAGCATAGGGTTCACATGTTTTTTAATGGAGGGAAATTATTTCCTTAGTCCTCCCTTGTTTTAAAAATTTTCAATTTAATCCTGATTTATTTTTTTGTTTTTAAAAATTAGCAACTTAGTTTTAAATTTTTTACAATATGACCCTCAGATCAAGTGATCCTTGGGTAGACACGTGTAGAGCCTTGGGCAAATTGCCCATAAGGTCCCTATACTCTTCAAAAATTTGGTTTTGATCCCGTCTATATATATATATATATATATTCCCATTTTTGCCCAAAATTTTATTTCAGTTTTAATTAGACCCTCCATTGACTTTATGTTTTTAAAATCGCCCTTTATATTCTGGTTTTTTTTTATATTCAAGACCCTTTTATGTTTAAAAAATTTAAATCCTCTTATGTTTTTTTTAATTAATCCGTTTATTTTACCCTTTTCAAAACCTTCTTTTATTTTTAAAAAAAAATTCAATCCCCATATATATATATATATTCAATTTTAACTTATTTGTCTATTTACATATTGTTTGTTTATTTAATTTTATTTTTGTAATTCAAGTTTAATTGTATTAGTTAAATTTATGTCATGCATGTATAAAATGTATTCATTTGAGCTTTCTAAAAATGTTTTAATAAAATAAAATATGTTTTGTTTTATAAAATAAATGATTTCAAAAAAATGAGGCAATATCTTTTTGTGTAAGGGATTCAGAAAATTATGCCTTAACGTATTGGATATGATTTTTCGTTGAATTTACACAATTGAATATCCTATTTTAAATTGTTAAATGTCTTTTAATTTCGAAATTTTGAGAATATTGTGCCCTAACGTCAACGACTTCAACTTCTCAATTAATTCGAAATAAAAAGGTATTTTCCTCACCAAATTCAATTTTTAAAATTACTTTGAATAAATCATGCATTTAGGGATTACATTTTAATTTTACTCGAGTTTTCCAATTTTTAACAAATAAGACCTTTAAAAAATCAACTAGGTACCAATTTTCGGGGTGTGAGGATGCTAATCCTTCCTCTCACGTAACTAACTCCCGAGCCTATTTTCTTGGTTTTGAAGACCAAAATATTTGTCAAAACGAATTTAAACGTTTTATGGTGATCCAATCACACCAAATTAAAAAAGATTGGTGACGACTCCATTTTCAATTTTAAAATAAAAATTCGGGATGTTCTTAAAAAAAACATTTCGACAATATTGTTTAAATTTATTTTTATTATAGTTTTTGAAGATATTTGTGTATTTTTATATATTTCTTTAATTTCTTTATAATTAAGATCAAATTGAGATTATTTGTAAATTTTGAATATTATTTTTTAAAATTATAATTAAATCGATATAATATGTAAATATTGAGGGCTAAATTTATTATTGTATTGATTTTTTAATTGCCACGTCACCCTCCCATTAATGCAATTAATGAAAATGGATAAGAAAACCAATCTTATTAGTTGGGTAACCAATTTTTAAAAAAAATTATAATTGAGTGGAAAAAAAGAAATAAATTTATAATTGCACAATCAATATAAAAAATTAATAGTTGAGTGACTTAAATAAAAAATGACCCATAGTTGAGTGACTTATAATGTAGTTACCCAATTTTCTTTCGTCTGACCCAAAAGGTGTGCTCGTGAGAAAAGGAGAGGTTAGTCAAAGAATGGGTAGCTCCACGTGCAACCATGGTTTTAATCACCTGCTACAGCTACTACTTTACATCTTCTTTCTATTTTCTATTTTTTTTATCTGTTTATGTAATGCCGTACAATATTTTATAGATACTTCCACTTCACACTCTCCAATTAAATTAATTAAACTCCTGTTTCGGTATCAAATTAATATTTTCATGTATCTCAGTCTACCTCATAGATTTAATTAATTTTTTTTAATATAATTTTCCGTTTTCAAACTGAGATATTCGTGTCGAAATTATAAATATGATATAAATACATTCAAGTAGGTTAAAAATAATAGTTTCATTCAAACTATCCATTTTTGTAAATAAATAATTAAAGTTTGTTTTGGGCTGTTTATATATAATAACAATTTATATTATTTTAAATTTGATATTTTATATATTTTATGAAAACTTAAAATATACAAACTTAGATAAAAGTATTATTACAGTCTTTATACTATATTATGAATTGCATTTTAATCTTTTTATTAAAAAAATTGATAAATTAATTTTTATATGTTAAATAGAATAAAATAATTTATCAATTAAATTATGCTGTTAAATGCTTATTTTGATATTTTATATATAAAAAATAATAAAAAATTTAATTCATTTATTTTTTTCAATTTGACTCTTATTTTTTTATTTGAAATATATTGACTCTCAACTTTTTATTAATAACGCATTATTATTTTATCTTATATAAAATAAAGTAAACAAATACTTTATAAAATATTAAAATTTCCAAAAAAAATCATGAATAAATTGTTAAAAAAAGCCCTTCAAAATCAAAAGGTTAAGAGTGACAAGTTAGTTGAAAGGTTGATAACCAATTTGTTCCAAATAAAATAATATGGATTAAATTGAATAAAAATCTAAAATTTAAGAATTAAATTTATTATTATTTTTTATACATAAAACTTCAAATAAACATTTAACTTTTAAGTATAATTTTTAAAAAATTATTATTTTTTATTTTCTTAAATATCTATTTAAACAAATCTAATAATTAATTTATAAGCCCATTAAAAAATAAACATTAGTCCAAATTTTAACACAAACGTATAGAATCAATTTACCACTTTTCTCAATAAAAGAACCAAAATGAAATCTAGGATACATAGTACAAAGATACTTTTACCGCAAAACCTACTACATTTTCAATGATTACATTCTAATATTTTGTATTATTATTTAAAATTTTTTATAGGTGGACTAATCTATAAAAAAATTCCGACCCATATTTATTGTAAAATGAGATTAATTGAATTTAGTAATAGGAATTCAATAAATTTTTTCAAACTCTATCTTGAATTGCATTCAACTGAAATGGGATTGGATTATGTACCCATTTTCACATTAGATACTTTATACTTTCATTAATAAGTCAATCTCCTCTCTTCTTGGTTTTCATTTTCTTTCGCCTTAAAATCAATTTCCTCTCTTTTTCTTCCTCACTGTTTCTCTGTATTTTCTCCTATCTAAACACTCTATAGTTATTGCTTCTTCTTAATCTCTTTGGTTATGGATAATCAAGACCAGGGAAAGAATCAATCCTCAGGTTTTTCTTTCTTTTTTTTTTTCAAAATTTTAAATGATTTTTATTTTTTATTAAATAAATTTCTGGGCTTGTTGAAGTTGTCTGTTTGTTTTTCCTGGGTTTTCTTGTTTAAAACAATATATGTATAAAAACTTTGGTTTCTGTTTTCATGGATGATGGATATATCATCATT